>BROE01000003.1:18255158-18305852 GCA_036571765.1 Plecoglossus altivelis
TGTGTGTGTGTGGATGTGTGAGTGTGGATGTGTGAGTGTGGATGTGTGTGTGTGGATGTGTGAGTGTGGATGTGTGTGTGTGTGGATGTGTGAGTGTGGATGTGTGAGTTTGGATGTGTGTGTGTGGATGTGTGAGTGTGGATGTGTGAGTGTGTGTGTGTGGATGTGTGAGTGTGTGTGTGTGGATGTGTAAGTGTGGATGTGTGTGGATGTGTGTGTGTGGATGTGTGAGTGTGGATGTGTGAGTGTGGATGTGTGAGTGTGGATGTGTGAGTGTGGATGTGTGTGTGTGGATGTGTGTGTGTGGATGTGTGAGTGTGGATGTGTGTGTGTGGATGTGTGAGTGTGGATGTGTGAGTGTGCATACCTGTAGCCGGATTTTATATTTTAAATAATTCGGCCAATTGACAGTTTTCGATTTCCACACAGGAACAAGAGGAGACAGGAATTGATTGCAGATATCTTGCAAGTCACTCATCAAAGCTGTATTAAGAAACATCTCACCTGTATTACCGGGACATGAGGCAGAAAACCATCTTAAGAAACCAAAGCGATTGGATGTTTTTAAATGCCGAACTGACATTCAGAATTTAACAGCACATCTTCAATTACAAAACATGAATGAACATTTCAAACTTCAACAACAAAAAAAGTCTGTATTTTTTCTCCCAGTACTTTCTGAGACGTAAAACAGAAGCTTAAGGCACAACTAGAACATGAACAGTCGTAAACTTGTCCTGAAACAAGCTAGTTCACTGGACCTTTTCAAACCAACATCTCAGTAAGAAGGCCCTATTGACCCATCAGTACCAACCCAACTGAAATGAGTTTTATACTTTTGAAACAAATGTACTAACATAAATATGATCTTTCAAATTATTTAGAACATAGTGGTACAGTGACATATACGCTACACACACACACACAACACACACACACACACACACAAAAACACACACAACACAGATTCAGTGTATAAGACACACACAACAACACACACACACACACCACAGATATAGTGTAGAACACACACACAACAACACACACACACACACCACAGATATAGTGTAGAACACACACAACAACACACACACAACACAGATTCAGTGTATAAGACACACACAACAACACACACACACAACAGAGATTCAGTGTATAAGACACACACAACAACACACACACCACAGATTCAGTGTATAAGACACACACACAACACACACACCACAGATACAGTGTAGAACACACACACAACAACACACACAGATTCAGCATATAAGACACACACAACAATAGAAATGTGGGCATATGATAAACACACACACAGCATGTCTGTGTAGTTCAAGCCCAAGGAAGACTACAAGGCAACAATTTAGAATTCATTATCAATATCCAAATTTAAAAAGTTATACAAAAGTAATTTATTCACAATAAGTGCTTTTGGAGTTTTTGTGTCTGTACTTGTATAATAATAATAATAATAATAATAATAACTACAATAATAATAATAATAAAAAAGATTATAAAAGGTTGTTGGTGTGCGGGCCTTAGCTTAGGTACTGTTTGTTGTTAATGCTTCTCTTGATGTTGAGATTCTCCAGAGAGCTGGAGTCAATCAGGCGAGGGAAGCGACGGGTCGTAACCCCAGAACGCCTCTGTCCTCCACGGGGCGATTCCTCCCCCTTCTCCTCCTTCTCCTCCTTCTCCTCCTCTTCTTCCTCCTCTTCCTCCTCAGCACTGGAGGTGTTACCGTTAATATCAGCATCCAGCTGTGCTGCGCTGGGCCCAGGGCAGCTCTCCCCCAGGTACTCTATCTCCTCTGCACACGCTGGCTCATCATCCTCAAAACAGCTGGGGGGGGGGGAGAGAGAAGGAGAAGATGGAAGGAAGGCAGGGAGGAAAGGAGAGGAGGTTAGGAAGGAAGGGAGGAATGGAGAGGAGGTTAGGAAGGAAGGAAGGAAGGAAGGAAGGAAGGGAGGGAGAAAAAGAGAGAGAAAGGTAGGGAGGAAAGGAGACAGGAGGGAAGGAAGGAAGGAAGGAAGGAAGGAAGGAAGGAGAAAGATAGGAAGGAAGGAAGGAAGGAAAGGAGAGAGGAAGGAAGGAAAAAAGGAGAGAGGAAGGAAGGAAGGAAGAAAAGGAGAGAGGGAGAAAACAAAGTCAGAGAGAGGAGAGAATCCAGAGCTCAGCATTGCAGCAGCACGTCTGTGAAGGAGCCTCTGACCTCCAGCCAGGCCTGTGTGTGTGTGTGTTTGTGTGTGTGTGGTGGGTATGTGGTGGGTATGTGGTGTGTGTGTGTGTGTGTGGGTATGTGGTGTGTGTGTGTGTGCGTGTGTGGTGGGTATGTGGTGTGTGTGTGGTGGGTATTTGGTGTGTGTCTGTCTGTGTGTGTGTGTTTGTGTGTGTGTGGTGGGTATGTAGTGTGTGTGTGTGTGTGTGGGTATGTGGTGTATGTGTGTGTGTGTGTGTGTGTGTGTGTGTGTGTGTGCATGTGTGTGCGTGGTGAGTGTGTGTGTGTGTGTGTGTGATGGACAGACAGCACGGAGCTCTACAGTAATCAGATTAGAAAACACTGAGATCCAGGGGGAACCAAGATGTGACAGGAACACTGATACACCTTCTACACACTCTCCCTCTCTCTCTCACACACACACACACACACACACACACACACACACACACACACACACACACACACACACACACACACACCTGATCACTGTGTGCGGTTTGCACATTACACACACACACACACAGATACCTGCATGCACACTAACAAAAACAAGAATACACACACACACACCTGATCACTGTGTGCGGTTTGCACATTACACACACACAGATACCTGCATGCACACTCACAAAAACAAGAATACACACACACCCACCCAGCTATGTAATAGCTGAGGTATTTCAACACTTTCCTACGAGGGTGATTTAACCGGAGGTGCTATGGTTAAGGCCCCTCCTATTCTGACTCACTGGAAGCATTAATGTTGTTTGCACTGCTAAAAGATTCATGTTTGTAATGGAGAAAAAACACCATTGCTTGAATATAACTCTTCAGAGTGTGAAGTACAAAGAGTTATCTGCTGCTATCTGAGTTTATAATCATGATGAATAGAACTTGAAGATGGCTCTTTGACTCCCTGCGTGCAAAGTATCACTAAACCTTACTCGTCTATGGTCACACTACAACTCATCCATCTATCCATGGGTTTGGATTCTAACAAATCTGAGTAAAGATTTTTATTTGAGATGATTTGATGATAACTCTGGGCTTTTTACTTTTACTTTGACGCGTCAAAGGGAGGAGTTTATAAGAATAAAATAGTCTGTGTTTACGTTTAACTTCCAGCCTTTGAGGGAGCTGCAGTATGTACACTACCAGTCAAACCTTTGGGCACATTGTCCCATTCATTTGAATGGAAGGATTTGTCCAAACATTTGACAGTGTGCATTAGAATGAAAAACGTCCCATCCGCAACTTTGAACCAGAAAGCTGTTTTTTTTTTAAACGAATGCATGGGCTCAGTTTGACATTGACGTCTGGAGATGTCTGGGGACGTCTGTGGATGTCTGTGGATATCTGGGGACGTCTGTAAATGTCTGGGGACGTCTGGAGACATCTATGGATGTCTGGGGACGTCTGTGGACATCAGGGGACGTCTATGGACGTCTGGGGACGTCTGTGGACGTCTGTGGATGTCTGGGGACGTCTGGGGACGTCCGGGGACGTCCGGGGACGTCTGGGGATGTCCGGGGACGTCTGGGGACGTCCGGAGACGTCTGGGGACATTTGGGGACGTCTGCTATCATGCAGAGAAACACATTCCACAGGACTCCACATTCCACAGGACTCCACATTCATTCAAATCTCATCATGTAAGCAGCATCTGGACAGCTGTCAGTCACACAGACACGTGCTATACAACTGTGTCTCAAAGCCTTGCCAATACCACTCTGGATGCAGATGGGCTTCCTAATCATATTTACTTGCTCTGCTTATCAGTCATTACTGAAATACTGTTATGATTGCTTAGTGCTACTTTGAGTGTTGGGTTGTAGTGAGGTTGTTAGATTGGCTATTGGTGCTGATATGTGAAGGCCTTAGCTTGCAGAAAGAACTATGATCTATACAAATGGTTTCTTTTATTTAACCTCAGAGCAGAGATAAGGTAGGTTAATCCTCTCTCCTTAGTGCAACAAAACAAGTGCGGGAAGGACTGATGGTTTGCTAACAAGTTTGACTGGAGAAAAGGGATTTAAACGTACCATGGCATGCCCAAGACTGATAAATATAGTATTTAGTTAAAGTGTTTTAATCTGAACAAGACCTAAACAAGAACGTGTATTTCATTTGGAAAGGATTGCTCTTGACACAGTTGTCAGGCTGCCAGCCTCTGCAAGAGAACATTCTCTACTTAACTACTGTTTAATAGAAAACACTTTTTATTTGATCAGACACTTTTCCTTTCAATTTGATAGCAGAACGTTTGGTTTATATTATACCCTCCGCGACAGCTGACATTGCAATTACGCATCACAAATGTCTGTTTCGACTCTCATATGATTTTGAAATAAGATTTTAATCACTGTGAAGTTCAGTGATTTGTTCACTGTGAAGTATTTCATCGTAGGTGTAGGTTACAGGTGCTGATCTTTGGGTGTTCGACAAGCCCTCTTGCTAGTAAAAAAAAGGACAATCCAAAAGCCTTTACTTTTCATAAACAGATTGGATTTGATAACAGGACATCCATGCTGTTGAAGGCTCTTATGGACAAGATAAAAAGGTCTCGGCACAAGAAGAAATAAGATGAAGAAATAAGATGAAGAAATAAGATGAAGAAATAAGATGAAGAAATAAGATGAAGGAAAAAAAAAGACAATTATCCAATGACCATGAGGGTTACTAATGTGAAGCCAGGTGAGCATTAAATCTCTCCTTCCTTTCTCATCGTCTTGCTATGTCTCGTCCAGCGGCAGAGATAATTACTCTGACTAGCTCAATCACAGCAGCTCTTCCCTGGTCATGCACCATGATCGTGAGGGCTTATTGATTTATTCGGCGCCATTCACACACCATTGTAATTAATTCTTAAATAGTTATTAGCTTCCAATGGAAAGATGATCTTGATAAAACCGAAGAGAAGCTTCGGTTTGGAGACTCGGAGGACTCAGTGCCACCCAGGTTGTGATCAAACTTTTCGTTGGCAACACTTTCCAGTAAGATTACATAAACAACTATGGAACTACTACGGCAAACAGGCTATCCGCAAGGCTATCCGCTAGGCTATATGCTATGCTATCCGCTAGGCTATATGCTAGGCTATCCGCTAGGCTATCTGCTTGGCTATCCGCTAGGCTATCCGCTAGGCTACCCGCTGGGCCAACCGCTAGGCTATCCGCTAGGTCTGAAAGGAGCCACACGGAGCAGTGTCTGCCCCAGACGTGGGTTGATGTGTTATCTCTTGCTGGGTAAAGCTCCTATATGAAAGTCTGACAAACAGCTATAAATATTGCAATGTGCAATAAAATTTAAAAAGAAATAAATCCACGGTTGTTTAAACTTGAGAGGGAAATATCACAGCTTCTGCATTCCCTTATGTTAACCCAAACAGTGTTTTGATCCTTACGGAAAGACGCTTAATTAGTTATCTCCAAAGAGCCCAAGAGTGGGGGGAAATGTACGAACGGAGAGAGATTGAACGAGAGAAAAAAGAGATTGAGAAAGTGTGGAGAGATTAAACATAGCCACCAAAAAAAAATGGTGAGGAAATTACAGAATCTAGTTTCCTTTGACTTTCAGCTCTACTTTCTACACGCACTATTTGTCTGTCTGTTGCCTTCCCTTCAGCAGAACAGAAGCCATATTTTCCCGTTTTAAATTTGGTGGAAAACGCTGCACTACTTCTAAACTGGCTCCTACACTTGCTGTGTGAGTCTGAGTTGAATAAATGGCCTCTCCAGTAACGCCCTTCCTTCACTGTGGGCCGGAAAGAAACAAGTCCTTTTATCTCCTCCAGTACGGGTGTACGGACTATACAGTATGGTTATACTGTTCTCCACAGTGTGCTCTACAGTGTTCTCCACAGTATGCTCTACAGTGTTCTCCACAGTGTGCTCTACAGTGTTCTCCACAGTGTGCTCTACAGTGTTCTCCACAGTATGCTCTACAGTGTTCTCCACAGTGTGCTCTACAGTATGCTCTACAGTGTTCTCCACAGTGTGCTCTACAGTGTTCTCCACAGTATGCTCTACAGTGTTCTCCACAGTATGCTCTACAGTGTTCTTCACAGTGTGCTCTACAGTGTTCTCCACAGTATGCTCTACAGTGTTCTCCACAGTGTGCTCTACAGTGTTCTCCACAGTATGCTCTACAGTGTTCTCCACAGTGTGCTCTACAGTGTTCTCCATGGGTGTACAGACTATACAGAGTGGAACATGCTAAATAATAATATAGATATGTGAGATAACAGGATGTCTGAGTGAAAACACACAAGGCTCAGATCATCATCATCATCATCATCATCATCATCATCATCATCATCATCATCATGTGACACAGCTTGGTGTATACTGGGGCTGTTTGGTGTGGAGGAACGTCTAAATAGTTA
This sequence comes from Plecoglossus altivelis, assembly GCA_036571765.1. Lineage (NCBI taxonomy): Eukaryota > Metazoa > Chordata > Actinopteri > Osmeriformes > Plecoglossidae > Plecoglossus > Plecoglossus altivelis. The sequence goes on from BROE01000003.1 coordinate 18,261,770, forward strand.
CACAGCAAGGCAAACTCGCACGTTGTGTTTGAAACACACACAGCACATACTGACTCTAAAACGACACTGTAGCACACACACACACACACACACACACACACACACACAGCACATACTGACTCTAAAACGACACTGTAGCACACACACACACACACACACAAAGAGACTCTAACACAACAATGTAGCGCACACTCAAACACACACACACAAAGAGACTCTAACACAACAATGTAGCGCACACACAAACACACATACACATACACACACACACACACACACACACACAAAGAGACTCTAACACGACAATGTAGCGCACACACACACACACACACACACACACACACACACACTCTAAAACACAGTAGCACACACACACACAAACACACACACACACAAAACACACACAGACAGCACATCCTAATTCTAAATCAACACAAACTGACTTGTGTGACTTGTGGTCGAGGGAACTGTGGTCTAAGTCCAGGATAGCAGCGTGGTCTGAGGAGAGTCGTCTGGACGAGCTGTTTCTGCGGAGGGACAGGAGGCTCTGGCTGAACTTCAAGCCCATCTCCTCCAGCTCCCTGGTGCCTGTTTGCAGGCCCTGCTCTCACACACACACACACACACACACACGCAGGAACACACACACAGGAACACACACACAGGAACACACACACACAGGAACACACACAGACACACACACACACGCAGGAACACACACACGAGGGATGAGGGAGGTACAGAAGGAGAGGGAGGGAAAAGGGATGGAGATGTAAGAAGGAGAGAGAAGGAGGAATGGAGAAGGAGAAGGCATCGCTGTTCAATAATGTAGACCTAGAGCACTAAGACATGCAGCATGTGGCCTGTCTGTTTGCACTGGTCAATCAATGGCGACCATGTTTGCTCTGCAGAGACAACACGCACGCACACGCACACACACGCACGCACACACAAGCACACACGCACACACACGCACACACGCACACGCACGCACACACACAGAGATGCTGACTAGCATGCACCTTGTCACTGACTCCTCTCAAATGTCAGATGTTTTGGCACAGAGACATTTCATGCAATTACCATTGTTCCATCGCTTGCTCTGATTGGCACATTGGAGACTGACATTTAGACAGTGCTGGTTGAGTGTGTGTGTGATTACATGTGAACACACTGTCCTACAGTACAGCTTTGCTGTCAGCCAGATCCACTCGCACCAGGATCTCGTTCATGCAAACACACACATTGTTCCTCACTAAGTTGTAGGAAATCGACAGATTTATGTTCAGAGATCCATGTCCTCTTTCTTTGTCTCCACGCACTGTTTCTCTTCTCTATTTTTCCTGACAATGCAAAGTCAATGCAGCCTTGAGCCAGTGTATTGATGACAAATATTTATCATATGTTTAGCGAGAGAGTGTGTGTGACGAGGCCTCCTCAAAGCTGCGGAGGACAAGACTGTCCTAGAGGAGTGAGTGTAGCGAGACCTCCTCAAGGCTGCGGAAAACAAGACTGTCCAAGAGGAGTGAGTGTAGCGAGACCTTCTCAAGGCTGCAGAGAACAAGACTGTCCAAGAGGAGTGAGTGTAGCGAGACCTCCTCAAGGCTGCAGAGAACAAGACTGTCCAAGAGGAGCGAGTGTAGCGAGACCTCCTCAAGGCTGCAGAGAACAAGACTGTCCAAGAGGAGTGAGTGTAGCGAGACCTTCTCAAAGCTGTGGAAGACAAGACTGTCCAAGAGGAGTGAGTGTGGGGAGGCCTTCTCAAGGCTGCAGAAAACAAGACTGTCCTAGAGGAGCGAGTGTAGCGAGACCTTCTCAAGGCTGCAGAGAACAAGACTGTCCAGGAACCTTATCCAACATGTTTTAGCTTCGCTTATCACTACAGCAGTCTCCTCTCCATTCAAGCGTGTCCTCATGAATAACAGGATCGGATTAATACGAGGTGAAAAGATGAATGGAGAGAAAAAATAAAACGAAATATCCATTAGTCAGCAGCATGTCGTGATGTTGCCACAGTGATTAGAGGAACTGTCTTTGTGATGGAAATTCCTGTCGTTTGAAGATTGTGAGCTGGCAGGAAGAGGCCATCACTGCACACAGACACCACACACACACCTCACACACCCACTAAAACACCCCCCTCCTACTCAACCCCGCATGCCACACACTCAATACACACACGCACACACACTGATAACCCTGCAGTAGCAGTAGAGATGTAATTCCTGTCTGTGATTCAGTGATGTAATTAAACTTCTTGTCACCAGCTGGGCTCTTCAGCTAACCCTGTGACTCACACAGGACCACTAACTGGCACCAATTAACTCTGCCCTCCCATGAACCCTTTCCTGTATGTGCATCTACGTGTGTGTGTGTATGTGCATCTACGTGTGTGTGTGTGTGTGGGTGTATGTACGTGTGTGTATCTATGTGCATGTCTGTGTACCTTGTAAATGCCCTGGTCACAGCCGTTGTACGTGCTCTCCATGGTGTAGCTACGCAGCACGCCTATCTCCCTCCACACCACTACGCGCGCTGTGGCACGCCGAGACTTCTCGATGTGGTAATTACAGCTGTTGAAGGAAAAGGCTGGAGCGATGCGATCCAGGGTCTTAGGGATGGTCTACACATGAAGGAACAGGAAGCAGGGCCCGCAGGAACAGGAAACAGAACCCACAGGATCAGGAAGCAGTTCACACAGGAACAGGAAGCAGGGCCCGCAGGAAGAGGAAACAGGACCCGCAGGAACAGGAAGCAGGGCCCGCAGGAAGAGGAAACAGGACCCGCAGGAACAGGAAACAGGACCCGCAGGAACAGGAAGCAGGTCACACAGGAACAGGAAGCAGGTCACACAGGAACAGAAAGCAGATCAAAGAGGGCCACACAGCAGTTCTACAATGTGTCTGTAACATTTACTTTCAACACGGAACTGCATACTGCGCTTCTGACAGTATTATGTTATGTGAATCTGTTGCTGCAGGCCTCTTGTTCTCTACAGTATTATCTACAGTATGCTCTACAGTATGCTCTACAGTTTGCTCTACAGTGTTTTCCACGGTATGCTCTACAGTATTATCTACAGTATACTCTACAGTATGCTCTACAGTATACTCTACAGTGTGCTCTACAGTGTTCTCTACAGTATGCTCTACAGTATGCCCTACAGTATGCTCTACAGTATGCCCTACAGTATGCCCTACAGTATGCTCTACAGTATGCCCTACAGTATGCTCTACAGTATGCCCTACAGTATGCCCTACAGTTTGCTCTACAGTATGCTCTACAGTATGCTCTACAGTATGCCCTACAGTATGCCCTACAGTATTCTCTACAGTATGCCCTACAGTATGCCCTACAGTTTGCTCTACAGTATGCCCTACAGTATGCCCTACAGTATGCTCTACAGTATGCCCTACAGTATGCTCTACAGTATGCTCTACAGTATGCCCTACAGTATGCTCTACAGTATGCCCTACAGTATGCCCTACAGTGTTCTCTACAGTGTTCTCCACAGAATGCTCTACAGTTTGCTCTACAGTATGCTCTACAGTATGCCCTACAGTATGCCCTACAGTATGCCCTACAATATGCTCTACGTGTCTGCATGTGTGTCAGTAGGTACCCTGTATCCTGGGTCTTCTTTGAGAGATGCAGTGTTCACTGCAACCCCAGACTGCCACAGGGTCTCCTTGATACTGCAGCCATATAGAAACACATTCTTCTTCCTGGAGTGGCCATGGTAGTCACAGAACACCTGCAGAGCAGAACAGAGGAGAGGAGGGGGGGAGCAGAGGGGAACGGGAGGAGAGAGGAGCAGAGGGAAGGGGGGGGAGGGGAGCAGAGGAGAGCAGAGGAGAGGTAGGGAAGGGAAGGAGGAGAGGAGGAGAGCAGAGAAGAAGAGAGCAGAGCAGAGGGGAGCAGAGGGGAGGTGAGCAGAGGGGAGGAGGAGGGCAGAGAAGAGGTAGGGAAGGAGAGGAGAGGAGGAGAGCAGAGGAGAGGTAGGGGAGGGGAGGGGTGGTAGGGGAAGGGAAGAGACAGAAGGGAGGATGCAGAAGAGCGGAGGGAGAATAAGGAGGGAGAATAAGGAGGGAGAAAAAGTGAGGAAGACAGGAAGGATGTAGAGAGAGCAGAAAGACAGGAAGGATGTAGAGAGAGCAGGGAGACAGGAAGGATGTAGAGAGAGCAGGGAGACAGGAAGGATGTAGAGAGAGCAGGAAGACAGGAAGGATGTAGAGAGAGCAGGAAGACAGGAAGGATGTAGAGAGAGCAGGAAGACAGGAAGGATGTAGAGATTAGGATCAAGCTCAATCAGGATGAATAAACAGCTGATGATCGGAATCCTGTTTATCAGTACATGCTTTAAAGAACTACATTTCTTCTGGTGTTTTCTGCCTGCCCCCAGGGTGGGTGTGGCTTGTTACTCAGAGACACAAGCAGGGGAAACACAGAGAGAAGGGAACGCTCTCAACCAATTAGGAGCAAGTTCGCTTCTATCAGCAAATTACATATTGGAAACAATTATTTTGTTTTGGGATGGCATAGTCTAAGACACACACACACAAACACACACACACACAAACACACACACACACAAACACACACACGGTGTGCAGGTACATTGGGCAGTAATTGAAATAATAAGCTGCAAATTACGATCCAATTCATTTGTAACGTCAGCTAATTGCCCTGTCCTACTGTTGCTCGCCAGGTAATTACATTTCATTACACATCAGAATGAGACTAACAAAAACATTCTAGTTGTCTGTGCTGGTGGGCGGTGCTTGACTGGCGCCATGATGGTGCCATGATGGTGCCATGATGGTGCCATTATGGTGCCATGATGGTGCCATTATGGCTCTGATAGAGGCATCATACACTAGTTACACTAGTCTGGTATGTGTGACTAGTTACACTAGTCTGGTATGTGTGACTAGTTACACTAGTCTGGTATGTGTGACTAGTTAAACTACTGTAGAATATGACTAGCTACACTACTGTAGAACGTGACTTGTTACACAACCAAAACACTGGTAGAAAATGCTCTTCGCATGTGCATGGAGAGAGAGGGAAGGAGAACGAGGAAAGGAGAGAAAAGGAGGAAGGGAGAGAGAAGGGGAGGGAGAAGAGAGAAGAAGGGAGAGAGAGGAAGGGGGAGGAGAAAGGGAGAGTGAGCGAGAGAGGGCAGTACACTAGGAGGTCAGAGAGAGGTGAGTCTAAAACATGTTAAGTGGATTAAACAAGACAACAGTGACATCTGACCAGTTTCCTGAAACCCTCCCTCCTCACCAGGGGTGTTCTGCCTATGCTGCGCAGGTAGAGCAGCAGGCCTTTGGTATGGTAGATGGTGGGGCTAAGGTCTGGGTCTGGCTTCAACCACTGCCTGTTAAGGTCTTCTCCATTCAGAGCACACCGGTGACTGGAGGGAAGGGAGACAGGGAGGGAGGGAGGGAGGGAGGAAGGATGGGAGAAAGGGAGGGAGAGGAGGATGGGAGGGAAGGAGGGGAGGGAGGATGGGAGGAAGGGAGAGGAGGATGGGGGGGAGGTAGGGACAGGAGGGAGAGAGAGAGGGAGGGGAGGATGGGAGGGATTGAGGGAGGGAGGGAGAGAGGGAGGGAAACAATAATGTTAATATGTTTTGTGAAATCACTCTATATAGATGCATCCTGAGGATTGCTTGTAAACCAGATGAACACTATGGACGGACAGTTTAGCTAAAGTCCAAATGAGGCAGCCACAGTGTGTGTGTGTGTGTGTGTGTGTGTGTGTTCAAGTGTGTGTGTGTGTGTGTGAGAGAGAGAGAGTGTGTGTGAGAGAGAGTGTGTGAGTGTGTGTGTGAGTATGTGTGAGTGTGTGTGTGTGTGTGAGAGAGAGTGTGTGTGTGAGTGTGTGTGTATGTGTGAGTGTGTGAGTGTGTGTGAGTGTGTGTGAGAGAGTGTGTGTGTGTGAGTGTGTGTGTGTGTGTGTGAGTGTGTGTGAGTGTGTGTGTGTCTGAGGACGCGTCCAAGCCTGTGGAGCTGTGAAGGGCCACAAGCCTCTAGGTAAACTAACCAGACAGCCACTAGCCTGTTAGCCAGCCAGCCGATCAGTCTGTCCGACAGCCTGAGTGCGTGTGTGTTTTGGCCAGTGTGAGTGTGCCTGTGCGTGTGTTTGGTGAGTGTGTTGGCCAGTGTGAGTGTGTGCGTGTGTGTTGGTCAGTCTGTGTGCGTGTGTATGTTGGTCAGTGTGTGTGCGTGAGTTGGTCAGTGTGTGTGTGCGTGAGTTGGTCAGTGTGTGTGCGTGTGTGTTGGTCAGTGTGTGCGTGTGTATGTTGGTCAGTGTGTGTGCGTGTGTGTTGGTCAGTCTGTGTGCGTGTGTATGTTAGTCAGTGTGTGTGCGTGTGTTGGTCAGTGTGCGTATGTGTGTGTTGGTCAGGGTGTGTGTGTGTTGGTCAGTGTGTATGTGTGTGTGTTGGTCAGTGTGTGTGTGTGTTGGTCAGTGTGTGTGAGTGTGTTGGTCAGCGTATGTGAGTGTTGGTCAGTGTGTGTGCGTGTGTGTTGGTCAGTGTGTGTGTGTGTTAGTCAGTGTGTATGTGTGTGTGTGTATTGCCAACCCTTTAGCTGTCAGACTGAAGTCCCAGGAGAACTACGGCAGCGTGCGTTCCAGGGTCATACATCACTTACCGTCCCACCAATCACAGCCCTGTCTGGGGGCCGCGACACGCGTGACACATGCCCTGTTCAACATAACAAGCTCCAACATCACAGAGGTCACAGAGGTCACATCGCTCACGCGTCCCGTCACCATGGTTACTGGCGTGTACACCGTTGATGGATCGGATTCCAAACGACCCACGCACACTTCTCACACACCTCACACACCTCACATTCTCCATCCCCCATAGATACACATGAAATTCACACACACACACACACACACACGTACAAACACACACACACACACACGCGTACAAACACAGGTACCGATATGAACGTGAGAGGCATGAATATTTCAAGCTGCGTTTATGGTGCTCATCAATTCAGAGAGGTGGTAACATTCATGGATGGTTTCATAGCTGGTCTGAAGGATGCGCTTCGCTGTGTTCTGAGACAAGGACACGGTCCGTGATGTTAGTGAAAGATGACAGCTCCATCAAGATTTACAGCCTCACAGACACAGACGTGCTGACACTTTACAGCTAGGAACTGTCTTCTGTTCTCACTGTCCTCGTCACACGCTGTTCTCACTACCCAGAAGCTTCTCAGGCCTGTCTGCTGAGGAGGGGGCGGGCTCTTCCTTACTACGCCAGCCATGATAGGCTACTGTTCAGGAGTAGCGAAACACCTGTGCTCTGATTGGTTGTAGATGTTGAACGTCTGAATTTGAAACTTTCCGGACTCAAACGCAGCGGTACACAGGGCCTGCAGAGAAAGCAAGCAGGGGCTGTAGTGAGAAGGTGGTGGAAGGAGAGACCTGATCGTTCTGTAAGGGAGAGACCTGATACTTCTGTAAGAGAGAGACCTGATTGTTCTGTAAGGGAGAGACCTGATCATTAAGTAAGGGAGAGACCTGATCATTAAGTAAGGGAGAGACCTGATCGTTCTGTAAGGGAGAGACCTGATCATTAAGTAAGGGAGAGACCTGATCATTAAGTAAGGGAGAGACCTGATCATTAAGTAAGGGAGAGACCTGATTGTTCTGTAGGGGAGAGACCTGATCATTCTGTATGGGAGAGACCTGATCATTAAGTAAGGGAGAGACCTGATCGTTCTGTAAGGGAGAGACCTGATCTGTCTTGTGAGGGAGAGACCTGATCGTCCTGTGAGGGAGAGACCTGATCGTCCTGTGAGGGAGAGACCTGATCGTCCTGTGAGGGATCTTAGGAAAAGCTTCCCAGCTCAGCTCAGGCTTGTTCACCTTTATACCTCATCACCCAGAACATGGAGAAGGACACTTTCCTCTGAAGGACTCCGCCCCCCCACCCACCCCTGTCTAGGCTCTGTCAGAATGATTGACAGCTCCCTATGGACTTCAGCAAGGGGACACGTAACCATGGGTGATGGCTGGGATGGCGGTTTAAGAAAGTGTTTGGAAAGGATCTCTATAAAATATCTACCTGTCTGTCTGTCTGTCTGTCTGCCTGCCTGCCTGTCTGTCTGTCTGTCTGCCTGTCTGTCTGCATGTCTGTCTCTCTGTCTGCAGTACATCCATCTATTTCTACATGGCGTTTCCTTTGCTATCTATCCCTCCGTCTCTCTCTCTTCTCTGCTGTTTGACACACAGAAGGTGGATCATTCTGATAAGATGGCTTTCTCACAGCAGCATCACCTGTTTGAGTGTGTGTGTGTGTGTGAGAGAGAGAGAGAGAGAGAGAGACAGAGAGGATGTGAGAGAGAGAGAATGTGAGAGAGAATGTGAGAGAGTTTGCATGAGTGAGAGAATGTTTGTCTGTGTGTGTGTGTGTGTGTGTGTGTGTGTGTGAAAGAGAGAGAGAGAGAGAGAGATTGTGTTGGAGAGCGTAAGTGTGCATGAGTGTGTGTGTGCCAGGGAGATGGAAGATTACTGTTTGGGTTTGAATATTAGTCCATGCTTGCTCCTAGCTACCGGGCATGGAGAGACAGAGATAGGGAGAGAGGGAGTAGGAGAGTAAGAGTGAGAGAGACAGAGACAGAGAGAGATATAGAGGGAGTAGGAGAGGCAGACAGAGAGAGAGAGAGATGGAGAGGGAGTAGGAGAGGGAGACGAAGAGAGAGAGAGATAGAGAGAGAGAGAGAGAGAGAGAGAGAGAGAGAGAGAGAGAGAGAGAGAGAGAGAGAGAGAGAAGGAAGGATGTGGAGCAAAGCAGCTAGTGAAGGCTCTATCTGTCTGAAGCCAGTAGCTTGCAGATTACAGTATGAAAACAGACAGTTACAGTGGCTGTTTACCCAAATACACACAGCGTTCTATCAATGTCATGACATGCATTCATGTTTGGGGTTTGTTCATATGAATACATTTCTTTCATGACTAGAAACCAAAACACTGAACTGATTCCTTGTAAACCGACACCAGGCTCTCGCCACGCCTGGCGGATCGCGGCGGCGTTTCAAAGCGGTTACAGCGGGCGGCAGCCTTTAGGTCTGGGGCTCACGTGGGGAAGTTGTGGCCTAATGGTTAGGGAGTTGGGCTTGTAACCTTCAAGTTGCTGGTTCGATTCTCGCACCGGCAGGAATTGATGGTGGGGATTGTGAATAAACAGCACTCTCTCTGCCTTCGATACCATGACTGAGGTGCCCTTGAGCAAGGCACCGAACCCCCAATTGCTTCCCGGGCGCTGGAGCAATAGCTGCCCACTGCTCTGGGTGTATGTTCACTGTGTGTGTGTGCAGTTGCCCACTACTCACTACTGTGTGTGCACTTGGATGGGTTAAATGCAGAGGTAAATTTCGAGTATGGGTAACCATACTTGACAATATGTCACTTCACGTCTGAAACGTGGATGTCTTTTTTTTCATCCTGGCTACCATTGGTCCAGGCTCCTCTCCAACCCCATGGCTCCGATCTGAGTCATTTATCAAAACAATAGCTGCTAAAAATATGGCAAACGAGCCTGAGAGTGTAACAGACAGCCCATTACAGCAGACTGATGTCAGGGTCATTAAACACTGTCCGGACAGGAGGGGAGATATATGAATGAATATACGCATATCAACCACAACATTATGCCCACTGACAGGTGAAGTGAATAACACTGATGATCTTGTTATTGTGGGAACCTGCCAGTGGGTTGACATGTGGAAAAGGAAAGTGGCCTTAAAGTTGATGCGTTAGAATCAGGACGAACAGGCAGTCGAGAGGATGTGAGCAGCTTCACTGAGGGGTCAGACTGGGACGAGAGGAACAGAGCGAGACAGAGGGGACAGAGGGAGACAGAGCATCGTCCAGCCCTCCCCCCTCCACACACACACACACACACACACACACACACACACACTCACACTCACACACTCACACACACACACACACACACGTCCACACACACACTCACACACACAAGTCAAGACACACACACACGTCAACACACACACGTCAACACACACACACACGTCAACACACACACACACACACACGTCCACACACACACACACGTTCACACACACACACACGTCCACACACACACACGTTCACACGTACACAAACAGAAGCTCAACTTCAGAACCACCACAGACGATGGCATGATAACAGCACAATGACCAGATGGAGAGATCTCTGTAAACTTGTTCAGTCAACAGGGTCATCTGGAAATCCTGACACTAACACAGTACGAAAGAGAGAGGGAGATAGAGAGACTTAGAGAGGGAGGGGCCCCAATAGAAAGAGAAGGACAGGGAGGGAGTTTGTGTGTGTGTTTGTGTGTGTGTGTGTGTGAGAGTGAGTGAGTGTGTGTGTGTGTGTGTGAGTGTGTGAGTGAGTGTGCATGTGAGTGAGTGTGTGTGTGTGTGTGTGACTGTGTGTGTGTGTGTGTGTGTGTGAGTGTGTGAGTGAATGAGTGTGTGTGTGTGTGTGTGTGAGTGAGTGAGTGTGTGTGTGTGTGAGTGAGTGTGTGTGTGAGTGAGTGTGTGTGTGTGAGTGAGTGAGTAGACAGCATTGTGACGATGTTGTGTTACATAGCAAGGTCTAGGCAATGTAGTAGGATGATAAACCCTTCCTTCATTATACCCCTCTCCCACCTCCCCCTCTCCTCTTCTCTCCTCCTCCATCCATCCCCTATCTCCTATCCATCCATCCCCTATGCATCCCCATCCATCCATCCATCCCCTATGCATCCATACATCTCCCATACATCCATACATCCATCCATCCATCCATCCCCCCTTCCATCCATCCATCCCCCATCCATCCATCCCCCCATCTATCCATCCCCCATCCATCCATCCCCCCTTCCATCCATCCACCATCCCCCATCCATCCATCCCCCCTTCCATCCATCCATCCATCCCCCCTTCCATCCCCCATCCATCTGCCAACCCACAGCCAGTTCTGGAGCCCCTGAGGTAGTATTAAGGCACCCAGCTGTAATCTCAGTCTTCTCTCTACCATCATTAACCAGATGCTGGACAGGAGCTGGGAGGGCAGTTATGTGTTGCGCTGTGTTTTATTTATGCATCTGATATATGCGCCTGATACAAAGCGTGTGGTTTCTGTACGTGTGCGTGCTTTGTGTAAAGCATATACTGTAAATGTATGTGTACAGTATGTGAAGTATTTGTGTATTAAACACCTTCATAAGTGGGGACCCCAGAATAAGCACGCAGTCATTTTCCACGGTGACCTCAGAGACCAGAATTGCTTTATCTAGCTTCAGGGGAGGGCAAACACACACACACACACACACACAGACACATCTACACACCCCTCACATACACACATTTCATCTGTCAGGTGAATTGCAATGACGCAATAGAGAATAGAAGCTGCATGAGGTCATCAATACGAGACGAGAACAACACAAAATGACTCTGACATTCCACAAGGTTACAGCTAACTGAAGTTGTTCACCTGATAAAACCCTTCAGGTGCTCTCACTCTCCATCTGCTCGTTCTCTCCCTCCCTCTCCCCCCCTCCCTCTCCCCCCTTCCGCTCCCCCCTCCTCCTCTCTCTCCCTCCCCCCTCCCTCTCTCTCTCTCCCTCCCTCGCTCCCCCTCCCTCTCCCTCCCTCCCTCCCTCCCCCCTCCCTTGCTCCCCCCTTCCTCTCTCCCTCCCTCCCTCCTCCCTCTCTCTCCCTCCCTCCCCCCTCCCTTGCTCCCCCCTCCTCGTCTCTCTCCCTCCCTCCCTCTCCCTCCCTCTCTCTCCCTCCCCCTCCATCTCTCCCTCCCTCCCCTCTTCTCTCTCCTCCCCTTCCCCTCCCTCTCTCATGCTGTTGGTGCATGGTTGTATATTAACATGACAGCACAGAGGGCTGGAAGTTGGTGTTTAGCTGATAGAATTTAACACCTGCGATGTTTGAACAAAATGTCACAAGCCGACTGCTGCCAATTACCATTCCACATATCAACAACCCCCAGGCCCTCCAGCTGCTCCATGATATGAGGAGAGGAAGGAGGGGAGAGAGGAGGGAGAGGGAGGGCGGGAGCGGAAGAGGAGGAGGAGCAGAGAGGAGAGGAGGAGGAGGGGAGGGAGGAGTGGAGAAGAGGAGGAAAGGAGGGCAGAAAGGCACAGAGAGGAGAGGAGAGGAAAAAAAAGATGAAAAAAGAAAGAAAGAGAGAGAGCGGGAGAGGAGGAGGAGGAAGTAGGAGGAGCGGAGAGGAGAGGAGTGGAGCGCGAGAGAGCAGGAGAAGAGATGGAGGAGGGAGAGGACGGAGAGACAGACAGACAAAAAGAAAACAGAAAGACAGACATAGAGACAAACACAGAGAGACAAACAGAGACAGTCAGAGCTGATTTCAACTGTGACTCAAACTAATGGAGTCTTCCTTGCCAATCTAAACACAACACAGAACTTCAAAGCACAGAGCCCATCTGTGGGTCTCTACCACTGCTCCCCCCTCCCTTGCTCCCCCCTCCCTCTCTCTCTCCCTCCCTCCCTCTCCCTCCCTCCCTCTCTCCCTCCCCCCTCCATCTCTCCCTCCCTCTCCCTCTCTCTCTCTCCCCTTCCCCCTCCCTCTCTCATGCTGTTGGTGCATGGTTGTATATTAACATGACAGCACAGAGGGCTGGAAGTTGGTGTTTAGCTGATAGAATTTAACACCTGCGATGTTTGAACAAAATGTCACAAGCCGACTGCTGCCAATTACCATTCCACATATCAACAACCCCCAGGCCCTCCAGCTGCTCCATGATATGAGGAGAGGAGGAGGAGGAGAGAGGAGGGGAGAGGAGGGCAGAGGAGCGGAGAGGAGGAGGAGCAGAGAGGAGAGGAGGAGGAGGGGAGGGAGGAGTGGAGAAGAGGAGGAAAGGAGGGCAGAGGAACAGAGAGGAGAGGAGGAGGTGCGGAGAGGAGAAGGAGAGGAGGGCAGAGGAGCGGAGAGGAGGAGGAGGAGAGGAGGAGCGGAGAGGAGGAGGAGTGGAGCGGAGAGGAGAGGAGAAGGAGAGGAGGGGAGAGGAGGAGAGACAGACAGACAAAAAGAAAGACAGAAAGACAGACATAGAGACAAACACAGAGAGACAAACAGAGACAGACAGAGCTGATTTCAACTGTGACTCAAACTAATGGAGTCTTCCTTGCCAATCTAAACACAACACAGAACTTCAAAGCACAGAGCCCATCTGTGGGTCTACACTGTGTGTGTGTGTGTGTGTGTGTGTGTGTGTGTGTGTGTGTGTGTGTGTGTTGGTGTGTGTCTAACAGGCTGGTTCGCAGACATGATTTTACAGTTCTCAGAAAAAACAGGATAATAATATCCAAGGTTTCAAACCTCTGTCTCTTTAAACGTTAACACAAGAAACAGAACATGTTTTCTTAAGTTTCTTCAAATGACTTATTAGTGACAGGAACATGTGTTATCAGAAGCAGCTAAGCATACTGCTGTGAAACTATAATTGAGACTTAAATTGCTAATTAAGTTCAGAACAATATCACGCCATGTCAAGAGGCTTAAATCATCCCAGAGAGAAAAACAAATTACATTTCAGGGGTGATTAAGTGAAAGGATTAAATGACGACACAAATAGTCAAATATCAAAGATGTGTGAAGAATAATGTTGACTGATGTGTTGCTCGTGTGTTCCGGTAAGAGCACGTTCCTGTTTTTGCTACCGTGTGATCTCTAAGATGGTGTGACTCTGAATACAGACGACTCTTTGACTCTGATCACAGGAACGAAATCAAATCAAGTCCAAATGTATTTGTCCTTTTTAACAAGCAATGTCACAGAGGACTTCACATGCCCTCAGAACTGCCCCACAGCCACCCGAAACTCTCAAGCAACACGAGAGCAAACTCCCTGAACACTTATCAGAGCAGTGAGATCCTTATCCTTGTACTGCTGTACTTTCTACACGCATTATTTTGATGTCACTTTAGGTAAAAGCTCCCGTTAGATCAATGAAAATGTAGTGTGTATAATCTCAGGCAAAGGGGAATTGGAACTGTACCAAATACCTTTACAGTGGAACGTTGGGGGCCTGAACTACTTTCCTATCCTACTGTATCTCTGACTGGCTGTATTCTCCCTCACTCTTTCTCAATCTCCCCCTCCCCTCCCTCCCTCCCTCCCTCCCTCCCTCCGAGGGGAGAGAGAGGGAGCGGAGGGGGAGGGAGGGACGGGAGGGAAGGGGAGGGAGGGGGAGAGGGATGGAGGGAGGGGGAGGGAAGAAAGGAGAGACAGAGAGAGGGAGGGAGACTCACGTTCCGTTAATGACCCCGTCCGGGTTGAGCATGGGGATGACCTTGAAGACGAACGCCTGCCTCAGACTCTCAGCCACTGGGTTGTCTGAGCACAGGTACTCCAACGTTCCCTTCATCACCCAGCTGGCGTTGCTCTCACCTGGGTGAACGCGAGCCGTTAACACTATGCAAGGGCGGTTACCTGAGGGAGGAAGGGAGAGAACACAAAAAATGAGATGCTCTCGATGTCCAGCCAGGAGGAAATGAACACAACCACAGCTGGGGAATCGTCTGCTGCTTCAGACTAGGAGGAGATGTGTACGTGTGGATGCCCCTGATGAGGGAGATGTGTACGAGTGGATACCCCTGATGAGGGAGATGTGTACGAGTGGATACCCCTGATGAGGGAGATGTGTACGTGTGGATACCCCTGATGAGGGAGATGGTCTGTACGTGTTTCTGTAAGGAACTCAACCTGAAACCGTAGCTAAAGGAGCATCCATCACCATCGCTAGCAGGGAGAACATCAAGTTCAAGTTGTGCTTTATTGTCATTCCGCTACATGCGGGTGCATACAGTGGAACGAAATGTCGTGCCTCACAGAGCCACGGTGCTACATAAGTACAGTACATCCCTCTCTCTCTGGCTTGTGTTTGTGTTCATGTGGGACAGAGGTTGGCCAACTCTGGTCCTCAAGAGCCACTGTCCAGAAGGTTTGAGATGTTTCTGTGCTCTAACACACCTGACTCTAACGAACGGTCATTATCAGGCTTCCACGGAGCTTGAAAACGACCCATTTATAAGCATGAGGTGTGGTAAAACCTTCAGGACAGTGGCTCTGGAGGACCAGGAGTGGATACCCCTGATGTGGGAGATGGTCTGATTTCTGAAACCACGAACCACTATTCGTACAGTTTGTATAGTTTGTATTGGGAATTTTTTTTAGATTTATTTGACTTGATTGTTGAATGCCTGTACTTATGCAGCACCGTGGCTCTGTGAGGCACGACATTTCGTTCCACTGTATGCCCCCGCATGAAGTGGAATGACAATAAAGCTCAACTTGAACTTGAACTTGTAAAGGAAGTAATCTGTCTTGGGTAGGTTTATTAGTCAGGAAGCCAAGAAGTACAGTGTTGAGTGTGACGGTATTTCGATAACCGCTTCACAACCAATAAGAATGAAGCACCACTCTGAGCAGCACTAAGGAACAGAACCATGTCACAGTGGATCAGTCCAGAGAGATATCTTTCCACACAACTGGATTCACTTTTGAGACGCACTTTGATTGAAAGATCACAAATGTATTTCATTTCACTAGTGGTGTAAATTCCTTCACTGAAGCCAGCCTGTGTCCTGATAGACAGTCCAGAGCCATGGAACAAAGGCTTGAAGCGGATTGGCTGGCCTTCTACAGGTATGCACACCACATACACACATTACTGCTTGGATTCTTCTCTGTTATGGTTTTCATTTGTTTATTCGTTTCACAAAAGCAAAAAAAAAATGAAATCTATCTCAAATGTTGGTCTTTATCTAAACATCCGGAACCCAGCAAAGTAGGTGCCCTTTTGTTTGATGATAATAAAAGACTGAGAATAAAAAACCACAACAAGGACAGAGAGAAGGAAATCAAATACCGCATAAAAAAACGTATTACCGGAAAATAGAAAGACCTTTGATAGCTCTGACAAGCCATGACGAGCGTCAGATTTATTTGACGCTGGAGACTAAATTGGAAATAAATGTGTGGGAGGTAGAAGGAGGCGAGAGAAGAGGAGGAGAGAGACAAGGATGAGGAGGAGAAGCAGGAGGAGAGGAGAAGGAGAGAGGGAAAAGAAATGGAGGAAGAGGAGGAGGAGGAAGGGGAAAAAGAGCGAGACAGAAAAGAGACAAGTCTGGTGGAAGAGTCCAGCGGATTGAATGAAAGAGATAGTTATCCTATTAGGAGCCTGCTTCTCTATACACTGGAGTCACAGGAGACCTCTCTCTCTGTCTCGCTCTCTTTGTACGTCTCTCTCTCTCTCTCTCTCTCTCTCTCTCTCTCTCTCTCTCTCTCTCTCTCTCTCTGTCTCTCTCTCTCTCTCTCTCTCCATCTCTCTCTGTACGTCTCTCTTTCTGTTCCTTTCTTTGCGTGTCTGTCGCTCTCCATCTATTCGTCTCTCTGTCTCTCTCTCTCTGTGTCTCTATCTCTCTGTCTCTTCGTCTCTCTGTTTGTCTCTCTCTGACCCTCTCTTTGTGTTTCTGTCTCTCTCTCAGTCCGTCTCTCTGTGTGTCTCTCTCTCACTGTCTCTCTCTGTGTGTCTCTGTCTCTCTCTCTGTCTCTCTCTCTCTCGCTCTCTCTCCTTAATTCTCATACTCTCTCGCCCCCTTAAGCAAAAACACAGTTGCGTGTGTAGGAGTCTATTGAGAGGTGTAATGCCACTGGGGTTGTGGATAGTTCATCTGTGTGCCAGCAATGTTTACATTCCTCACTTCTCCTACGCTGATGGTGGGTGGAACATATCCAGTGTGCATCTCAGTGTGTATGACTGTATCTATGTGTGTGTTCACATGTATGCATATGTGTATCTATCTGAGGCAGGGGTGGCAAACTCAGGTCCTCGAGGGCCGCTGTCCGGAAGGTTTTTGATGTTTCTCTGCTTCAGCACACCTGATTCTAATGATGGGTCGTTATCAGGCTTCCGCAGAGCTTGATAACAACCCATTCGTTAAAAACAGGTGTGCTGAAGCAGGGAAACATGGAAAACCTTCAGGACAGCGGCCCTCGAGGACCTGAGTCCGACACTCATGATCTGAGGCTTGTGTGTGTTTGTGTGTGTTTGTGTGTGTTTGTGTGTGTTTGTGTGTGTTTGTGTGTGTTTGTGTGTGTTTGTTTCCTTCCCCTACCCAGGGTATGACACTTGCAGCGATCCTCACTCTATATACCACACACTATATACACAGTTAGGCAGGCAGGCAGGCAGGCAGACAGACAGACAGACAGACAGACAGACAGATGACTAAGAGTAAGACTGAACCTCCAGCTCAACACACACACACATTCACCCAAGCTCAAATACAGCCCTGAACCATTACTACCGATCTGTCTATCTGCCTGTGTATGCAAATCACATCTAATTAGTACAAATAATTCTTCCCATTTATAATCACACGACACATTTGCCCTGCAAAGATCATGAAAAAATAGAAGTCGAAAAAGTAATTTCCCTGTCTATAATTTCATGAATTAAAAATGTTCCACTGCAGCTGATGAGTGGGTTTGCAGTAGCAGGCAGACTGGTCCTGCGGCAGGGATAGGACGCCTTCAGTCTTCCGGGGATGGAGATTAATGAGGAAGCGTCTGGTAAGACTCCTCAACCCTCATGCCTCGCTCAGTTAAGACTCGTCTAGAGGATCCCTCGCTCACCTGAGACTCGTCTACAAGATCCCTCGCTCACCTGAGACTCGTCTAGAGGATCGCTCGCTCACCTGAGACTCGTCTACAAGATCCCTCGCTCACCTGAGACTCGTCTAGAGGATCCCTCGCTCACCTGAGACTCGTCTAGAGGATCCCTCGCTCACCTGAGACTCGTCTAGAGGATCCCTCGCTCACCTGAGACTCGTCTACAAGATCCCTCGCTCACCTGAGACTCGTCTACAAGATCCCTCGCTCAGTTGAGATTCGTCTACAAGATGCCTCGCTCACCTGAGACTCGTCTACAAGATCCCTCGCTCAGTTGAGATTCGTCTACAAGATGCCTCGCTCACCTGAGACTCGTCTACAAGATCTCTCGCTCACCTGAGACTCGTCAACAAGATCCCTCGCTCACCTGAGACTCGTCTACAAGATCTCTCGCTCACCTGAGACTCGTCTACAAGATCCCTCGCTCACCTGAGACTCGTCTACAAGATCGCCCGCTCAGTTTAGACTCGTCTACAAGATCCCTCGCTCACCTGAGACTCGTCTACAAGATCCCTCGCTCACCTGAGACTCGTCTACAAGATCCCTCGCTCACCTGAGACTCGTCTAGAGGATCACTTGCTCACCTGAGACTCGTCTACAAGATCCCTCGCTCACCTGAGACTCGTCTACAAGATCCCTCGCTCACCTGAGACTCGTCTACAAGATCCCTCGCTCACCTGAGACTCATCTACAAGATCCCTCGCTCACCTGAGACTCGTCTAGAGGATCACTTGCTCACCTGAGACTCGTCTACAAGATCCCTCGCTCACCTGAGACTCGTCTACAAGATCCCTCGCTCACCTGAGACTCGTCTAGAGGATCCCTCGCTCACCTGAGACTCGTCTACAAGATCCCTCGCTCACCTGAGACTCGTCTACAAGATCCCTCGCTCACCTGAGACTCGTCTACAAGATCCCTCGCTCACCTGAGACTCGTCTAGAGGATCACTTGCTCACCTGAGACTCGTCTAGAGGATCACTTGCTCACCTGAGACTCGTCTAGAGGATCACTTGCTCACCTGAGACTCGTCTACAAGATCCCTCGCTCACCTGAGACTCGTCTACAAGATCCCTCGCTCACCTGAGACTCCTCTACAAGATCCCTTGCTCACCTGAGACTCGTCTACAAGATCCCTCGCTCACCTGAGACTCGTCTACAAGATCCCTCGCTCAGTTTAGACCCGTCTACAAGATCCCTCGCTTTCCTGCTTTCATTCTCATCTTCTCTCCGTCTGTTCTAACTGTTTTTCTGTTCTGTTCTGCCATGATCTACTCTACCATGATCTACTCTGCCATGATCTACTCTGCCATGATCTACTCTGCCATGATCAACTCTACCATGATCTACTCTGCCATGATCTACTCTACCATGATCTACTCTACCATGATCTACTCTACCATGATCTACTCTACCATGGTCTACTCTGCCATGATCTACTCTACCATGATCTACTCTACCATGATCTACTCTACCATGATGCAGTACTCTACTGTGTTCTACTGTGCTCTACTGTATGACAGAGATATCTGAGTCATAGACGTGAATGTCTCCAGCTGTACTAAAGTCCGCCAACATCACTTTGGAGTTTCTCTTTAAATCTTCTAGAATGTTCCACTGGACATTCCATCAGTCAAGGGGGTTGGAGGTACTAAGGGAAAACATAGACTTCATAACAACACGCTGTCATGAGTCTCCAACATAGCACCCTGTGGGCTCTGCCTGATCTGTGTGTGTGTGTGTCTGTGTGTATGTATGTATGTGTGTGTATGTGTCTGGCTGTGTGTGAATGTGTGTGTGCTCTCAGTGTGATGGAGGAGATGGTGCCAGTCTTGCGATGTCTAAGTCATTACAGTGACCTAATGTAGCTAGACCAGCACATCTAACTAATGAGGTGTGTTCTAGAGGCCGGGGTGATGGGATGAGGCTGGAGGAGAGGCTCGGAGAGGCTGGGGAGGGAGGCTGGGGTGATGGTCAGAGGGAGAGCCTGATGTGGGCATGGGTATGAGGATAGAGGCTATGTAAGAGGCTAGGGTAGAGGCCAGGGTAGGGGCTGTGTAAGAGGCTAGTGTAGAGGCTGGAATAGAGGCTGGAGTAGAGGCTGTGTAAGAGGCTGGGGTAGAGGCTGTGTAAGAGGCTGGGGTAGAGGCTGTGTAAGAGGCTGGGGTAGAGGCTGTAGTAGATGCTGTGTAAGAGGCTAGGGTAGAGGCTGGGGTAGAGGCTGGAGTAGAGGCTGTGTAAGAGGTTAGGGTAGAGGCTGGAGCAGGGGCTGTGTAAGAGGCTAGGGTAGAGGCTGTGCAAGAGGCTAAGAGGCTGGGGTACAGGCTGTGTAAGAGGCTGGTCCTGTTTAAAGAGAGACAGTCTGCCTTCACAAACCCACCCCAGGTTGATTCAGCAGTGACAGTATTCTGCCAAGCAGCCACACGCTGTTAAACACGTCGCATCAGGTAAATGGTATCATAGCTGTCACGCAAGCCTGTTTAAACAGAACACATAGATTATACTGTGATTATCATGAACATATTTGTTCATATCAAGGCATGGCGCTCTGCACCCAAGGGTTTCATCCTATATGATGACTCAGCCAGCAAACAGCAGTTTAATGATTAAACAGAATGTGTATTGACTTCGACCCGGCAATAAACATTGTTTACTCTCTTTAGCTCCTTTGTGTACATTGAGTGTTTATGCTAATGGTGCCGAGCTCAGCAGCGGCCACGCCCACAGCAGCCTTGAGAGAGAGCCAATCAGGTTGACCAATCACCGGCCTCTAATGACCTCAACTACGAGGTTATATGTGTGTATTCAGCAGGGGTGGTGGTGAGGGTGTGTATGTGTGTGTATTCAGCAGGGGAGGTTATACCAAGCTTTTCTCAAGTGGAAATCAGTATTGTAGAAAACAAACTAAGTTAGGACATTTTGAAATGAGCGAATATCTCCCTCCCTCCATCTCTCTTTCTCTTTTTCTCTCTCTGTCTCTCTCCCTCTCTCTCTCTCTGTCTCCCTTCCTCCTCCCTCTCTCTATCCCTCTCTCTCTCCCTCTCCCTCCCTCCCCTTCTCTTACGTAGCTGGTGCATGTCCCTCCAGGAGCGGGTGGCAGGACAGGCTGTGATGGTGACCAAGGGACAGGGGTTCCCCCCTAGGCTGCAGCACAGGCTCTGAGTCCTGAAGAAGATGCTCCGAGGGTCCACGCTCCTCTGCAACTCCTGGAGGTGGGACTGGAAAACAGACAGCAAGCACACTGACAGTCAACAAGACTGGAAAACCAGACAGCAAGCACACTGACAGTCAACAAGACTGGAAAACCAGACAGCAAACACACTGACAGTCAACAAGACTGGAAACCAGACAGCAAACACACTTTGCTTGAGAAGAAAACACACACCGATGCCCACACACACACACACCGATGCCCACACATACACACACACACACACATCCTCGCCCACACACACACACCCTCGCTCACACCCTGTGTCACACCTGCAAAGCTGAGTAGGTGTAGGGATAGTGGTAGGCTAGGTAACAAACGTCATCGCTGTGCTTGAAGGTGACAGTGAAGGTCAGAGTGTAAAGGGGAGGCTTCTTACGAACTCCACTGGGACAGAAGTGGTTCCTGAACACAACGACAACATTTGACCAGGTTAGTAAAGTGTTACGTTATGATAAACAGGTCATTGAATATTGTTTAATGGTCATGAAAGCAATCATACAAAATCTAGTCTTAGATCACTTGTTCTAGTCTCACCTGGTCTAGTCTCACCTGGTCTAGTCTCACCTGGTCTAGTCACACCTGGTCTAGTCTCACCAGGTCTAGTCTCACCTGGTCTAGTCTCACCAGGTCTAGTCTCACCAGGTCTAGTCACACCTGGTCTAGTCTCACCAGGTCTAGTCTCACCAGGTCTAGTCTCACCTGGTCTAGTCTCACCAGGTCTAGTTTCACCTGGTCTAGTCTCACCTGGTCTAGTCTCACCAGGTCTAGTCTCACCAGGTCTAGTCTCACCTGGTCTACTCTCACCTGGTCTAGTCTCACCAGGTCTAGTCACACCTGGTCTAGTCACACCTGGTTTAGTCTCACCTGTAGTAGCAGATCTCAGATCCGGTCCTGACCCAGTGAGGTCGTCCCTCCAGAGCCTCTCTGACAGAATACAGAACAGGCTGCATCCCTGGGGATGAACAAGAGTGGTTCATTACTGCCTTGTGCAGGCAGGCAGGCAGGATAGGCAGGCAGGCAGGCAGGCAGGCAGGCAGGCAGGCAGGCAGGCAGGCAGGCAGGCAGGCAGAGGCACAAAAACACCAGTAGGGTTTAGCTCAGTGGGAGATTCTTAGAAGGACACCATACAGAGTTGGACGCTTGAAACAGTGAGTGTGTGAGTTTGTGCGTGTGTGTGACTGTGTAAGTGTGTGTGAGTGAGTGTGTGTGTGTATAAAAGTGAGTGTGTGTATGAAAGTGTGTGTGTGTGTTAGTAGAGCATGCTCTGCAGGCCTCCAGGCCTATCATATCTAATGAGACAATCATCCACCACACGGCTCATGCACAAGGGTCCTCCTCACTGCCTCCCACCTTCCCCACCTCCCCTTCATCTCCTGTCCTTCCCCACCTCCCCTTCATCTCCTGTCCTTCCCCACCTCCCCTCCATCTCCTATCCTTCCCCACCTCCCCTTCATCTCCTGTCCTTCCCCACCTCCCCTTCATCTCCTGTCCTTCCCACATAGCTCCCTCCCTCTGTCTCCCTCCCTCTCTCTTTCTCTCTTTCTCTCTACCTCTCTCATTCTGTCTCCCTCCCTCTGTCCATCCTTCCCTCCCTTTGTCTCTCTCCATACCTACCTCCCTCCCCCCCTCTCTCCCTCCCTCCCTCCCTAACTCTCTCCCTCCCTACCTCTCTCCCTCTCTTTCTGTAGATAGACCTCTACCTCACGCCAGTTAGCTGCTTAGAGGAAAGCGGGAATAAATAAATGACCTACGCCTGTTACTGACTGTTTCTCTCAACAGCTTACCGTCTGTTCAAGCTTACCGTAGTTGAACTGACTGTTCCCCTTCTCACAGTTGATGATGTTGAAGCGGTACGGCACATTGGCAGCCATGCTGCTCACCTCAAAGTAAAACCACTGGTGGTGCTGGCTACAGTTAGCATCTGCATTCAGGATCAGGTCATATTCATGACTGAGGAAGAGGAGGAGGGGAGATGAGGAAGAGGAGGAGGGGAGGGGAGGAGAAGGGGAGACGCAGGAAGAGGAGGAGGTGGCGGAGGAAGAGGAGGAGGGAGATGAGGAAGAGGAGGAGGAAGGGGAGAAGGGGAGATGAGGAGAGGGAGGAGGGGAGCACGAGGAGAGGAGGAGGAGACGAGGAAAAGAGGAGGGAGACGAGGAAGAGGAGGGGGGTCGAGGAAGAGAGGAGGGGAGATGAGGAAGAGGAGGAGGGGAGATGAGGAGGGGAGACGTGGAAGAGAAGGAGGGGAGGGGAGGGAGAGAGGAGGGAGATGAGAGAGGAGGAGGGCGAGGCTGAGAAGGGGAGACGAGGAAGAGGAGGGGTCGCAGAAGAGGAGGAGGGGAGATGAGGAAGAGGAGGAGGGGAGACGAGGAGGGAACGTGGATTGAAGAGGAGGCAGGGAGGGAGGGAGAGGAGGAGGGGAGATGAGGAAGAAGAGGAGGGGAGATGAAGAAGAGGAGGAGGGGAGATGAGGAAAAGGAAGAGGAGGAGGGGAGATGAGGAAGAGGAGGAGGGGAGACGAGGAAGAGGAGGAGGGGAGGGGAGGAAGAGAAGGAGGGGAGGAAGAGGAGGAGGAGAGATGAGGAAGAGGAGGAGGGGAGATGAAGAAGAGGAGGAGAGTCGAGGAAGAGGATGGTCAAAAGGAGCTACACACAGTCAGTACTCACTGGGAGAAGAAGCGATAAGATACGTCAGTGTGTTTCATTATGTGTGTGTGTGTGTGTGTGTGTGTGTGTGTATGTGTGTGTGTGTGTGGTGCTGTGTGTGCCGGTGTGCGTGCGTGTGTGTGTGTGTGTGTGTGTGCGTGCGTGTGTGTGTGTGTGATATACTCCTAGCTGACATGAGCATTACCTGCGGACCTGAATGGCCTTCCTCAGATTCCCACTCTCAAATTTGGAGAAGAAACGCAGAGAGTCAGAACACTCCGAGTACTGAGGACTGGAGGGGGAGGGGGAGGGGGAGAGAGAGGGGGGGAGAGAGAGAGAGAGAGAGAGAGACAGAGAGAGACAGAGAGAGACACAGAAAGACAGAGACAGAGAGACAGAGAGAGACAGAGACAGAGACAGAGAGACAGAGAGAGAAAGAGAGGAGAGGGGAAAGGGAGAGAGAGGAAAAGGAGAGTGAGAAAGAAAAGTGAGAGGGAGAGAATCAGAGAGACAGAGAGAGAGAGGAAAAGGGAGAGAGAGACACAGAGGGAGAGAAGTCATTTGAAAGTCATGGATTCCGATGTTGGAATGTACTTGGTGTGTGAGGACTCACCTGGGATCTTCCAGGTTGAACACCTCTCTGTTCAGGATGTCCTCTGGGTACAGTAGACGCCGGATGTCCTCAAACACCTTCTTCCTATCAGAACAGGAAGTGAGCACATTCAGTCTGTCAGAGTGAGTTCACCTGAGGGCAGGACTGGAGCAAATCACAGGGTAGGCTGGGTATGTTTACGACCAGTCAGATTGAATTATGATTTGTTGGCATAAATAAGCAAGCAGTCTCTCTCATTGTTTTGTCCTTTCCTCTTCTCTCTCTCTCTCTCTATCCATTTCTCTCTCTCTCTATATATATATATATATATATCCCTTTCTCTCTCTCTCTCTCTCTCTCTCCTCTCTGCCTCCCCTCCACTCCCCTCCCAGAACACACTGCTGTGATTATCTCTCTGTCTCTCTGTCTCTCTCTCTCTCTCTCTCTGTCTCTCTCTCTCTCTCTCTCTCTCTCTCTCTGTCTCTATCTCTCTCTATCTCCGTCTCTCTCTGTATGTCTCTCTTTCTGTTCCTCTCTTTGTATTTCTGTCTCTCTCTCAGTCCGTCTCTCTGTGTGTGTGTCTCTCTCTGTCTCTCTCTCCCCTCCCCTCCCCTTCTCTCCTCTCCTCTCCCAAAACACGCTGCTGCATGTGAGAGAGACGACAGGAAGTGGAGAAAACACTTTGGAAATCACACTTAAAACTTGTGGCAATTTCCTTACACTTTACTTTTGGTAAAACTACAATAATTACAATCTATTCCAATGGGGAAAACTGGACAAAAAATACAACAAAGTGACCTGGAAAATTGTGTCTTTGTAACGTAAATGTCAAGCACTTTAAGTCTTAAAGTAAGATGTGAATGAGCGCAGGACACAGACAAGAAGCAAGGCAGTCTTATCTCTCCACTGAAGAGACACAATGAACTGTGAAATGACAGAAATAAAAGTCTATTAAACACAATCTCGCCTTCAGCACCTTGAAAAGTTTCCCTGAGAAACAAGGTTTAGACCCACAGTCAGGCCGGACCATGAATGTTTAGCAGAACAGCAGTTCCAAAGGAATTAGGGCGACACTTTACATTAAGGTTACATTAACAACCATGTAGCTGCATAGCAACAATTTATATTAAAGTTACAATAAGTACCATGAAACTATGTACCATCCTGTCCAGCTCAGTCTACTTTCTGCTTCTCTTCCTGTCCTTCCTTCACTCCCTCTCTCACACCATCTCTCCTCAACTCTCTCTTGCCCTCATCCTTTCGTTCTCTCCCTCACTCACACCATCTCTCCTCAACTCTCTCTTGCCCTCATCCTTTCGTTCCCTCCCTCACACCATCTCTCCTCAACTCTCTCTTGCCCTCATCCTTTCGTTCTCTCCCTCACACCATCTCTCCCCAACTCTCTCCTCATCTCTTCCGTTCTTCTCGACCATCTTCTCAACTCTGATCTTGCCCTCATCTTTCGTTCTCGATCCTAACCATCTTCTCCTAACTCTTCTTGCCTCATCCTTTCGTTTCTCCCTTCTAAATCATCTCTCCCCAACTCTCTCTTGCCCTCATCCTTTCGTTTTTTCTCTCCTCTCTCCATCTCTTTTCTCTTCTGTCTATACGTTGTCACTTCACCCTTATTCTTCTTCTCTCCTCCCCTCTCCTCCTCCTTTCCCTCTCGCTTCCCTCCTCTTCCTGCTCGCTCTCTCCTCCCATCCACTCCTCCCTCCATCCTTCCTTCTCCCTCCTCTCCCTCCTCCTCCAGCTCCTTTCACCTGTTCTCCTGTACCTCCTCTCTCCTCTCCCTTCTCTTTCCCTTCACCTCTCCTCCTGCCCTCTCCGTTCCTCTCCTCTCCTCTCCCTCCCTCTCACCTCCTCCTCCGTCTACAGGGTTAGTCTGAGCGGAACCTCTAGAAGAGGTCCTTCTGTGCGTGGTCAAGGGAACGGCGGTGTGATTCTTCATGCTGTCAGCTATCCATCTCCAGAACCGCCTTGACAATCACCTTTACAAAAGAGGCTTCCAGAATTCTGGTCTAAGAACACAGACACAGACGTTTAATCAATACTGCAGTCACACAATGTCTGCTATTTCAACTGTGACACCTGTGACGACAGACAAGCTCTTCACAGGCAGGAGAGAGAGAGAGGAAGTCAGAGAGAGAGGCCGGAAGAGAGAGAGGGCAAGGAGGAAGAGAGAGAGAGGAGCAGACAGGAGAGGGCGGAGAGAGAAGAGAGAGAGCAGAAGAGCAAAGAGAGAGCAGACAAGAGAGAGCAGAGAGGAGCAGAGGTACTAAGAGGGAGAGGAGAGAGTGAGAGAGGAGCAGAGAGAGTAGAGCAGAGAGAGGAGCAGAGACAGAGAGAGGAGCAGAAGAGAAAGGAGCAGGAGAGAGGAGCCAGAGAGAAGAGAGCAGAGAGAGAGCAGCAGAGAGAGAGAGGAAGCAGAGAGAGAGGAGCTAGAGAGAGGAGAGAGGAGCAGGAAAGAAGAGGAGCAGGACAGAGAGAGGAGCAGAGAGAGACGAGAGCAGAGGAGAGAGGAGCAGAGAACCGAAGAAAGGGAGAGAGAGAGAGAAGAGAGAGAGAGAAAAAGCAGAAGAGAGGAGCAGAGAGAGAAGGTAGCAGAGACAGAGAGAGGAGGCAGAGAGAGATGAGTAGGGGCAGAGAGAGAGAGAGGAGCGCAGAGAGAGAGAGGAGCAGATACAGAGAAGGAGCAGAGAGGAAAGAGAGGGAGCAGAAGAGAGAGGAGCAGATACAGAGAGAGGAGCAGAGAGAGAGAGAACGGATCAGAGCAGAGAGAGGGAGCAGATACAGACGAGAGGAGCAGAGAGAGAGAGAGAGCAGAGAGAGAGAGCGAGCAGAAAACATGAGAGAGGAGCAGAGAGAGAGAGGAGCAGATACAGAGAGAGGAGCAGAGAGAAAGAGAGGAGCAGAGAGAGAGAGGAGCAGATACAGAGAGAGGAGCAGAGAGAGAGAGGAGCAGAGAGAGAGAGGAGCAGAGAGAGAGAGGAGCAGAGAGAGAGAGGAGCAGAGAGAGAGAGGAGCAGAGAGAAAGAGAGGAGCAGAGAGAGAAGAGGGAAAGAACCACTGTTGCTTTGGCGATATGAACATTCCAAGCATGAGCCCCATAATCATGGTTGGACAGCTTTTATCTAAATAGGAGATAGAAGGGCCACAGCTGTGTATAATAGGTAATGGGTTGGCACCGTACTGAGACAGCCAGACACTCCAATACCACCTCCCACACCGAACCCTTCCCCCCTCCATCCACCCTCCTGCCCCCCACCCTGACGACCACAATTCAACCTGGTGGGATGAACATCATGTCACCTGCCTCTCCAGCACATAGCCAGTCAAGAGGCCAGTCACGCAGACACGGAGAGACCATGGACACTGACATGAGACTGCTAGTTCAGTCTCTTACCTGGCTCTCATACAAAGCTGTGACTGAGGTCACGGCATCAGTGATGCTGGAAACGTACACACTCATCTGGAGAGGCTTGGACGGTCGTGGCAGGGAGAGAGAGATACAAAAGGAGAGGGAGAGAGGCAGCAAGAGAGAGAGAGAGAGAAATAAAGGGGGAGAGAGACAGCAAGAGAGAAAGACAGAGAGAGAGAGCGGGAGAAAAGGAGACACACAGGGAATAAGAGAGGGCGAGAGACAAAAGGAGAGAACAAGAGAGAGCGAGAAAGAGAGCATGAGAGAGAGGACCCACCTCTGTACTCTGGGCTTGCGGGGGGCCATGGGCTCGGGGCCACGGGGGGGCAGGTGGCCCCAGAAGTCTGGGAAGGCCAGGACGGAGAACCCTGGGATGGACTTTGTGAGAGTGGCAGCAGCAGAGTAAAGATGGGGGTCGTGATGAGGGATGCAGGCTCCGTGACGCTGCAAGAGCTGCTCCACCATGCTGCCCCCTGGGCCCCCAGGGGCCCCTGGCCCTACACGGCCCCCAGGCCCCTCCAGAACACGGCTGTGGAAGTCTCTGGCCTCCAGGGGGCGATGGTGCTCTGTGGATGGATGGAAGAAAAGAAAGAAGGATGTGTGAACATTGTTTCTCTAGATCAGACAAGAGTTAGAGATTATTAATGTAAATGCAGATGGGTTTACAATAATCAAAAACGTAAACTTTGTGCATTCTTAACTGTAAAGGTTCTCAGCCGTTCTAATGTAAACCAATAGTCTTAACAATCAAAAGTATCTCACACATCAATGGAAACGTGTCCAAAATTAATCAATCCAAAATCAGAGCCCATCTTAAAAGAGATGGCCCAGATACTGACCATGGTTCTGGTCTTGACCCTGGTCCTGGTCTTGACCTGGACCAGCATCTCCTTCCTCCTCTGGGCTAGTTCTACCTTGGCGTTCCACCGGAGAACCAGAGGAGGAACTGGAGATGCTGGGAGAGGAACCTCCCTCAGTGCCATGTCTTTGGTTGAGGTGAAGCAAAACGTCCTCGTCAGAGCTGTCATCCACCTCGGATCCAGACTCCAGCTCCTGGACAGGGACGGATGAGAGTTAGTGCAGCAGAGACAGTGATGGATGAAGGAGGGATGAGGGAGGGATGAGAGTTAGTGCAGCAGAGACAGTGATGGATGAAGGAGGGATGAGGGAGGGATGAGGGTTAGTGCAGCAGAAAGGGAGGGATGAGGGAGGGATGAGAGTTAGTGCAGCAGATACAGTGATGGATGAAGGAGGGATGAGGGAGGGATGAGGGTTAGTGCAGCAGAAAGGGAGGGATGAGGGAGGGATGAGGGTTAGTGCAGCAGAGAGGGAGGGATGAGGGAGGGATGAGGGTTAGTGCAGCAGAGACAGTGATGGATGAGGGAGGGATGAGGGAGGGATGAGGGTTAGTGCAGCAGAGACAGTGAGGGATGAGGGAGGGGCAAGAGAGGGATGACAGAGGGATGAGGGAGGGTTAGATGGAAGGATGAAGGAGGAATGATGAAGGGATGAGGGAGGAATGATGGAGGAATGAGGAAGTGATGAGGGAGGGATGAGGGGTAGCGTGAACCCTAAGCACATATAAAAGGTTAGGTATTTGCAACGAGGCAGGCAGCAGATTTGAAAACATGCTTCTTGAATTTCTTTCTACATTGAAAGAATAAGAGCAAATGTGTATGTGATTGAGAGAGAGTGCATGTGTGTGTGACAGTGAGTGAGTGTGTTTTATATAGTCACAGACTACATAACACGGATCAAATCAGTCGCCTCCACATCACTCTTCCCACACCATCTCACCCTCACATCAAACAATAACATGAGCATCATAACATGTTTAAAATGCAACAGCCTCGCTGAGGGAAGAGAGAGAATGAGACTGATATAAAGAAACAGAGAGGGAGAGAGGGAGGGAGAGAGGGAGAGACAGAGGGAGAGACACAGAGAGAGAGAGAACGAGATGAATATAAAGAAATAGAGGGGAAGAGAGAGAGAGACAAAGAGGGAGAGAGAAACAGATAAGGAGAGCGAGAGGAAGGGAGAGACGGAGAGAGAGAAATACAGAGAGAGAGAGAGCGAGAGAGAGCGATTGACAGAGATGGAGTCCTTGGCCCTTTGATATTAAAAACAGATGATGCCTCTTCATTACAGCTCAGCATCACACTCCTATTGACAGCTCCGCAAGATCTGAACAGCAATTTAGCACCTATGAATAATAATTTAACCCACTTAAAACTAGAGGAGAAAGCTTGCTCTTCCTGTGAGCGTGTGTGCATCTGTGTGTGTGTGTGTGTGGTGTGTGTGCGTGTGTGCTGAGTGTATACTTGTGTGTGTGTGTGTGTGTGGTATGTGTGTGTGTGTGTGTGTGTGTGGTGAGTGTATACTCGTGTGTGTGTGTGTGTGTGTGTGTGGTGTGTGTGTGTGTGTGCATGTGGTGAGTGTATACTCGTGTGTGTGTGTGTGTGTGTGTGTGTGTGTGCATGTGGTGAGTGTATACTCCTGTGTGTGTGTGTGTGTGTGTGTGGTATGTGTGTGTGTGTGTGTGTGGTGGGGGGGCTTCTACTCTTCATGCAGAGCTATTAAGTGTTTGGTTGTAATTAAACAAAACAAGACTTTCTTTCCCTCACAAGACAGGAAGTGCACTCCTGTAATAAGAACACTGAACTCCACTGTGGAAGCCTGAGGAACCCTCTGCAACTCTACCAGGAGGAGGGAGGAGGAGCATGGAGGAGGGAGGAGGGAGGAGGAGCAGGGAGGAGGGAGGAGGAGCAGGGAGGAGCAGGAAGGAGGAGGGAGGAGGAGCAGGGAGGAGCAGGAAGGAGGAGGAAGGAGGAGGGAGGAGGAGCAGGGAGGAGGGAGGGGGAGGAGGATGAAGGAGCAGGGAGGAGCAGGAAGGAGGACGGAGGAGGAGCAGGGAGGAGGGAGGAGGAGGGAGGGGAGGAGGACGGAGGAGCAGGGAGGAGGCAGGAGGAGCAAGTAGGAGGGAGGAGGAGGAGGAAAGATCAAGGTGGAGGAGAAGGAGGAGGGAGGGAGCAGTAGCAAGGAGGAGGTAGAAGCTGGGAAGAGGAGTAGAGAGTCGCTCCCCATGACTTCATTACGGCTCCACATTATTTGGGGGCAGTAGGGAATGGTAATCTGGAGGTTTAATAGGAATTAAACGTGAGGTTCTGGGAAGGGAGAAGCAGTAATGAATGCATTTATCCAGAGGATTGTTGGCATTACAGAAGGGTCAGATTCACCTACTGAACTTAGCTTGCCTAGCATGGCTACATGCTAACTTGAATCAAAGAAGCTAACCAACAGTAACTCCACTACATGCTAGCTTCACTCTAATCAAAATCTTCACTTCACTTGCAAGCAAAGCTTTTGACGTGCAACCCCATGGCATCCTTCACGTATGCCCATGGATGAGCTCACAAGGGGAAACTTCCAGAAGGCTGAGAGAGAGACACTCCAGAGGGAAGCATTCATGATTCCCTTCTAGACAGCTGAAATCACAACAGCAGACTGTACCCCTACCCCATCCTACCTGCCCCCCAACCTCACCTGCCTCATCCTACCTGCCCCCCAAACCTCCCCTGCTCCATCCTACCTACCCCCCGAACCTCACATACCCCATCTTACCTGCCCCCAACCTCACCTGCCCCATCTTACCTGCCACCCAACCTCAACTGCCCCATCATATCTGCCCCCCGAACCTCACCTGCCCCATCCTACCTGCCCCCCTACCTTACCTACCCTATCCTACCTGCCCCCCAACCTCACTTGCCCCATCCTACCTGCCACCCAGCTCAGCTACCCCATCCTACCTGCCACCCAGCTCAGCTAACCTATCCTACCTGCCATGTACCTGGAAGTCATGGTGAAGTTCAGGACACAGCCTCACGTACTGGCCCAGCTGCTCCAGGCTCTGGTCCGACTCTGGTTTGGCCCGCAGGGTGTTCAGATCTGTCTCCAGGTCATCATCCTGCAGGACAGGAGACAGAGAGAGACAGAGAGAGAGACAGAGAGACAGAGAGAGAGAGAGAAAGGGAGAGAGACAGAGAGAGAGACAGAGAGAGAGCAAGGGAGAGAGGGAAGGGAGAGAGAGAGGGAGAGAGCGAGCGAGGGAAGGGGAGAGAGAGGGAGAGAGAAGGAGAGAAAGAAAGCAGAAGAGAGAGCAAGAGAGAGAGAGAGCAGCAGAGAGAGCAAGAGAGAAAGAGCGGGAGAGAGAGGGAAAGTGAGAGAGAGCGAGCGAGAGTTCTTCCATCGACACACTGCTCAGATACATCTACAAGCAGAGCGTGAAGAAGGAAGCAGGATGTCTATATTAACAGGAAGTTGTGGAGCCTCCAGCAACAGCAGCCATAGAAATACATGAATAGAAAATAAATATGTGTGAGTGTATGTTGGATTGCCTTCCTGTCAGCCTGTCTTTGGGCATGTTGTGCGTGCATATCTGTGTGTATGTGTCTGTGTGTGTGTGTGTGTGTGTGTCTGTCCATGTGTGTGTGTGTGTGCCTGTTTTCTTGTCACATCTCTTATCCTCAGAGTGAATCACAAACCACACTCACGTCTTCCCTGCTGTCTGTCTCTTCATTCTCAATGTCATCGTCACTCCCATCCAGGGAGCCTGGATCTGCGACAGAGAGAGGGAAGGAGAGGGGAGGAGAGAGAGGGAAGGAGAGAGAGGGAAGGAGAGACAAGGAGAGAGAGGGCAGGAGAGAGAGGGAAGGAGAGACAAGGAGAGAGAGGGAAGGAGAGAGAGGGCAGGAGAGAGAGGGAAGGAGAGGGCAGGAGAGAGAGGGAAGGAGAGGGCAGGAGAGAGAGGGAAGGAGAGAGAGGGAAGGAGAGAGAGGGAAGGAGAGGGCAGGAGAGAGAGGGAAGGAGAGAGAATGAAGGAGAGGGCATGAGAGAGAGGGAAGGAGAGAGAGGGAAGGAGAGGGCAGGAGAGAGAGGGAAGGAGAGAGAGGGAAGGAGAGGGCAAGAGAGGGAAGGAGAGAGGAAAGGAGAGAGGAAAGGAGAGAGGAAAGGAGAGAGAGGAAAGGAGAGAGAGGGAAGGAGAGGGCAGGAGAGAGAGGGAAGGAGAGGGCAGGAGAGAGAGGAAAGGAGAGGGCAGGAGTGAGAGGGCGGGAGAGAGAGGAAAGGGGAGAGAATGAAGGAGAGGGCATGAGAGAGCGGTAGGAGAGGAGAGTGAGGGAAAGACAGCGAGTGACAGGAAGGGAGAGGAGGATGGGAGGAGGAGAGAGTAGGAGAGTTCTTGATGTAGGATCAAAGCTGCATCTGTGGAACATGGGATTTCCCCCACTCTCTCCACACATGCACACGCACACTCTGAGAAGATTGTGCCATAGACAGATAGCTTGATAGGACACCGACAGACAGACAGTTCGACAGTCAGACAGAGTAAGGGGTCATGTGGCTGGCTGGCTGGCAGGTAGGCAGGCAGGCAGGCAGGCAGGCAGGCAGGCAGGCAGGCAGGCAGGCAGGCAGGCAGGCAGGCAGGCAGGCTTAATGGGTCATGTGTGTCAGACATCAGGCATCCCCAGCGTTGCTAGGGTAACCGTTGCCCAGCGCTTGGAGGAACTTGTTGGGAGGAGAAGCACGCAGTACAGAAGGTGTGGCATGTTTGCACTGGAAAAAGACGTCCACACACATTCAGGGAAAAGTTCAAGTGCTACTGACTAGGGATCCTTACACGATCCAGATCACACACACACATACAGTCGTACGCACACACTCACACATGCACAGTGCTGGTCTCTACTGACTACAGCATCTACAGTGACTCTCCTGATCACACAGGAGAGAGAGAATGAAGCACAGACTGTTCTAGGAGGAGAAGAGAGAGAAAGAGGCAGAGGAAGAGAGCAAGAGATGGAGAAAGAGAAACAGAGAGGGAGAGAGAAAGAAATGATTGAAATGGACAGAGAGGAGATGAAAGATAGATAAAAGAGAGATGGATATGGAAAAACAAATTGAGAGAAAAAAAGAAAGGTAGGGAGAGAGTGAGGCAGGGAGGGAGGGAGGCAGGGAGGGAGAGAGGCAAGGAGGGAGGGAGGGAGGGAGGGAGAGAGGCTGGGGGGAGAGAGGCAAGGAGGGAGAGAGGCAGGGAGGGAGAGATGTAGGGAGGAAGAGATGTAGGTACCTAGGAGTGTGTGGTGGATGTCGGAGGGGCAGGGGGCAGGTCTTCCTGGCAGGGGGCAGGTGAAGGCGCTCAGGGCAGAGGGCAGGGGCAGAGAACACTTAGGGTGACATTTCCTCATCAGCTGGATGGAAGGCTCTACCAGGGACTCCAGACCTTTACTGGCAAGACATTCCTAACACACACACACACATATCCAATATCCTCAGATTAACAAGCGTCACATTTTTTGTCAGACATCATTTAACATCATGAGACACCGCAGGCACACTGCCCGCCCCCCACCCCCAGTCTGTACCTGCGTGGTGGTGTACAGCAGCCCCATGCCAGCGTGAGCCACCAGTGCATCTCTGCCAGCCTTGCAGAAGGTGGCTTGGTGAAGGCATCGCAGCAGGGCAAGACGTACGGGCACGGCCTTCTGCTCCGAGTCCTTACTGTGCCAGTCCTCATACAGGCTGAGCAGGGCACACACGTAGCCCTTAGACACCGCCAGACTTAGACACCGCCAGACGCAACTTAGACCTGGTGGGGGGGTGGAGGAGGGGGAGAGGAGGAAGAAGAGGGATGGGAGGAGAGGAAGGGGAGGGAGAGGGAGGAGAGGGCGAGAGGGAGAGGGGGATGGAAGGGAGAGGGGGATGGGAGAGAGAGAGGGGGTGGGGAGATGGGGGAGACAGGGGAGAGGGGGAGAGGGAGGGAAATGTGGAGGTGTAGGGGGGAGAGAGGAAAGGAAATAGAGCGAGAGCAAGATAAAGAGTGGAGGACATGAAATAGAGCGTTATCAGTTTCCTGAATAAACCTTTTATCTTTGCATACATTCTACCTCTCCGATCACAGTGAAAAAAAACTCAAGTGCAAGAACTCTGCACCGTTAAATCACAACAGGCTGAAGGAAGTAAAGACTTAAGCACAAGAGCTACAATTTAACAACATTCATTAACCAACCATCCCTGTCTCTCCCCTTCAACTGAACAGCTGCTACAAGCCTCTCTCTCTCATTATCAAACTGGATGGTTTAGTCTGTGTTTCCTGGTGTTTCCTGCAGTGTGTTTCCTGCAGTGTGTTTCCTGCAGTGGGTTTCCTGCAGTGTGTTTCCTGTAGTGTGTTTCCTGCACTGTGTTTCCTGCACTGTGTTTCCTGCAGTGTGTTTCCAGCAGTGTGTTTCCTGCAGTGTGTTTCCTGCAGTGTGTTTCTGCAGTGTGTTTCCTGCAGTGTGTTTCCTGCAGTGTGTTTCTGCAGTGTGTTTCCTGCAGTGTGTTTCCTGCAGTGTGTTTCCTGCAGTGTGTTCCTGCAGTGTGTTTCTGCAGTGTGTTTCCTGCAGTGTTTCCTGCAGTGTGTTTCTGCAGTGTGTTTCCTGCAGTGTGTTTCCTGCAGTGTTTCCTGCAGTGTGTTTCCTGCAGTGTTTCCTGCAGTGTGTTTCCTGCAGTGTGTTCCTGCAGTGTGTTTCTGCAGTGTGTTTCTGCAGTGTGTTTCCTGCAGTGTGTTTCCTGCAGTGTATTTCCTGCAGTGTGTTTCCAGGTGTGTCTTATCAAGTGTGTTTCCAGGTGTGTGTTTCTTGCAGTGTGTTTCCAGGTGTGTCTTATCAGGTGTGTGTTTTCGAGTAAATAGTAGAGCAACCCAGTAAAATATTAATGTGGGTTTGTTTGTCCAACCAGATGAGAGTCTGAGGTGCTGCGTGTGTATGTGTGTGTGTGTATGTGTGTGCGTGCGTGTGTGTGTGTGTGTGTGTATGTGTGTGCAAGTCTGAGTATGCACATTATGGATACAACTGAGAAAATCGAATCTGATGGCTTCAATGCATTTCTGTGAGCGTTAAACTTGCTGTAGGTTGCTGTACCGGTGCGTGCCATCATATGTGTTTTGCAGTATTGTGGATAACAATGATTAATCAACACATTCATGACATATACAGCTTATTCTAAATGTCAGCTAAACAAGAAAGCTGTGGGCTGGTTCATTTTTATTAGTTTCCTAAAAATCTTTTACTAAAAGAAGCAACTGAGAGAGGGAGGGAGAACCAGACAGACAGGCACAGACAGACAGACAGGCACAGACAGACAGACAGACATACAGACAGACAGACAGACACAGACAGACATACACAAAAACACACAGACACAGAAACAGACAGACAGACACAGAAACAGACAGACAGACAGACAGACAGACAGAAAGACAGAGAGACACAGAGACAGAAACAGACAGACAGACAGACAGACAGACACAGACATACACAGAGTCAGACAGACACAGAAACAGACAGACACACAGACAGACAGACAGACAGACAGACAGACAGGCTCATAGCTAGAAGTCTAATGTAATTTGCCAGCAGACTGGCACAGTAGCTGCAGTGCATCAACAGGTGCAGAGCCTGTAAACCCATAGGAAGAACTGAGACAGAGTCACACCGCCACCTGCAGGCTGAGCAGGGAACTCCACGTGGCCGCTAACCATGAAACAGATCTAATTTCTGAGAAAGCTTCCTGGAAGATGTCAAGTGGGGACCTTCATGCATTTATGCTGTTTGAATATAAGAGACAATCTAATCACATTTACCAAGAGCAGACAATTGAATTCCAAAAACAAAGGAAAATGCAGTCTGACTTGATGGTCACAAGCAGCGATATTGAAGAAATAATTTTACATTTACTACAAAAGCGGTAGGCGACACAATGACCGTTGTTACCGGTAATGATTTTTAAGGGCGAGGGGTTATCAAATCATCTTGTGTCAGCTAATAAAACATGCCATCTGTGCAGGACGAGATGACAACCACTACTTTGGTTTAAACAGGACACTCATGTCTCACGCATTCGCCCAGGGACTCCAGCCTTTCAAACAATTCCAACGCACTCATGTAACACCTTGCCTTTCTCATACTGAGAGAGGATAACTTGTCCCGCTGCATACAATTTCACGGACCAGGCACTTACACTCAAGTTTTCTGCCAAAGTTTGGAGCTGCCTCGAATTATACAGCGTTGGATTTCGTCTACGAGCCGATAAAAAGCATTTCCAGCACTAAAGTCTTACAGCACACAAGTAACGCTCAATCAAACTCAGTTGGAGAGGAGTGGTGTCCCTGACACAGCCTATTTCACATAACAACAGAGAGCCCTGGTCGATACAACACGTGTTTTTGTGTTTGCCAATCCTCCTGTGCTCATGTCATAATGACGGTTGGAGAAAATTGCAGGAAAAGGATTCAATCAGCCACACAAAGCCCAGCCACAAAGATAACTCTCTGTCTTCGCTGTCTCCTGCGTGCCTTTTACAGTCCTCAATGCAGTCACTTTCCTTTCATTAGCGGCTTTGAACTAGAGGCAGCTAAGCGCTATACACTGAGCTCATGGTCAAAAGCAACAGAGATAATGAAGGGTTTGGTTTTGATAACTGACCTACACATATTCACTCACAACCTCCACCTGTCAACATGCTACATATTTGATGACTCCTAACCTGCCTTTCCCCCTTGCGATGCTGAGAGGAACACAGACTTGAACCTTTACCGAATGACCAGACACTGCTGCCCTTTCGCTCAGAAGGTCAATTTATGGTTTGGGTTACCTTACGGTTCAAGTCAGGGGTCATGGAAACCGAGGTTTGAATCCACCATCAAAACCCTCCACAGCAAGAGCTACCCAAGAAGAGAGGGAATGTTGACGGTACTTACTTGAGCACAACATGGCCGCCAGCGCATCGATCGCTGCCCTGCAAAACACAAGACAGGAGAGGAATAGTTACTTCACCGCGAAGGAACTAAAGACAGATACAAGTGATTACACACAGTTCTGTCTGGTTGCAGTTACAAACTGGGGGGAAAAAACAAACCAGTCAGCGTTTTGCAGTTGCCAGTTGGAGCAGAATGCTTTCCGGCTGTGGAGGAATGTATCTGAGCTTTCACCTAGCATTATCGCGGCTAACAAACTTGATGAATCAAGTATGTCGGGAAACTCACCCACATTACTAGAGAGGGTGTTTGTGTGCAGTTGTGTGCGTAAATAATAAATGTAACTTAGCGCACCCATTCCTCGTTTGGTCTAGTGAATTAGGATGATTGATCGTGTTGAGGTGAAACACAGTCAAGCGTGAACGGAAAACAGATCTATGAAGTAGAGAGGCTGCTGTGGTCACACTGACACCCGATCACAGGAGGCTAGGACCAGTTCTCCAGGTGACCATTGACGGAAGGTGTCACTTTCTATCTAAGGGGGTGACTTCAAAGAAAAGGTGTGTGCGTGGACATGAACTGTCAGTGTGTGTCGGTCACAATAACTGCGTTAACCTTTTAACACGTTTTTTTCTGTTCATAGGTAACCTTCCTTCGTAGCTATCACGGCCAGGATAGGTCTAGACGTTCCTGTGACGTAGGAAACGTGACATTTAATGATTGGAACAGGTCATTCAAGGAACTGGTGGTTTACAGCTTGTTATTATAGACCGGAAACCGGTTGCCCTCAGAGAAATCTCCACCGTTGAAAGACTTTGAATAGCATTACTCATGGAGAGCAAATATGACAGACCAACTATTGATGTGTGTTAACGATTGGCAAACATGCTGATAAGTAATTGAACACTTTATAATGTCGCTAGACATTGTTAGCAGCTATCCTAGCTAGAGATACCGACTGTTCCTGCTCAAATCCAGATGCGTAGAGCTAGCCTAGCTAGCTACTTTAACTGCGCGTTATATTCACTTTACCGTCATCGCAATTGTCAATGTCTCTCGTACAATTTGAACCCCTTTTTCATCTTGTTGTCGCTAAAGGGAAAGAATATTCTATGTACGTCGTTAATTGTCATTTTGGGACGACAATCCGAACTCGTGCTAAACGGCATTCGTGTTCGAAAACTACCGTAACTATTCGCTTCTTTAGCGAAAGTTCACGTGCTCTGTGCAAATTGAGTAAGAGTTATAAAACGAATTTACCAATAGTAGTTCAATATTTATATTTTAGGTTTCAGAAATGCCTATCCAACACAATTTAGACTGCTCAAAATGTAATAGTGAAATTCCGTTTTTTATGAGCAAATTGAGTGAGTACAGACCAACAACCTAGTTTACTCAGAAAGGGAGGAGAGCTGCTTTTGAGCCTAACTAAACTAAACTAAACCCAGACGCCATTTTAATTGAACTACTAGTGCATCAAGTCATTAGCCTGCTCGCGGTTGAAGGCTAAGCTCTCAAGGCCGTTAGTTTTGTGTCGCTGTGCAGCAGAGCAGGTTAGCCAGCCGGTGAAGCACTGACAGGTTATAGTGGTTTACAGCTGTATCTAATAGACGGGGGCAGTGAACGACTTCTGGTGTCAGGGAGAAAATGAGACGATATAAAGTTATAATAAGACACATTTGCAGCTCCAAAGAGTTTGATTGATGTGTATAGCTGCCAGTCACTCTGGCATGAGTGGCTGGTCCTCACAGCCAACAGAAGCCCTTACTTCCCCCATAACAGGGTTCCATGCAACCCCATGTACTGTAATGTATCGTTGCAGTTTATAGAGAACAAATTAGCAGCGCTTCTGTGGAAAACGAACGCGTTCGAAGCGTTCGTAAATTTCCCTGTGTCAAAGGAATTGGGTTCTCACACACCAGCGATCCGGTTTCTAGCAGTGAGAGGCGATCCGTACGAGCAATGCCAAGACATTCTCGGCATGCGGGAATGTCAGCGGTGGATATACCAAGCAACCAGCTGCATTCCCCTGTCTCTGACGGACGGACTAAGGATACGCGATACTCACTTGACAGTGCGTATGTGCCGGGGGGTGTGAGGTGAAATCAGCTGGAATATCACATCCAGTCCCCGGTTCTGACCTAGCAGCGTCGCCGTGGAAACTGGAAGTAAACCAAAGAGGGTGGAGGTCAGCGTTGGGGTCGAAGCCGGTGTTCTTACCAAAGGCTTTGTGTGTGTGTGTGTGTGTGTGTGTGTGTGTGTGTGTGTGTGTGTGTGGAGGGGGTTACTATGGAGGAATAGGGCTCCATGCACATAATAAATATAACGATGTGTTGCATAGATAACCAGTATGATGTCATGAACTCTATATTGGTTATTTTCTCTGTAGTCGATCTATAGTGCAAGATATAGACAGAGTCATAGGGGTAGTTTATTGATAAGGGCTCCTTGTAAAGTCCTCCTAAACCTAGATTTAAGCCCCTCCTTCACACTAAGCTCCTCCCATTCCCCAACACGGGTTCCTCCCCCTTTCTACGCTCATCCCAGGTCCAGAATGTTCTGGAAACGTGGGGGTTTCCAGAACACATCATTTCTCTGGGACCACCCATAAGCAGGTATGGATTGGCTAGGATGCAGGGCTATTTACAGTGAACTCATTGAGCGTTTGTTGCATCGTAAAAGTGATCAGGTGTGAGCCGGCCAAGGACCATGTGACGAGAGGCTCAGTGCCTCTGGAGGAGACTGATGGGTAATCTATCCAACCATAACTCACACAGTGTTAGGAGAAAAACACAGTCTTCAGATTATGTTGTGTTGGGAGTGTGTGTGTGTCTATATATGTGTGTGTGTGTGTGTCTATGGGTGTGTGTCTATGCATGTGTGTCTGTGTGTGTGCATGTGTATCTATATGCGCGTGTGTGTGTGTGTGTGCATTTGTATCTATGTGTGTGTGAGTGTGTCTGTGAGTGTGTATGCGTGTGTGTCTGTGTGTGCATGTGTATCTATGTGTGTGTGTGTATGTGTGTGCGTGCGTGTGTGTGTCTCTGTGTGTGTGTGTGTGTGTGTGTGTGTGTGTGTGTAGCAGGCCCACCAGAGGAACAGAACACCTGCAGCACCCAGACACAGGCAGCAGCTCTTCTTGCGTGAGCTTCGTTCTGTCGGAGCAGATTCA
Organism: Plecoglossus altivelis; assembly: GCA_036571765.1. Classification (NCBI taxonomy): domain Eukaryota; kingdom Metazoa; phylum Chordata; class Actinopteri; order Osmeriformes; family Plecoglossidae; genus Plecoglossus; species Plecoglossus altivelis. Next base: position 18,302,325 of record BROE01000003.1, read on the forward strand.
GGGTCAGCAGCACAGCCTCCGCCTCCTCTGCCTTCATCCCTATCCTGCGGTCTAACACACACACACACACAGGTACACACACAGATACACAGGTACACACAACACACAGACAGATACACACACACAGATACACACACACACACAGATACACACACACACACACACAGAAACACAACACACAGAAACACAAAGCACAGACAGCACACACACACAGAAACACAACACACAGACAGCACACACACACACAGAAACACAACACACATACACAATATAACAAGACCTAGATTTACAAGTGACAGCAGAGTAAAGTGCAGGCAGGGAGCACCTGTCGTGGCCAGCTGGACATGAACGCTACCCATGACTTGTCCTCCTCTGTCTTTGTTACGTCTAAAAGTAGCTCTCCTGACCGTCACCCAATACCCTCAGCCCACCGCGTCGCCATGACAACACCCAGCGCGCGACCGCGAGGCAGAAGCCGGCGAAGAACGACAACATCCCTGAGCGTTCCGCAGGTTCCACGGTGGAAAGTTCCGCTGGTCCGACAGCAGAACTGTCCATCGTGGGTTCCACAAAGAAGATGATTGACGTTTTCCTTCCTTAAAGGCTACGAAACAGCTCAAACTTCGCTACTCGCTATCCAGCTCAATCAGAAGACCTCTAGTCTGTGTTGATCAGCCACCGTTCAAAGTAACAACATTTTACACCCAGAACAGGTGAACCAAAAGCAGCTTAACTACAATATCACTTAGTTCAGTGTAGAGAAAACTATGTGATGTCTTAAGTGCAGCATCAAACTATTTAGTGGGTGCAAACAATTTGATGTATGCAACTATTCAGATTCCTATCATGCCTCAGTCGTCTTCTAATACAGGAAGGGAACAGGAACAGGAAGAGGAAGTGAACACCTGGGAAAGACGCCAGGTATCTGTCTGACAGATTTGTCTCTGCCTCAAAAGCTTCTCTTCTGTGACTTGTCCCCGTAAAAGAAGTAAGAGATTCTTCCTGTTCATGAGCACAGGGCCAGATTCGCCAAATCTTTTTGTATTGTTTCCATGCAGTTCAATAAGAACTTTAATGATGTAGATTTGCTGCTCAGATAGGTGATTGATTTGACCTCTGACCTTTACTGATTGTTACATCAGAACAGACAGAGTTCTATAGAGTGCTGACCTCTGTGGCCGATCTTGCTGAGCAGATGCATGATGGGTAACAGCAGTGTGTAGTTGGGAGAGTGAGTCCTGGCTGTGTTCACCAGCGCCCTCAGAAGAGCCTCACTGCCTCCTTTGGAGATCATGTAGAGGATACGCCTGTCTGTGCCTGCCAACACACACATTACATACACACACCACATACACACACATCACACACACACCACATACACACACACATACACACACACCACATACACACACACCACATACACACGCACACCACATACACATCATACACAACACACACACACCACATACACATAAATACGCACACACACACAACCACATCACACACATTAGTAGTTGTTAAACCTTGGACGGTATTGATACACATTGAAAGCGTAACTGGATATCTGATATAAAGAGGTGAGGGGCAGTATGGTTTTAGCTTGACTACGATTGATGAGTTTTACAGTGATGTGTGAAAGCTCATGGGGGTGTTGACTCAACGTCTCAAAAAACAACCTTGAAATGTGTGGTGAAACTCACCTGCAGAGAGCAACTCATCCAGAACATTGAGGATGTTGAGAGTGCTCTCGATGTCGCCTGCATCCTACAAAGACAAGACAAGAGAGAGGAAGAGAAGAAGAGGAAGGATGAGAGAGAGGCCAGCGATCAGTCAACTGTCTGTCATAGACACACTCGCTCTCTTTCACACATAAAGTCTCTCTCTGTCACACACACACACTTTCCATTGACACTCAGCTCTGGCCTACTGTCTCTGATGTCACAGTCTGTTGAAGAATGAGGTGTCAAGATTGCAGGGGCCACCACAACTCTGAGACTGAATGTGTGTGTCGGTGTGTGTCGGTGTGTGTCGGTGTGTGTCGGTGTGTGCTTGTTTTCGTTCGTCTGTTTGAGGGAGAGAACAGAATGCCTCATAGCAATAGGAGGTCCACAGTCTGTAGTTTAGAGGGAGGGGGGAGGGAGGGGGAGAGAGGGAGGGAGGGAGGGAGGGAGAGAGGGAGGGAGGGAGGGAGAGCAGGGTGAAAGAATAGGAGGAGAACAGAGAGACTCAGTGAAATCTAGGCCAAGTGTTGACACCATCCAACCCCCCTGGTGAAAAGGATCTTTCAACTTTTTCCGGATCATTCTTCATCTTTTATTATGACTTCCCGGGATCCATCCATCTTCTCTCCCTCCCCTCCTCCTCTTCTTCTCTCCCTCTTACTCTTCCTCTCTCCTCCCTCCCTTCCTTCCTCCCTCCGTGTGTGTGTGTGTGTGTGTGAGCTTGAGTGTGTGTGTGTGTGTGTGAACTTGAGTGTGTGTGTGTGTGTATGTGAGCTTGAGTGTGTGTGTGAGCTTGAATGTGTGTGACAGTGTGGGGGCCATCCTAAAACCATGACAACCTCCTCCTTCCTCTGGACTCCCCGTCACCATAGCGACCCCCTCCTCCCTCCCAGGCAACTGTCAGCCTGATGGGTCGTTACCACGGAGATCACCCTTAGCGACAGTTTCCAGTGTTTTAACCGATGAGAACAATTGTTACTTACAATCTCAACCATTAACCGCGAATGTTAGTTCTAACTCGGTCTCCATGTATCTTTTTAACCAATCGTATGACATGATGCTGACCTTCTAACCAATGAGCATGTGTGTTTGTTTCTCCTCTCTCTCTCTCTGCCACCAGTGGCTTAAAGCCAAGGTAGGAACATCTCTTCCTGCTTCCCAGCATGCACTGGGCCTCCACATGACCACTCACATATATACACTCAAATACTAACAAACACATTTGGCACACAAATGCACACCATTGCATTGCACACCAAACACAACACACCTAATGCACACCAAACACAACATGTTAGTCAGCAGTCTGAGGTTCTGATGTTCTGATGTTCTGATGTTCTGATGTTGGGTCTTATAGCAACAGGGAACCAGCCAAGCGGGTCGAGGAGCAGGGACCTTGTCCAGAACCAGCCCCCCCACTCAGAAGCCCCCCAGCCCCCCGCTGGCAGGAAGGGGAACCCTGGGGTACGAGCACTTTCATAAACACACAAACACACACTCATAAACACACACTCACAAACACACACAAACACACACTCATAAACACACAAACACACACTCACAAACACACACAAACACACAAACACACACTCACAAACACACACTCATAAACACACACTCATAAACACACACTCATAAACACACAAACACACACTCATAAACACACACTCATAAACACACAAACACACACTCATAAACACACAAACACACACTCATAAACACACAAACACACACTCATAAACACACACTCATAAACACACACAAACACACACTCATAAACACACAAACACACACTCACAAACACACA
>BROE01000003.1:18306046-18321350 GCA_036571765.1 Plecoglossus altivelis
CCCCCCTTCACCCTCACCCCCAGACACAGCAGCTCCCTCACCCCCCTCCCCTTCACCCCCAAACACCGCAGTTCCATCCACCTCCCCTCACCCCCCCTTCAGCCCCAGGCTGGGGGAAGGGAGCAGTGGTAAAAAGCAACCCCCTCTGATGGCTGACGGTGGAGGGTTACTAATCTTCTGGAAGAGGGGCCACAGTTGGAACCTCCGGACACCCTTACATGCATACAAACGCACACCCTCACACAGACACATCCTCACACACACACCCTCATACACACATCCTCACAAACACATCCTCACAGACACACACACCCTCACACACACCCTCACACACACATACTCACACACACACACCCTCACACACATCCTCACACACGCACCCTCACACACACACACCCTCACACACACATCCCATCGTGCAAATGTAGTCTTGCATAAACAAATGACCTACAAGTGCACCTCTGTTCAAACTACTGCTGGTGGTGATAGTGGAACTGTCCACTCAGTTCTCAGTTTCTCTCAGCTTAAACCCAAAGAGCAGTTTGTAATTCCATCTCCTGAACTCAGAAGGTGGTACAGAGAGATGGTTCCACTCGAAACGTCTTTAAACGTACGAGGCAGCTAAGACCGTCTGTTGGACGCCCTGATTGGGGGTCTCTGGCGGACAGGAAGTAGCTGTAAATATGGTCACTCGCCCAGGGTGCTGAGAGAGAACGGGCATTGACTGCATGTATCTTTCTCTCTATGCTGATTGGGGGTGATGGGGGGGATTGTCAAAACACCTCCCCCGTCGTCGTTGTCAACACCACTTTACAGCAAACAAGAGTGAAAGTGGATACATACGCATACATACCAACACACACGGACGCCGACGTGCGCACACACACGCTGTCTCTCTCTCTGTCTGTCTCTGTCTCTCTCTCTGTCTGTCTCTGTCTCTCTCTCTCTCCCTCAGCAGTGAAGTGTGTGCCTACCTGTAGAGTAGACAGCAGGACTTCTAGTCCACTGGAGCTGGGACCTGCCATCACTGGACGGACTGGGTCTGGAGACACACACATAGACGCACACACACACACACACAGACACACACACAAACACACACATGGAGGCAAAACAGACGGACAATGAGTGCAGTCACGCATAAAAGAAAGCTCAGTGGCTAAAGACACACACACACAGGTTCTCGTTACACACACACACACCCATACACACACACACACACACCTACTCCTACTTCCAGTAGCAGAGCAGCAAGCTCCTCAGTCAGGACTCACTCTGAGCAGAGCGTTGTTAGAGCTGGACCTGGGGACTAGACAGGCTGCACACTGAAACACTAACCTCCCTTCCTTCACCATCTCTCCCCTCCCATTCTCAATTCTCCCCTCCCTTCTTCATCCCTCTCTATCTCCCTCATCCATACCTCCCTCCCTCCCACATCCTTCCATCTTCCCTCCTTCCCACCTCCTTCCATCTTCCCTCTCTCTCACCTCCCTCCCTCTCTCTCTCCCTCCCTCCCTCCCTCCCCCTGCCTCCCTCCTTCCCTCCCTCCCTCCCTCCCTCTCTCCCCCTGATGGCTCCTGTGTGGCAGGCAGCTCATATCAGTCTCCACTATGAACACCCTGAAGGTATAAACACAGTCATCCCACAGTCTAACTGTAGGCAAACATACGGCAAAGGGAGTGTGTGTGTGTACATGTGTGTCTCTATATGCTTGTGTGTGTGTCCGTGTAACGTTTGTCCATGGGATTTGTGGTGTGTGCGATGCCATAGACACACCGCGTAGCACCATGGAAACGCTGGGGAGATACACCGTCGCACCACAACACAAAGCAACGCCATGGAATGTCGACGGAGACACCACGTGCGTGATTGTGCGCGTACCTACTCACATGCATGTGGAGGATGGATCCGTCTGACAACCCCTTCATCTCCCAGCTGTCTCCTATTAACCAACAAACCGCTTCTATTCATAGCTACGCTCCTACGTTTGGAAGGCTGTCAGCTATTGGCTGTATGAAAGTATACACACGCACGCACGCACGGATAACAGAAGTGGATCTTCTAACAGGATTGCATAAACTCACCGCGCGATCCTCCAGTGTGATCTTATGAGCTCGGTGGTTAGAGCATTAGACTGCAGATGAAGAGGTCTCAGGTTCGACTCCACCCGTGTCTTTACGTGTCACTTTGGACAAACGCTAAATGAATACAATCGTTAAGATGGTCTGAAGGGTCGGGACTCGCACAAAAATAGACGGGTCTGTTTCCCTCCCTCATCTCTGCATCTTTTGATCCCTGGAGCACTTCTGAAGCTTTGAGGGTGGGCACTGCTCTCTGGGGGCACAGCCAACATGCCACCCTGCAGGCTACAGTTACCACGGCATCAGCAGGACACAGGAAAGGTGAAGAGTCCTGTCTTCTGATAGATGATCTGCTCTGCTGTACTCTCTTACGTGGGAATCACACATCTCTGTGGGCCAGACTATTGGCTGAGAGGTGAGGGGGGGTGGGGCGGGGGGAGGAGGGGCCAGGAGAGACCATTATGTTTCACGCACACACGCAGACACACGTCTCAAATACACACGTCTCAGACACACACACACTCAGACACACACACATCTCAGACACTCACACACATCTCAGACACACACACACACACACACATCTCAGACACACACACACTCAGACACACACACATCTCAGACACACACACAGACACACACACATCTCAGACACTCACACATGTTTCAGACACACACACATGGCTCAAACATACACAGACAGAGGGTGACGGAGAGGCAGAGGAAGACAGACAGACAGAGGGAGGGAGAGAGACACAGATAGACAGAGGAAGAGAGAGGGAGAGAGGGAGGGAGGAAGAGAGAGGGAGAGAGGGAGGAAGAGAGAGGGAGAGAGGGAATAATAGAGAGGGAGAGCCATAGGGGCAAAGTGACACACAGTATTGTACAGTGAGTGCAGTGTCACAGCGGGGAGTCTCCATGTATTTGAGTGGGGGTGAGAGAGCGAGGTCTATTTATACAGGCAGGATTAGAGAGGACGAACAGAAGATCCCGTCCATCTGATGTGCTGACAGCTTGTCAGAAGCCTCTGGACCTCCAGCGAGAGGGAGGCGTTACAAGGCGGGCTGGAGGGGACTACAGCTCTCATGGGGTCTGCAGTCACAACAATCCCCCGCCACCACACACAGCACCCACACACACCCACACGCACCCACACACACCCACACACACCCCGCCACCACCCACACACACCCACACACACCCATTATCATCCACACACAACCACACACACCCAGTCTCAATCACACTCAACCACACACCCCCACACACAACCACACACCCCCAGTGTCCCACACACGGTCACATCCTAGAGCTCTCTGGGACTCAGCACTCAGGTTTGGGAATGTTCTGGACTTTAGACAGGTGGTTCTGTTACAAGGAAATAGCTGAACTGAAAGCTAAATGTTTGGACTCGGGGAGGAGGCAGGATTGGAGGACCGAGAGGACCATCCACATGGCCCGCGATGCGGTGGAGACACCAGCACGACTCCAGAACGACCCAACACGACCCAGCACGACCCAGCACGACCACGTGATTTATGAAGACAGACACAGAAAGACATCTCAGATATTCTCTCAAGTTCAAAAACGCGGAGTCATTGGCTGTCTCATCATCAAGACCACGCTCCCTCTCCATTTCTCTTTCTCCACCAGTATTCTACCTCTCTCTCTCATTCTCTCTCATTCTCTCCCTCTCTCTCTCCATACATACTTACTCTCTCTCTTATTCTCTCCATCTCTCTCCCTCTCTCCCTCTCCATACTTCCCCCCTCTTATTCTCTCTATCCGTCTCTCTGTCTCTCTCCTACCATTTTCTCTACCCCCCTCTCTCTACATATATCCCTCCTCTCTCTCTCTCTCTCTCTCTCACTCTCTCTCTCTCTCTCCCTCTCTCATTCTCTCTCTCTCTCTCTCTCTCCATACATCCCTCCTCTCTCTCTCTCTCTCTCTCTCTCTCATTATCTCTATCCCTCTCTCTCTCTCTCTCTCTCACTCCATACATCCCTCCTCTCTTTCTCTCTCTCTCTCATTCTCCCTATCCCTCTCTATCTCTCTCCATACATTCCTCCTCTCTCTCCCTCTCTCTCTCCATATCCTCCCTCTCGCTCTCTCTCTCTCTCTCTCCATATCCTCCCTCTCTCTCTCCCAGCTGAGAAAGCGCTGATGCCTTCATCATTCAGGCTTTATAGAGTGTGAAAGCTTCTGGAACCTGGCTTGTTGATCAGTGTTTAACTGCCCGTGGTGTAGAGAACTGCCACTCATTCACACAGAGTAAACAATGTTAACGTTGCCTCGTCAGAAGCGCCGTGTGGTCCTTAGATGCTCAGCGTCTCACAGCGCGGATCGTTACAGGCCTGTCTGCACTGGGAGGGCGGGCTCATCATCTCGCTGCCACGCACCGATTGGCTACTCTTCAGGAAGTGGTGAAACATCTGTTCTTTGATTGAGTGCACATGCATGCGAACGTGTGCGACCAAACTCAAGCTAATGTTTCAGACATGTTTCTCCCATGTTTATATTTATAGATGTTTTGCGTGGAAGGGGCACCACCTTGTCCAAGGGGCTGTTTAATGCGTAAGCGATGGTTACATATGATGGTCCTGAACTTTGAAAAGACACACCCCAAAGACAACAGATATAGCACACAGCAACAGACAGAGAATCAGACAGACAGGCAGACTCACAGACAGAGGCTCAGAGAGAGTGAATTCAACAGACAGGCCGATAGACAGACAGGCAGGCAGGCAGATAGACAGGCCGATAGACAGACAGGCAGGCAGGCAGACCAATAAAGGAGGGTGGAAAGAGACCTTTTGACTGCCCTCCCCCCCTACCCCTTTCCCTCTTCCCCTCCCTCTCTCCCCCTTCCCCCCTCCCCTCCCCCTCGCTCTCTCCCCCCTCAGCCCTCCCCCTCATCCCCCCTCAGCCCTCCCCCTCATCCCCAGCCCCTGTGGAGTCAAGTCTAAACATAAATGACATGATCTAGAGTTGCAGAAAGCTGGGTTGCAAATCACACCTGCTTGAGATTAAAGGCTTCATACTGCAGTGATGGCCACTGCTGGGACCAGACATCCATCACCTAGCCCATACTCACAGGGTAGAGAACACACGTAAGGAACTGGGACCAGCCACATGCGTTTACATGTGTGTGTGTGTGTGAGATAGAGTGTGTGTGTGTGTGTGTGTGTGTGTGTGAGGGTGTGCGTGTGTGTGTGTGTGAGAGAGAGAGAGAGAGAGAGAGAGAGTGTGTGTGTGTGTGCGTGTGTGTGTGTGTGTGAGAGGTGGTTCATGTTTCAGCCAGGATCTATACTGAACGCAGTTGCAGCCTAACAGCAGCATTTTCAGAACTCCCCCAGAGTCCCCTAGGTATCCCTGCCCCGTCTTCAACCCCCTCAGACTCCCCCCCCAGCTCCCCCCAGGACTCCCGTCCGGAGACCCCTCTATCCGCGGCCCCCTTCAGACCCCCGCCCTCCAGCCCCCCCTCTACAGACCCCCTATCCAGCCCCCCTATCCAGACCCTAGTCCAGCCCCCCCCTTTCAGACCCCCCGCGCCTCCAGCCCCCCCCTAGCCAGTTGCCCCTTTCTCAGCCCCCTAGTCCAGACTTCCGCCTCCAGCCCAACCCTTGCAGCATCCCCTATCCAGCCCCCTATCCAGAGTATATCTGGCATGTGTTTGTAGGTGTAGTTGTTGCTATGTTGTGTGTATCGTTGGCTTACCGTTTTCAATTAAGTTGCTCATTTTGGTTTCTTGGCTGTGTTGTGTAGTGTAGTGTGTTGTGATGCCTTTGTACTCTGCTGTGTGTTTTTGAGTGCTTACGATAGTGTGTGTTGTAGGGTGTGGTTATTCAATAGGTGTGTGTAGTTGTGTGTATCTAATGTGGGGTTAATTCATGGCGATGTGTTTGTAGTGGTGTGTAGTTGATGTGTGTCGTTTGCTGTGGAGAGGTCCAGTCGCGTTCAGTGTTCAGCCGAGACCGTCAGTCTTATACCTGATACCCGCAGTAGCATTCTCTCAGAGTCCCAAGACCTGCTCAAATCATCTCCAGATGCCTTTCTTCTAGCTGCTGCAGACCCCCAGACGTTAACCGCACCCAGCCGTCGACCCCCCGCCCTGGGTCCCAGACCACTCCAAGATCCTTCTTGACTGCCCTTCCTACACCTCCAAGCCCCCCAGAATTCCCCCCATAGAACCTCACCTCGCCCACATTACCTCCCAGAGACCCCCTAGCCCTCCAGACCACCCCAAGGACCCACCTTCCTAAACCCCCCAGACCCCCTCCACCCACCTCCCCAAGACCCCCCAGACCCCCTCCAGACCCCTCAGATCCCCTCCACACACCCCCCCAGACCCCCCTGGATCCCCTCCACACCTCCCTGGACTCCTCAGACCCCACCGCGGACCCCCTCCACATTACCCCAGACCTCCCTGACCTCTCCACACCTTCCCAGACCCCCTAACAGGACAGTACATCCTGTAAAAAGCATGTCCCTTGTCTGTCTTCTAATGAGACAGAGACATGAGGAAGAGAGAGCGAGGAGAGGAAAATGAGGGGAGAAGAAGGAAAAAGAAAGGGGAGAGGAGGGGACAGGAGGGGAGAGGAGGGGACAGGAGGGGAGAAGAGGGGAGAGGAGGGGAGGGGAGAGGAGAGGAAGGAAGGAGAGAGGAGGGAAGAGAGAGAGGAGGGTAGAGGACAGGAGGGGAGAGGAGAAGAGAGGATGGGAGGGGAGAGGAGAGGAAGGAAGGAGAGAGGAGGGAAGAGAGAGGAGGGGAGAGGACAGGAGGGGAGAGGAGAGGAGTGAAGAGAGAGGAGTAATCAGAAAAGAGGCTCCATCTCTCAGCAGCAGGACAAACACACCAGGGAGGACTATGACCCTGCGAATAAACTGCTATAAATAAGAAACGATTTTACCCCGGAGTACAGTTACCCCTACCATGGCCAGCAGGTTGGCCAACCCAGCAGTCATGCTGGCTGGCTTTTACAAAGTAAGCTTCCTTAAGCCCTAAAGACCAGAGAGATCATGGCTGTACGTCCAAGAGCTCAACCGCATCTAAAAACAACATGGCTGTTCTCTCCGCGACCCAGCGCATGCCTGAAGCATTGCTTCACAGCCTCGAGTCTTCCTCAACATCAACCATCTCCAATGTCCTTTCTAAAACTATTTGAAATGATCTAGATTGGGTCAGGGTGTCCCTGCTTTTTTTTAGGTGGATCATTACTTGCACAAAAAAAAGTGTTATTTCGCATAATGGGCAATAGGAGAACAACACACACACACACACCTCAGTCAGGTAATGAATGTGACTTGATGAGATCCACAGACACAAAGTAAATCTGACTCTTATCCTCTATGTCTCTTTCTTCCTTTTCTCTCTCTCTTCCTTCATCCATGTCTCTCTCTCTCCCTTCATCCTCTGTCTCTCTCTCTTCCTTCATCCTCTGTCTCTCTCTCTTCCTTCATCCTCTGTCTCTCTCTCTTCCTTCATCCTCTGTCTCTCTCTATTCCTTTTCTCTCTCTCTTCCTTCATCCTCTGTCTCTCTCTCTTCCTTTTCTCTCTCTCTTCCTTCAACCTCTGTCTCTCTCTCTTCCTTCTCTCTCTCTCTTCCTTCATCCTCTGTCTCTCTCTCTTCCTTCATCCTCTATGTCTCTCTCTCTTCCTTTATCCTCTATGTCAGCTGTCATGTGACTTCCGTCTGGACACACACACTTGGACACACACACTTGGACACACACACTTGGACACACACACTTGGACACACACACTTAGACACACACACTAGGACACACACACTTGGACACACACACTAGGACACACGCACTTAGACACACACACTTGGACACACACGTAGACACACACACTTAGACACACACACTAGGACACACACACTCCTCAGTGAAGTCTACACACACGCAGACATGTACACACACACACACACACACTCTCCTCAGTGAAATCTACACACGCTTGGCAGTGGTGTACACACACACCCTACACAGTGTAGTCCACACACACACCACAGTGTACTCTACACACACACACTACACAGTGTACTCTACACACACACACTACACAGTGTACTCTACACACACACCCTCCACAGTGTAGTCCACACACACACACTACACAGTGTAGTCTACACACAGATTACACAGTGTAGTCTACACACACTACACAGTGTAGTCTACACACACACACACACTACACAGTGTAGTCTACACACACACACACTACACAGTGTACTCTACACACACACTACACAGTGTAGTCTACACACACACTACACAGTGTAGTCTACACACAGGGTAATAAGGGAACACCTCCTAATAGCAACAGTGCTGTTAAACAGCTTCTCCGGTTCTCCAAGCAGACTTCTCCAGGATACAGGAACACAACCCAAGCAACAGGTGTTGCACCTAAATATGTCCCCGAGATACGAGGCCTCTGTCGTGTGGATATGTTAGATACTATACTCACAGGAAGTGCTGCTGTGTGTGAGCGTGTGTCTGCTACACTGTGGAGTGTGTGTGTGTGTATGTGTGAGTGTGTGTCTGCTACACTGCGGAGTGTGTGTGTGTGTGTGTGTGTGTGTGTGTGTGTGAGTGTGTGTGCGCGTAGACCGCACTGAGGAGTGTGAGTGAGTGTGTGTAGACTACACTGAGGACTGTGAGAGTGAGTTTGTGTGTGTGTGTGTGTGTGTGTAGACTACACTGAGGAGTGTGACTGTGTGTATGTGTATGTGTGTGTGTGTAGACTCTACTGAGGAATGTAAGTGTGTGTGTGTGTAGACTACACTGAGGATTGCGAGTGTGTGTGTGTGTGTGTTTGGGGGGGGGGGGTTTGACGATAAAAAGTTGTGAAATTCCAATCATTTAAATAGGTGCTTATAGATAGATATTCGACGCACGCTGAAACGAACAGTAGGAGGTGATGGACATACTAAGGCTTCTTTATGTGGTGGAATACAAGACAACAAAAAGAGTTTAAAAAGTTATTTTAGTCTCATGAGGTTTGTAACTAGTTTAAAGTCAAGTTTAGGCATCTGTGGTGGAGTTTAAAGTGGATTTACAGTTAAGTTTGTGATTGAAGGTTAGGGAAAGGTAGTTTTTATGATGTTGATAAAAGCCAGTGATAATGGTTTGCTTTGATGTCTTCATTTGTTTCTATGGAAGATGTCTAGCAAGCAAACAAAACAAGCTTGGTCATTTCTAGATGATGTTGCAATTAAGATAATCTAACAAACAGAGAAAAAGAAAGAAAATAGATCGAGTTTAATTAAATTATTGGTTGGTATACGACTTGAACATCATTGTCCAGTTCAAATGCATCCAGCTCTACTGTACAGGCTTGCAAGGATGCACTTTATAAGTGTTTCTTCGGATCAAATCTATTGCTTAATGAAGCAAATTGGAAAACGTACTAAAAACAGAAGCAGCCAAGCAAAGATCAATACTAGCCCGATGTTAGAGAGCTCTAATGACCTGACAGCATGAAAGCATGTGATGGGAGCTACAGCAGAAAGCTAGAACCAAGTGGATAAGCCACATCCTGCACCCTGGAACCCTGACACCCTGGAACCCTGGAACCCTAGAACCCTGAAACCATGGAACCCTAGAACCCTAGAACCCTGGAACCCCGGAACCCTGAAACCCTGGAACCCTGAAACCCTAGAACCCTAGAACCCTAGAACCCTAGAACCCTGGAACCATGGAACCCTAGAACCCTAGAACCCGAGAACCATAGAACCCGAGAACCATAGAACCCTGAAACCCCGGAACCCTGAAACCCTGTTCTGGTCTGACTACGTTGGCATTGTCCTCTGTGGAGATGCCCTGGTTAGAGATCCTCCAGGAGAGGAGCACTGTTGTTTATACGAGGCAGTGTCTCGTCCAGCCCTCCTGACCCCAGAGGTGCCCCTCAGTCAGAGCTGGAAAGACCAGGGTGAGTGTGCCAGACGCAGGACTACACGGCTGCATTCGAGACATTTCCCCGGCGCATGTGAAAGCCGCCTGCCCCTCCCTGGCTTACCCCGGCACGCGTAGCTCCCCAGGTCCCTGAGGGTTCCGTTCCAGGTGAAGTTACTGCATCTGCTCGAGCTGAACATGACTGCCCTCTGTTACGCTGTGTGCTCCTGCTCCGCGACACTCTGCTGCCTCTAGGTGTCTAGGCAACACAAGGATACACTTTTTAAAAAGGTTTAGGAGGTGTGTGTGGGGGAGGGAGGGAGGTGTGGGAACTTCTCTGTTTGTGTGTGTGTGTGTGTGTATGTGTGTGAGTGACTGTGTGTGTGTGTGTGTGTTTGTGTGTGTATGTGTGTGTATGTGTGTGTGTGACTGTGTGTGTGTGTGACTGTGTGTGTGTATGTGTGCATGTGTGTGACTGTGTGTGTGTGTGTATGTGTGTGTGTGTGTGACTGTGTGTGTGTGTGTGTGTGTGTGACTGTGTGTGTGTATGTGTGTGTGTGTGTGTGACTGTGTGTGTGTGTGTATGAGTGCATGTGTGCATGCGTCAGACAGCGAGAGAGTGGAGCCCCCCCACACAGAGTTGTTAGTGCTCGGACGCACCTGGCGTGCTTTTCAAAACGCCCTTGTGCTCCAGCTCTTCCCATTGGACAACCGCCCAAATGTCAGCCATTCCCACAGAGGGTTGAAGTGAACTGCAAGCCGTGTGGAAGTAAATCACCACGCTCTGCTCTGTCAACAGGGCCCCTACCTACAGACCTTTTAGCAGAGAAACCGCTAGTAGCTCCTCAGACAAGACCTGTGGGGTCTACGAGACTGTGTGGGTCTTAAAGGGTGTGTATATGTGTGCTTGCCAGAGTCTCTGTGTGTGCATGTGTAGCGCATGTGGATGCGTATGTATGCATGCATGCAAGTGTGTGTGTGCACTTGCAAGTGTGTGAGTGTGTGTGTGTATACCTGCAAGAGAAACAGAGAGAGAGAGGGAGAGAGGGATAGGGAGAGAGAGCAGTGTGTGAACTGTACACACATTTGTGTTCATTTGTCTTTGGGGAGATTCCAGAGACTGTGCAGTTCCTTACACACTCGCACAAATAGTACGGAGTGAAAATAGCCTTGTGTGCACTCCAAACACACACACACACACATGCGCTTCCTTTGAACTGCAGCTGAACAGCAGTGATCGTAATGTATCACCATGACAAAAACATTTATCGACGGAAACACTGAACACGCAGTCAAAGGAGAGAAAATGGTGTCAAACCAGACGCACGTTTAGGATGAGACCTGCGTGTGTGCGTGCGCTGCGTGCGTGCGTGACCGTGTGTGTGTCCGTGTGCGTGACCGTGTGTGTGTTCGTACGGTGGCTTGTTGTCTAAGATGGCAACAACTGACAATGTCACTGAGGGGGGGTGGAGGGGGGGCTACTCTGTCACCTCTACAAGGACCAGATCAAGAAAGAGACGGTGAGAAAGAGAGACAGAGAGAGAGAGAAGGAAAAGCCCCATTTCTCCACCGCTGCAGAATATCTCTGGAGGCTGAAGTATGTGCCAGTAGATTTATGATGATCTGGCAGAACTTTAGGTCTGTTAATTAACACTTTACATCCTCAGAGTGACTGTCCACAGAGCGAGCCAGAAGGAGCCATGTGTCTCGTGTCTAAATATAACCACGTATATATAGATATCAATATCTATATATCACCCTCACATCCTCAGCTTGAATCACTGCAACGCAGACGCACAAGCCCTTTGATCTTTCAAAGGAATAACCCCGCCCCCTCTGGATAGACCACACCCCCGGCTTCTTTTGGACATAGAACATAACCTGGCTGCTTGTTGGAGAAGATTGTGACCTCAATTCTAATTGACCAATCAGGACCAGGTAGGTGACATAAGATCTTAACCTGGAAGATCGTCAGGTTTGACAAACTCCTAGTTTGGATTCTGGTCTGCGTGTCCACCCAAGGATGTGGGTGACCTGTCATGGTCTGTCCATATCCATCCAAGCTGCTCTGGGTCCATGTCCATCCAAGCTTCTCTGGGTCCATGTCCATCCATGCTGCTCTGGGTCCATGTCCATCCATACTGCTCTGGGTCCATGTCCATCCATACTGCTCTGGGTCTATGTCCATCCATGCTGCTCTGGGTCTATGTCCATCTAAGCTGCTCTGGGTCCATGTCCATCCATGCTGCTCTGGGTCTATGTCCATCTAAGCTACTCTGGGTCCATGTCCATCTAAGCTGCTCTGGGTCCATGTCCATCTAAGCTGCTCTGGGTCCATGTCCATCCAAGCTGCTCTGGGTCTATGTCCATCCAAGCTGCTCTGGGTCCATGTCCATCCAAGCTGCTCTGGGTCCATGTCCATCTAAGCTGCTCTGGGTCCATGTCCATCCACAGGTTGTCAGACCTATGGAGGCCCACCTGAGGTTACCTCTGACCTGTGAATGTCCAGCTGAGGTGACCCCTGACCTGTGGAAGTCTCTCTGACAGCAGATGGTACAGCTCTCCTCTCTCACCCCAGAGAGATCAAAGCCTTGCTCTGGTGTCAGGGTTATGTTCCTTCAAGACTCTTATATCTGTTAGTCATGCCCGATGCCAGGAAAACACTAGAGACACACACACACACACACTAGCTTCCCTCTCTTCTCTCTCTCGCTCATTCTGTCACTCTCTCACCCAGAGATGTTGTTGCTGCGCTGTGTCTTGTAAACACAGACTGTTCTTTGATATTATCCACAGGACTGTGTAATTGGAAGTCTAGACGTCCCAGATTATCTGATGGACAAGGTGCACTTTCTGTTTGCGGCTTTGGATAAAAGCATATGTTAAATTAATAAATATAGATTCCTGCCCTAGCTGTATTATTAATTCCTGTGTGTGTGTGTGTGTCTATGTGTGTGTGTATATGTGTGTGGAAGAGTCTGCGTGTGTGTTTTTGTGGGGGGAGGTGTCTATATGTGTGTGAGTATTTGTCTGTGTGTGTGTGTGTGTGTGTGTGTGTGTGTGTGCATGTGTGTGTATGTGTGTGTCTGTGTGTGTTTACTAGTTTCTACCTCACTGGTGTCTACTTTTTTCGTTTCTTCTCTACTGATCTTTGGTCTCTACTGTGTGAACTCTGCTGGTCTACTTTCCTGGTCTCTACTCCCCTGGTCTCTACTCCCCTGGTCTCTGGTCTCTACTCCCCTGGTCTCTACTCCCCTGGTCTCTACTCCCCTGGTCTCTACTGCCCTGGTCTCTACTTCCCTGGTCTCTACTCCCCTGGTCTCTACTCCCCAGGTCTCTACTCCCCTGGTCTCTACTCCCCTGGTCTCTACTCCCCTGGTCTCTACTCCCCTGGTCTCTACTCCCCTGGTTCCTGGCCTCAGCCCTGCTGATCTGTCCATCATAGAAGCAGTAATGTGAGCGATGGTCCTAACACTGGCCTGGCATGCTGAGCATGTCTGAAATAGCATTTTCCATCAGGCATGAGGAGACTGCTGTGAAACCCTAGCGGTCTCCGGGCTCAGGTCCCACTCTCCACTGCTACACTCCTCCGCTGCCCCCATCAAAGCTCTTTACACAAACACACACACACACACACACATACCCTGCCACGAACACATATACACTCATACACATATACTCGGTATCTCTCTCTCACACTCTCTCTCACACACACACAGACAAACACACACACACGGCCTCTAACACATATACACTTATACACATTTTCTCTGTGTATCTCTCTCACACGCACACACAGCAATAACAGCCCCACTACTCAGTGAGTACATGCGAGCACTCACTAGCTTAAATACCAGTTAATTTACAAACACTGGCTTTCATATCAGCTCATCATTCGCTAATTGAAAAGTCTAAACCGTCAACATTATGCGGGGCAAAACACCATTCGATAGCAGTATAATTGTGAGAACATGAGTCAGTCTCACTAATGGGATGTTCAGGTTCAAAGGTCAAAGAGAATGGAGGACCTGTGGAATGTTGGAACTGAAGAACAGAACCTGAGGACCCCCTGGATTCTTCCAGTAGATTCTAAACTGTCATCCCTGTCTTCCAGCCACATTTCCCACATGGCTGCCTTTTTTTACAGTGTAAACTAAATGTCTGGCTAATGGCTATTCAATATAGGGCATCAGGTTTAGATCTGTACCCACTTAAACCAGGGCAGAGAGTCTGGAAGTATCTGGCTCCTCGCACCTTCGTCCTCCGCTTACCAACCCTCTGGGCTGATTGCTGTATCAGATGCTGTTTGTTCAGGCTGCCTTTTGGGTTGTTCTGTCAGCAGGTGTTCTGGAGCTGTGAAGAACTGGAGGTGAGCCTGTAAAGAGGTAGTCAGAGCCTGCAGAGGTCTGGGAAGGACAGGGGCTCACCAGGGGGTCCTGGCTGGCCTCCACACACGCACTGAGGATTTGCAGGGTATTAAACACGCTAGCACACAAGCTGACTAATGATGGGGCTGACATGTGATGTGATGAGTGAGTGAGTGAGTGAGTGAGTGAGTGAGTGAGAGTGAGTGAGTGAGTGAGTGAGAGTGAGTGAGTGAGTGAGTGAGTTAGAGTGAGTGAGTGAGTGAGTGAGTGAGTGAGTGAGTGAGTGAGTGAGTGAGAGTGAGTGAGAGTGAGTGAGTGAGTGAGTGAGACAGAGCCCATGCTGAGGTATGGAGTCCAGCTGGAGAGTCCTGTTCTCAGAGGAACGTTATTCAGAACTGTACAGGAGAACTCTCATTCCCTCTCCTGGAACACTCGTTCGCTGGAACATGTTCTAAGACCTAGTAGATCTAAACCTGAGTAATTTAAAATAAAAAGTTATATTTATCTCTGTGCTTTTGTTGACCTTCTTCATTTGTGTGGGAAAAGAACAGATATCTCAACAACTCACTCGTGTTATGGCTACCCACTGAGCTACACACAAGCAGCTGGAAGACCTGTCATGGTGTGATGTGAAGCCAAGGTGGCAAAGACCTGGCGTTTACAAAGAGACGTCTCTGATGCGTTTCAGTCCACATGGCGCCAGCTCTCAGTGTGTTCCAGACACATGACTCAGTTTCACTCCCTGATATCAGACATCTAAATATGGATCCAACACCTGCACCTCCCAAGGCCTCTCTCCTCTCTCTCCTCTCTCTCTCTCTGCTCTCTCTCTCCTCCTCTCTCTCCTCTCTCTCCTCTCTCTCTCCTCCTCTCTACTCTTCTCTCTCCTCCTCTCTCTCCTCTCCTCCTCTCTCTCCTCTCTCTCCTCTCTCTCTCCTCCTCTCTACTCTTCTC
>BROE01000003.1:18321731-18340625 GCA_036571765.1 Plecoglossus altivelis
CTCTCTGCCTCTCTCTCCTCTCTCTCCTCTCTCTCCTCCTCTCTCTCCTCCTCTCTCTCTCTCTCTCTCTCTCCTCTCTCTCTCCTCCTCTCTCCTCCACTCTCTCCTCCTCTCCCTCTCTACACCTCTCTCTCCTCTCTCTCTTCCTCTCTCCTCTCTCTCCTCCTCTCCACCTCCCCCTCCTTCTCTCCTTCTCTCTCCTCCTCTCCACCTCCCCCTCCTTCTCTCCCTCTCTCTTGCTGCCTCCCTCTCTCTCTCTATGTCTCTCTCTCTGTCTCTCTCTCTCTCTGTCTCTCTCTCTGTCTCTCTCTCTCTATGTCTCTCTCTCTCTGTCTCTCTCTCTCTATGTCTCTCTCTATGTCTCTCTCTCTCTGACACAGACAGACTCAGTACCTCTCTCTGAAACACACAGTTCATCCCCACCGCATCCAGGAGGTCTGGTGCAGACAGGCAGGCTTGAGCGGGCACCAAGTGCTGTGCCCATAAATGTCTTCCTTCATCCCCTCACATCTTGGAAATATGAACCAGAGAGACTAAAGTCGATGGTTAGGGTCAGACCTCTGAGCATTTCTGTCGCCATCCTTCTCAGAGATGGAAAACATACACACATCCTTTACTGGAGTAGAAGTACTGACACTCAGGATTTAGAAAGACTCTGGAAAAAGTTGTACCGCTGACTACACCTTTTCACTCAAGTTAAGGCTTAGAAAGAGGAGCTTAGATTCAAGCAGAGAACAGTAGAGTACAATAGAGTACAATAGAGCGCAATAGAGCACAATAGAGTGCAATAGAGCACAATAGAGTACAATAGAGCACAATAGAGTAAAATAGAGCACAATAGAGCACAATAGAGCACAATAGAGTGCAATAGAGTAGGCCCAAGGTCAGCTTGACCCAAGAAACAAACTAAACTCTTTTTTTTGGTCCTGAATGACCAATCAAAGAGCCCCTGCACATTTTTGGCCCCCAAAGCTCAAACTAAAGCATGGACCCTGGCTTTCGGATGTAAGAAGTCGAAAGTAGGCCTACAGATATTCAAGTAATAAACGTAAGGAATTATGGTGAAAAGTTGTCCGAAAAAGATATAGTGACTTAAAGTACTGACATCAGAAAAAAAAATATTTTTATGTACAGTGGGAAAGTATTAATGTTGATGACTTCGCATCTCCGATCAGCGCCAGTCCGTGTGCGCACAACACTGATCTACAGATGCGGGTTTTCAGTCTTACGTACAAGTAACCCAAATAGTAAAACTGTACATCTGAGCATCAGAGAGATTATTAATGATCTGTGAGCCGTTATTTACTGGTGTGAAAGCCAATGTTTTTGATGTCTGTTAGAGTTAAACCCCTTGAGTCGATCGTGTATTCATTTAGTGAAGATAGGTTTTCTTTTAAAGCTGACATCAAAGAAGTTTACTTTGCACACTGCTGACAAATCAATGTTTTCTTTTGATAAGGGATGCCAGAATATTCAACCACAGCAAATATCGAACGCCGCACGTTTTAGGAACTACGTTTCTCTACTGCCCCCTAACGGTGTCCACGTGGTACGTCATTTTATTGGAGGTTATGTATGTGTTTACACCGGTGTTGTAACGTTTTATCCTGAGCAAGGTAAACATAAGGGTTAGGCTTTTACCTACAGAAGGGACATTTACCAAGATAACACAAGGGTGCAGCTCAATGAAGAGTTCCGTGATTCAAAAAGGCCTAATTTCTTCATGCAAGTAATGCCTATAACATACTTGTTCGCTCCATGTTCGCTCCATTCACCAACATGAAATAACTTGTGGCAAAACATACCCAAGGCTGATTATTCTATTTTCAATCACAAAGCCCCCCCCCCCAAAAAAAAAAAAAAGATGATTGAAAAAGTTTGAATTTGTTAAATGAGTTTGATGAGCTCGCATCTGTAGCGTTAGTGGCGCTCGTACTTTATATCAGTATGGCTTATATTTGACATGACAGAGAAGCGGGAATGCACAGCATCTAACGCAATGCCACTATACTCGAACTATGCGCCGCAACTGCGTTCAGGCTGCTGTTTAGCAGAGGGGAGAGGATGAGGGATAAATCGAGGAAGCGCTCGAGTCCATTCTGTCCTGGAGGTGCAATACCGGACCAAGAAGCAAAGTTAAAGAACGTACATTAGTTAAATTAAAGAGAGCGTATTGTTTATTTGGACAGTATGGCTGAAATGAATATGGGAACATTGTTACGGTCAATGTGCATTTGTTTTGTTGTCCCCCCTCCCCTCCCCTCCCAAAAAAAAGAGCAGCGCCCAAGCGTTTGATTGGTTTACATTTTGTCCGTACGAACGCCCATTTCAAAGAGATCTCAATTCAGATTGGTGGTTTGTCAAACTCCAGTAAAAGTCTCCCATGGGATTGGTTAGAAAAAACGTCAATTGCTTTTCAACGACACGCCAGTGGATGTTCGATCTTTTTTCTATTTTCTTCAGATTGAAGAAACCCAGTAATAGATCCACATGAAAGCATAGGACTACCACAATTTAAAGTTAAATTATGTTTTTACTCATCGGGCAGAAAAGTTTGACTCTTTGGATTAACTTGTATCCATCCTATTAGTATTTATGTAAGTATTCAACCTTTCATTGTTAAAGTTATGTTTGATGTCAGAATTCAAGTGTTTACTAGCTGGCTAACGTCACTCAGTACTCTTATGGTAGTAGTTAGTCTGTACAACCAAGTCAAGAAGAAAATCAATTAAGATAACAACATATTTTGTTAAAACAACATGAAACATTCCCACACTAGTCCACATGGACCGTCCTTCCGTCGAGTTCCTTGAAATAGTTGGTTGTACAGACCAGTGTTTTATGTAGATATGCGTTGGTTAGCTTCCGTGCTAAGCTAATATGAGTTGCAGCGCTGGAAGTGAGCTAGCTTTCCAGGCATGAAGAGACAGTAGTGAGTCAGACCCGGGTTATTGTACTGAGAACACCAGTCCTCTACGTAGCTATTCAACGACTTCTAACGTGGGCTACGGTTCCACAAGACTTCTTTGTCTCGTGGAACCGTGTTTGCTGACATCCACTCACGTTAGCTCGGAGAACATCCTTGCGATGAAGTCACGGCGGGGTGCCCACGGGTCTCCGGTGTGTTGGAATGCTGATCGGTATCATGATGAGACGTGTCTCCGGCTTTATTGATCGGAATGAAAAGCACTGTGTGATCGACAGCTATCGGGGTTTCCTCTTTTGAACATTTGTCAATCTTTTTTTGGGGATCGTGTCTGTTTGCGTGTGGAGGGATAGAAGGAGGGGAGACATGAGGGGCTTCTGACAAACATCCCTCCTAGAGAGAAACGATATTGTTGGATACATCATTTGTATCCGGATGATGAGGAATGTTTGCGGTTAAATTTCAGGGTCTATTGTAATGGCCATGAGAAGATAGAGCTGAAAACAGTCATGTTTAGTTAGTAAGACCGACGGTCATGTTATATTGGCTGACCTGCCGTGAAACGCATATTTATTTTATAAGAACAACATGCTAACTGACATTCTGGCTGTTAATTAAGAGTGTTATAACCACAAAGTTACCAGTGACAGCGTCGGTCCTTTAGTACTAAGATTGTAATACAACTGTTATTTGACCAGTATTGAATTCATTTAAAATAGATATTGCCAAGAGTCCAGAATATAATTATAAAGAGTTCTAGAATGGCTCGGATTCTGGAATCGATCAAAGGCTTCTTAATGCTGTTATTCTAACCGTCCTTCCTCTCTCTTCGCTCGTCAGAGAGTAATGTGGCTAAGTGGCTAAGCTTCGCCTTCTTCTTCGCCGGCTATAAAGAATGAAATTACCTCTAATTCTTTCTCAGACTCGCTTTCTCGTCCACACCCCCTCCCTCCCACCCCCTGGGCCACCTAGACTTAGAGCTGCCTTTTATATCCTCACAGGAAGCTAGATGTAGATGTATGAATCTAGGGACCACAGTCTTAACTCCTGCTGTATCCATGGCCCAGATCACCCGTTTCCTGGCCGTGGGTACAGCAGGACAGAGATGTGGCCAGCTTGTTTGGATGTTGAGGTTATTTGCGGAGGGAGGCAGTGAGAGCAGGTAGGGGACATGCACACAGAACACCTGAGCACAGAACAGGGCCTCGCGCAGACAGACACAGACAGACACAGACAGACAGACACACAGACAGACAGACACACAGACAGACACAGACACAGACAGACACAGACAGACAGACACAGACAGACAGACACAGACAGACACACACACACACACGTACACACACGTACACACACGTACACACACGTACACACACGTACACACACACACAGTTCCTGTCGCCAGTCTAAGCACTCCCAGTGGAATACCAACAGGTTTGTTGAATGGATCCTGGATGGAAAAGCTTCAGTCAGAGTCGCTGGACTCTTTCTCCAGACCAGCGGTCAGAACAGCAGAACAGAACAGCAGAACAGCAGAGGAACAGAACAGCAGAGGAACAGAACAGCAGAGGAACAGAACAGCAGAGGAACAGAACAGCAAAGCAGCAGAACAGCAGAGGAACAGAACAGCAAAGCAGCAGAGCAGCAGAACAGCAAAGCAGCAGAACAGCAGAGGAACAGAACAACAAAGCAGTAGAACAGCAGAGGAACAGAACAGCAAAGCAGTAGAACAGCAGAGGAACAGAACAGCAAAGCAGTAGAACAGCAGAGGAACAGAACAGAAGGACAGCAGAGGAACAGAACAGCAAAGCAGTAGAACAACAGAACAAAAGAGCAGCAGAGCAACAGAACAGCAGAGCAACAGAACAGCACAGCATCAGAACATCCAAACAGCAGAGCAGTAGTGGAGCTTTGTGTGCAGGTTGGCAGGCGCTAACAAGGCTAGGCTAATTAAGAGCTGCCTTTCAGTGCTACTGGAACACCATGGAGGCACAGGTTTGAGCCTGGATGGATGCTGCTTCACAGGAAGCACAGGTCAGGATCAACAGCCAGGACAGGAATTGTGATGTCACGTGTTTGAAATAACAATGTGGAGTTAAACCCCTCCTCTTCCTACCCCAAATATTCTTTATTCCACTTTAGTTGAACCTCCACTCCTCCTTGTATGACCTTCCTTTCTCCGATCCTGCCCCCCCCCCTAAAAAATATGTATTTACGATGTTACCCACCTACCCCCTGTCTCAGACGCCAGCCATCAGCCCGGCCTGTAGGGGGCAGAGTGCAAGGGGATATGCAGAACCCACCCCACATCCTCACAGTCAGTGCCTGTGCCTGGGTCAGCAGCTTGTGTCGGCGTAAGTGGTGCTACGGGACGACCGTCTCAACTCTCCAGACTCACCCTCCCTCCCTCCCTCCCCCCTCCCACTGGACAGAAATCCAACCCAAACTCTCCTCTACCTTCCCCCAGCCCCCTATGTGCTCTCACCCCCCATGCAGAACCACGACTGCCCCCACCTCCACCACCCGCCCCCCCTCTCTATTTGCACGGTTTGTTGTGTGCCCCGTCTTTTGAGACAGCCTGCTCTCCCCTCCCCTACATTGTGGTTCTTGTCCAGACATCAGGACATAGGGATGATCAAGGTCAAGATTTATATCTCGAATATACTCTTAGTCTATATGCTTGGACATCGCTGTGTCTGCCTGCGGGCTGCATGTTGTCCTTATGTTTCTGCGTGCTCGTCGTGTTTTGCACGTAGTGGGCCCTTGCGCCTCGTTTCCTTAAAGTTCTGTGTTTGCGTATCGGGCTGAGTGTTCTCAGCAAACGTGTCACAATTCTCCCGACACGTCCCACATCTGTATGCCACCTCGTGTGTGACCTCGCACTCACACACATGCTGGGTGTGTGGGGGTGGTTGCGTCTTTCCAGGCCAGGTGTTCTCAATGTCAGCAAGGCCGAGTCCTGGTCTGCCCTGTTGCCTGGCTCTGCTGCCCAAAGCAGAGGTGGTTCTTTAGGGGGGAGGGCCAGTGAGACGGCAAGCCCCCGCCACACGCTAGCGAACCGGAGAGGTGGAGGAGAGGCTCGAACCCGGGAACAGGTTCACCTACCGACCTGACGAGCTGCGGATTGCAAACCTACAGCCAGGGGACACTGGAGAAGTACCTGTGTAAACACTGAGACGCTGGAGAGTCACCGTGCTGCCAGGTGGTGGGGAGGGGGGTGGGTGAGAGAGGAGGGGAAGAAGGGAGAGGGCCGGAGAGGTGTGTGCTTGTTGGATGTTGTGTGTAGGTATTATGTCGTGCGTGTTTGTGGGGAGAATGTTTTTTTATACCCATTCTTGGGCCCACTTGGTCATCACCCAACCGACGGACCCTCCACGCAGACCCCGCCCCCTGCCCACCCCCCCGCTCCTGGACTGTTCACTCTGGACCCTGAACTGCATGTCAGCACATTTACACACACAAATATACACTCACACACACACACAAACAGTCAACCCAAATCCATGATGTTGCTTTGCTGAAACAGGGTTTTTAAATCATCTCTTTGTTGTCTAGTGTTTGTTTCCCTTCCAATAGCCTGCAGTCAAAAGAAATCAATGGTGCATGTTGTGGGTATTACCAGGGGCATAGGCCCAGGCCTGTGTCCTTAACACCAGGGGGCCCTGCTCTCAGTTACAGTCTCTCTGCTGGATGGAATGCCCTCTTGCCTGATAGCAAAATGGCCTCACTAATTGAATGCTGTGTCTAATCTAATGAAGGGTTGAACGAGAGGTTTGTATGGATGCTTGTTGACTCTGCTGTGGGAAATAAACTTGACCCATTAGCAGGCTGATTCCATAAGAATCAAGTTGCTCGAGAAATGTTAGATGTCTGAGCGTGACATGGGCCGAATGTTGCTGTTAGTATTTCATGTTTATACTAAAGATCTTAAACCCCAGTCAAACCCACCGTCTTCTTGACAAACAGCGAGATGAAAGTTACTGCGTTTTCTGCTAATAAATGCCAACTTTGATGACGCGCTATAAATCCCTGTCGACAACTTCAGATGGGATCTCTATCTAGAGGTGAAACTAGGCAGGATGAAAGGCTTAGTTTCACATTCAGTCATTCTCTGTCCTTTTGTTTGTTTCGCTGTTTTCCTAGTTGGAGAGCTTGGGACGAGCGATACCTTAGAGATCCCAGAAGCCATGTCTGTGAGCGTCCACGAGAACCGCAAGTCCCGGACCAGCACCGGCTCCATGAACATCTCTCTGTTCCACAAGCCGTCTCACCCGGACAGCGTCCTGACCCACCTCAACACACTCCGCAAGCAGTGCATGTTCACCGACGTGACGCTGTGGGCGGGGGAACGCTCCTTCCCCTGTCACCGGGCCGTGCTCGCCGCCTGCAGCCGATACTTCGAAGCTATGTTCAGCGGCGGTTTGCGGGAAAGCGTGGACAGCGACGTCAACTTCCGGGACAGCGTCCATCCGGAGGTTCTGGAGCTGCTGCTGGACTTTGCCTACTCGTCACGCATCATCATCAACGAGGAGAACGCCGAGTCTCTCCTGGAGGCGGGAGACATGCTCCAGTTCCACGACATCAGAGACGCCGCTGCCGAGTTCCTGGAGAAGAACCTGCACTCGTCCAACTGCCTGGGGATGATGCTGCTGTCGGACGCCCACCAGTGCAAGCGTCTGTACGAGCTCTCCTGGAGGATGTGCCTGGTGCACTTTGAGGCGGTGCGCCAGACCGAAGACTTCCACGGCCTCTCCAAGGACAAGCTCCTGGACCTCATCCTCAGCGACGAGCTGGAGATCGAGGACGAGCAGATCGTGTTCAACGCCGTGATGCGCTGGGTTCGCTACGACCTGGAAGGTCGCCGGGACCACCTCCCCGAGCTGCTGCGGGGTATCCGTCTGGCGCTGCTGCCATCGGACTGCCTCATCGACGCCGTGGCGTGCGAGGAGCTGGTCATGTCGGACAAGAGGAGCCGGCAGATCGTGGACGAGGCCGTGCAGTGCAAGAAGAAGATCCTTCAGAACGACGGCGTGGTCACCAGCCCTTGCGCCCGGCCTCGCAAGGCGGGACACACCCTGCTCATCCTGGGAGGGCAGACGTTCATGTGTGACAAGATCTACCAGGTGGACCACAAGGCCAAAGAGATCATCCCCAAGTCGGACCTGCCCAGTCCTAGAAAGGAGTTTAGCGCCTGCGCCATCGGCTGCAAGGTCTACGTGACGGGGGGGCGGGGCTCTGAGAACGGCGTGTCTAAAGACGTGTGGATATACGACACGGTGCACGAGGAGTGGTCCAAAGGGGCGCCCATGTTGATAGCACGGTTTGGCCACGGATCAGCAGAGCTGGAGAACAGTCTGTACGTGGTGGGAGGTCACACGGCCATCGCCGGCGTGTTCCCCGCCTCGCCGTCCGTCTCGCTCAAGCAGGTGGAACGCTACGACCCCCTCACCAACAAGTGGACCATGATGGCGCCGCTGAGGGACGGCGTGAGCAACGCGGCGGTGGTCAGCGCCAAGCTGAAGCTGTTTGTGTTCGGAGGAACCACCATCCACAGGGACAAGGCGTCCAAGGTGCAGTGTTACGACCCTCTGGAGAACCGCTGGACCATCGCAGCCGAGTGCCCTCAGCCTTGGCGCTACACCGCCGCCGCCGTGCTCGGCAGTCAGATCTTCATCATGGGCGGAGACACGGAGTTCACCGCTGCCTCCGCCTACCGCTACGACTGCGAGACCAACCAGTGGACGAGGGTGGGGGACATGACGTCCAAGAGGATGAGCTGCCACGCCGTGGCGTCCGGGAACAAGCTGTACGTGGTGGGCGGCTACTTTGGGACGCAGCGCTGCAAGACGTTGGACTGCTACGACCCCACGTCAGACAGCTGGAACAGCATCACCACTGTGCCTTACTCACTCATACCCACTGCCTTCGTCAGCACCTGGAAACACCTGCCTGCCTAGCACGTCACACCTGCAGCGCTGGGTAAGAACCTCAACCTGTTCGCTTCTGATGGGAATGATTCGTTTAGCTGATACTTTGGTCCAGCGGGGCGCGTGCTGGTTCCCTGTCGGTACGTACACGTGGAGGTCTTCACTGGGTGAATTTGTCTCATAGGGAAGGGAAGCTCTTTCCTTAAACACACCAGGATCCTCCAATGGCTGCCCTGTCTTGTAGCTCATAAATGCTTTCAAGTGAGCAGTGCTGTGAACTCTGCCTGCTTCTGATGTGGAAATGAGAGCAGACTGATCTGGGTGGATAAGAAACACACGCGCGCACGCACACAGTCAGACGCACACAGTCAGACGCACACTTAGACACACACACACACACACACACACGCTCTCACACACACTGCTCTTCTGTATAGTGTTAGCCAGACAGCCAGGCCTGCCTGTGGCCTACTGGGAGAAGGATTACAAGGCAGATACTATTGTTGAGAGGCTGAAGTGTGTGTGTGTGTGTGCTACACACTCTACACAGGGAAAGTGTGAGGGAGTGTGTGTGTGTGTGTGTGTGTGCTACACACTCTACACAGGGAAAGTGTGAGGGAGTGTGTGTGCGAGACTGCACGTGCTAATGTTTGAAAGACAAAGAGAGAGGAAATGAGGATCTTATTTCTCTGATTGTGTTGTAGAGGGAGGTTAGAGTGTGCGAGGTACTCAGCTGAATGGAGAGCTGGGAGACAAAAGGAAGCACTAACACTGGGAGGCTGGGGGCAGTGCATTCTGTCTGCAGGGCATACTAACCTGAGGGAGGGAGGAGGGGAGGAAGGGGGGAGGGAGGCAAATACTGGGGGCGAGAGGGAGAATACTGGGGAAAGAGACATCTGTGTGTAGAGCGAGGCGAGGAATACTTGGGGAGAACAGGGCACGGAACTACTGGCGGAGCAGGGCAGGAATCACTGTTGAGTGAGAGGGGGGTACTGGGGGAGGAGGGGAGGAACACTGGGGAGGTATAGGCCGAGCATACTGGGAGGAGGAGAAGAACAACTGGGGGAGGAGGGGAGGCGATTACTGGGCAAAGGTAGGGGACTAGAACAACTGGGGAGAGGGGAGGACACTGGCCCGCGCGGGAAGGAGGTGAGAACATCATTGTGGGGTCGGGGATGGAATACTTTGGGAAAGGAAGGAAATACCTGGGGAGTAGGGATGAACACGGGGGGAGGAGAGAGGAAGGAGGAGATATAACGTGTGGATAAGGCACATAACCGCACCCCAACACATGTTGCATAACCCCTGATCACACCTTACCCTCCTTATCACACACACACAAACATCCAAGCAAAACTGATCACACACACAAGCACACACACACACTTGCATGCAGCTCACTCACACATTGATTTTTACGTGAGAGATCAACATTAAAGGTTTTCCAGCTTTACTGCCTATTTTACGTTGACAAGCCTTGCAGAATTACACACCGTAGAGCTCAAGCTGTAACAGACGCAGAGAAGGAGGACTGGGGGAGGAGGGGAGGAACACTGGGGGAGAAGGGGAGGAACACTGGGGGAGGAGGGGAGGAATACTGGGGGAGGAGGAATACTGGGGAGGGGAGGAGGGGATGAACACTGGGGGAGGAGAGGAGGGAAGGAGGGGAGGAATACTGGGTAGCCAGTCAACCAGACCAAACAGTGCATACCCCAGTCACACCACCCTCCTACACACACACACACACACACACACACACACACTGCTGAGCTACTCACACATTGATTTGTGATCAACATTAAAGAGGTTTTCCAGGTTTTAACTGGCTATTAGCTGACAAGCTGCAGAACACACTAGAGCTCAAGAGCTGTAACAGACTGCAGAGAGAGGAGGGGGAGGAGGAGGGGGAGAAGGAGGAGGGGCAGGAGAAGGAGGGGGGGTGAGGGGGAGGAGAAGGAGGAGATGGAGGGGGAGAAAGAAAACGGAATGCAAAAAGGTGGACGGAGCAACACGATGCAGACCTGAGAGAGAGGGATAGAAAAACTGAATGAAGGAAAGAGGGAGGGAGAGAGAAAGGGAGACGGGAGGGGAAGGGGAGGGAGAGAGAGAGAGAGAGAGAGAGAGAAAGAGAGAGAGAAAATATACTGTGGGGTGCTGCTGTATGTGAAAGCAAGTCCCAAATGTACATTTAGCCAATGAAATATGGAGTCTAAGCTACAACGCTAATGGCTGGATTGTTGCTATCATGAATAAAACAAGATTGAAAGGTCCTCTGTTCACTCTGCAATCATCCTTGAGTGTAGCGGACATACTACACACACACACACACACACACACACACACACACACACAGGGACACACACAGGGACGCACACCTATGTGTGATCAGATGACAGAGAGCTAAAGTTCTCCTGATGGCTAGAAAACAGAGGTTCTGTCTAGAAGCTGTCATCATCACCAGCCAGCTACGACTGTGGCTGAACTGCATCTGGTACCTGTACTGAAACAGCACTGGGTCTGGTACCTGTACTGAAACAGCACTGCATCTGGTACCTGTACTGAAACAGCACTGGGTCTGGTACCTGTACTGAAACAGCACTGCGTCTGGTACCTGTACTGAAACAGCACTGGGTCTGGTACCTGCACTGAAACAGCACTGGGTCCGTGAAGATCAGATGTACAGAGAAGGTGGTGTTAGTTAGTACCCTGCCCCCCACCTCCACACACACACACGCGCATACACACACACAGACAGACACACACACACACACACACACACACACACACCAGGCCAAGGGAAGGAGGTGGACTACACAATGCAGGCTCCCTCCACCACACTGTGGTCAGCAACTATAAATACAGGCTTGGAGCAGAGCGAAGAGGTAACCTACTGTCACTCTGAAGGAAACCAGAGGGAGGGAAAGAGAGGAAAGGAGAAAGAAAGAGAGGAGTGGGTTGGAGGGGAGGGAGGAAGGCAGGGAGGGAGGCAGGGAGGGAGGGAGGGACAAGAGGATCGACATGAAGGATGCAATGCACAGGCAGAGCCTGGCATAGGCCAGGGAATCTGATTTCAGGCCATTAATTTTTGAACAACTGCAGTAGGCGAAAAGGAGAGAGAGAGAAAGAAAGAAAGAAAAAGAAAGAGAGGGAGAGAAGAGGGAGTTTGCAGGAGTAACTGTACCTGACTGGCCACCCAGACACTAACCCTGCTTCAAGGATCTTATTCGTGTTTCTCCATCTTCCTTCCTCCTCACTGTCTCCCTCAGACACATTCTTTTTCTCTCAAATTACGTTGACTTGCTCTTTTGACCTCAATCTCACCTTCTCCACTTCTCTCCTTCGCCACTCTCTCTCTCTCCCGCTTCCACCCCTCTCTTTTCCTCTCCTGTCCTCCCTCTCTCCCCTCCCTCTCTTGTCCTCGCTCTTTTCCTCTTCTGCCCTCCCTCTCCTCTCCTCTCTCTTCCTCTCCTGCCCTCCCTCTCTCCTCTCCCTCTCTCTTCTCCTGCAATCCCTCTCTCCTCTCTCTTCCTCTCCTGTCCTCCCTCTCTCCTCTCTCTTCCTCCCCTGTCCTCCCTCTCTCCTCTTTCCTCTTCTCCTGTCCTCCCTCCCTCCTCTCCCTCTCTTCTCCTGTCCTCCCTCCCTCTCTCCTCTCTTCTTCTCCTCCCTGCACCTGGATGGTGTTAGACTTCTTCAGAAGAGCGACCCCCCCTCAGACAGAGGGCTTTGAGCCCAATCCAGCTGCCAGGTTGGCTGCTAGCTGGCTCATCATTACAAGCTCTTTACCATCTGCCTGGCCGTCTTCTAAGAGAAATACAGAATAGAAATGTCAACTACATTATAAAATGACTCAAATATACAAGTAAGAGTGCAATTGATAATGGTGTCAGTTGTGAAAACAGTATTAATGACACCTCTCCCTGCGGGTCGTCATTAGAGACGAATGGGTGTATACAGGAAATCCAGGACCTAGCTTACAGAACAGGAAGTCACTGTACTCTGGGTGTATACAGGATATCCAGGACCTAGTCTGCAGAACAGGAAGTCACATGTGCTCTGGGTGTATACAGGATATCCAGGACCTAGTCTGCAGAACAGGAATTCACATGTGCTCTGGGTGTATACAGGATATCCAGGACCTAGTCTGCAGAACAGGAATTCACATGTGCTCTGGGTGTATACAGGAAATTCAGGACCTAGCTTGCAGAACAGGAAGTCACTGTGCTCTGGGTGTGTACAGGAAATCCAGGACCTAGCTTGCAGAACAGGAAGTCACTGTGCTCTGGGTGTGTACAGGAAATCCAGGACCTAGCTTGCAGAACAGGAAATGACTGCACAGTCATCAGCTGAAGGCTGTAGATGCTGGGAGGAGGAAAATAGGGTGTGTGCTAGTGTGTGTTTGTGTGTATATCCAGTATGTGTGTGTTAACTGTGTGTATGTATCAATGTATGTGTGTTTATGTGTCACATGTATGGGTTGCGGTTCTGATGAAGTTACTCAGTTTTAAAAGCTGTACGTTGCAACAGTGAGTAATGTGTGGCTAAACTCAAGGGCCTGTGAACGCTGACTAGAGTGTAAAGCTTTCCAGAGCATGAAATATGAAACATTGCTGGCTGACAGCGACCAGCACAGTCATGTTCTGCAGTAGGAGATTGACTTAGTAAATTGGATGGCCATCTGTGTGGCTAGCCTGTTAGCTTAGCATGGTGTGAC
This sequence comes from Plecoglossus altivelis, assembly GCA_036571765.1. Taxonomy (NCBI): domain Eukaryota; kingdom Metazoa; phylum Chordata; class Actinopteri; order Osmeriformes; family Plecoglossidae; genus Plecoglossus; species Plecoglossus altivelis. The sequence goes on from BROE01000003.1 coordinate 18,335,299, forward strand.
TTTCGGCAAAAGTCATCGATCAAATCAAAATTTATTTCTGTACAACTTTGTTCAAGCAATGTCACAGAGGGCTTCACATACGCCCATAGAACTGCCCCCCAACTAACACCAAGGCTAACAGTGTAGCTTTCTATACCAGGACGAACAGTGTAGCTTGCTACACCAGGGCTAACAGTGTAGCATGCTACACCAGGGCTAACAGTGTAGCTTGCTACACCAGGGCAAACAGTGTAGCATGCTACACCAGGGCTAACAGTGTAGCATGCTACACCAGAGCTAACAATGTAGCATGCTACACTGCAATGCTAAACCCTCAAGGAAGACAAGGAAAAACTCACTATAGGAGAAAACATGGAGGAAACCCAGTTAACAATTCAGTGAATTCAGTGTCTCCTCCAGAGACAGAAACAAGGAGAGAAGGATTCTGAATATCCAAGATCACATGCTGGAACTCTTTACTGCTAGCACGAGTCGCTGCTACGCTAACGCTAAGTAAGTAGCGTTGCATGTAGTTAGCATGCATGAGAAATGAGGAGGAAGAATTCCTTCATTAGCGGTGTAGAAGGACATCCTAGTTGTTTGGTCAGATGTGGAGGGTGTAGACCTGGAGACTAGTAGGTCAGGCCTGACCCAACAGGCTAGGCCTCTAGCAAGGCTCAGCGTACTGAATTATTCAAGTTGAACATTAGTAGGCTGGTAATGACTAATGCTAAGACCCATATTCTTTATATTTAGATATGTATAGTTTATCTGCTATCTTACACACATAAGCTTACTCACACACTCTCACACACAGATAGACAGGCGTACACGTACACACACACACTTACTCACACAGGCTTACAAATACACACACACTCTTACACAGGCCTACACACACACACTCACTCTTACACAGGCCTACACACACACACACACACACTTACTCACTCACGCAGGCTTACATACAGACGCACACAGGCACACAGAAAAGCTTATTAAAATGATCTTCTTTGGCTCTGTCCTTATCCAGTCTGCTAACACACACACACACACACACTCTCTACACACACACACACACACACACACACACTCTCTCCTATATCCAGTTCTGACTCAAGCTCCCTCTTTAAGATGCATGCCACCATGTTTTGCATAATTAAAGCTACTTAAAGCTTTAAGGAATTTGGTTTGATATCAGGCTGTCTGGTGTTATCTCAGACTTGATGAGACCTGTGCTTAGTTCTGGCCAAGCAGCAGAATGCAGATTCCTCCTGAATAGATCCTCTAAACAGTATAAAAGCTGTTGAGTGCAGGGAATCCTACTTTTGTGCACTCTGCTGCCGTCATTCAAATCTGTTTCACTGATCAAAGAGGGGGGGGAGAAGGACAAACACAGAGATGGAGAGGGGGAGAGAGAGGTAGACAATGATTGAAAGAGAGAGGGAGAGAGAGAGGTAAACAATGACTGAAAGAGAGAGGGGGAGAGAGAGGTAGACAATGACTGAAAGAGAGAGAGGTACACAATGACAGAAAGAGAGAGGGGGAGAGAGAGGTAGACAATGACAGAAAGAGGGGAAGAGAGAGGTACACAATGACTGAAAGAGAGGGGGAGAGAGAGGTACACAATGACAGAAAGAGAGGGGGAGAGAGGTACACAATGACAGAAAGAGAGGGGGAGAGAGAGGTATACAATGACTGAAAGAGAGAGGGGGAGAGAGAGGTACACAATGACAGAGGGAGAGAGAGGTACACAATGACAGAGAGAGAGGGGGAGAGAGAGGTATACAATAACAAAGAGAGAGGGGGAGAGAGAGGTACACAATGACAGACAGAGAGAGGGGGGGGGAGAGAGGTATACGATAACACAGGGAGGGAGTGGGGGGAGGAGAGATAGCTATGTAGTGCAGTCACCTGAGATGTGGCAGACTGGGTGGTGTATCTGTGTGTACATGTCTGATCTCCCACTCCTCTGAGACTAGATAATCTGGGTGAAGGAGAGATAGTGGAGAAGGAGAAGAGGGGGAGAGTAGAAGAGGAGAAGGAGAAGAGGGGGAGAGGAGGAGAGTGGAAGAGGAGGAGAAGGAGAAGAGGGGGAGAGGAGGAGAGTGTAAGAGGAGGAGGGACAGTGCAGGAGGAGGAGAGTGGAAGAGGAGGAGGGAGAGTGGAGGAGGAGGAGAGTGGAAGAGGAGGAGGGACAGTGGAGGAGGAGAGTGGAGGAGGAGGAGAGTGGAAGAGGAGGAGGGATAGTGGAGGAGGAGGAGGAGAGTGGAAGAGGAGGAGGGATAGTGGAGGAGGAGGAGGAGAGTGGAAGAGGAGGAGGGACAGTGGAGGAGGAGAGTGGAAGAGGAGGAGGGACAGTGAAGGAGGAGAGTGGAAGAGGAGGAGGAGAGTGGAAGAGGAGGAGGGACAGTGAAGGAGGAGAGTGGAAGAGTAGGAGGGATAGTGGCAAAAAGAAGAGGTGGAAGAAATAGAGAGAGGGCAGGAAGGTCTGTTTGCCTAAAGCAGAGGAATGCAGCCGTGTATGTATCTCTCTGTGTGTGTCTGTATGTATCTCTTTGTGTGTCTGTATATATCTCTCTGTGTGTGTCTGTATGTATCTCTCTGTGTGTGTCTGTATATATCTCTCTGTGTGTGTCTGTATGTATCTCTCTGTGTGTGTCTGTATGTATCTCTGTGTGTGTGTCTGTATGTATCTCTCTGTGTGTGTCTGTATGTATCTCTGTGTGTGTGTGTCTGTATGTATCTCTTTGTGTGTGTCTGTATCTCCTGGGTTTCTCAGTGTCTCCTCCTGTCCCCACAGATGTCTCAGGTGTTCCAGCACAGCCGCTAGAAGCAGGGGCAACAGGGCCCTGGGGCCTCCCAGAGGTCGTCTGCAACGTGCGGGGAGAGGGGGTGGTGAGACCACCCTTCAGGAACACCTGCACCCCTGTCCTGTTGCCCTGCCAAACGCCACCTCAGATACACTGACACTGCCCCAGGCCTGAGTGGCACGAGCAGGGACAAATGAGAGAGGAGCATGGCCTCCAGGAGAAACCCTATTGGTTGGTTCCCATCATCTAAGCACAAGGAGTCATTCACGCCATGCTTCCGTACGGACCCCCCCCCCCCCCCACCCCAACCTCCCTGGACAGACAGGGGACACCAGTGAACTTCAACATGCACTTGTAAAATGTTTGTGTGTGTGTGTATAGGAAAGTGTTATTGCTCATTCTTTAGTTTGGGTAAATCACCACAATATCATTCCAACTTCCAAAAGGATCCATGACTCCCATCAAAAAACAGCTTTTCTCTAATTACCTAACAAACACACTGCCCCATAGAAATGAACTGAACAGGATGGGTACAGTGTCAAACTGTTTTATTTAAAAGATTTTAAAGTAAATGTTGTTTATGACTGAACTGTATCCTGGTCATATCTTTGAGCACAGCCCTCCTGTAGACCACACAGCTCCAGATGAAAGCATCGGATAACATTCAGACTCTCACTTGCACTCTGTCCCAACATACTCCAACATCCTGTTGTTGTTGTTGTTGTAATCTGCCACATTCACAATGTCGGCAGAAAAAGTTGGCAAGCCTACAATTACCCAATGCTGACAAACACAACCGTTGTGTAAGCAGCTAGCTAGCTAGCTGTCATCGCTAACAAGCTAGCGTTGTATGGCTGCAGTTACCTTAGAGGGATGCAAGTTATTAAATCGTCATTAAAAAAGCAACCTGTTACCTATTAGCGCTAGCTCTAGGTTTGTCTGAATCGAGTCCTATCAGTGAATTATAAGCAGCGATACGATTCTTTTATGTGCTTGACAGTTGTCGAGACTCCTGTCACGTCGCCAAGGCAACAGAATCAGCTTCCGTTAAAGTCAATATTTTGTCAGAGTTGTTGGAAATCGGTACCCAACCATCTGACAAGACGTTCACTAACAAATCTATCTGCCAACAGCCGCTGCACACGGTCCAAACGCTGCGGCTGCACACGGTCCAAACGCTGCCGCTGCACACGGTCCAAACTCAGGCTTGTTGGTTTAGTTGGGACATCGTGCAAGTCGCCTTTAGAAAACATCCGACATACCGAAACCTCACAAACCAACATCGTAGTTCGTCGTCTGTGTTTTGCGATATGAAAATTGCACTTCGGTTGTCTACCGAGGGTAATTACTCTATGAGGATTCTTAAACTTTGATACGAAGTTGTATTTTTTGGAATTAAAGACATGACTTTGAAATCTTGAGTTTGGTTTGAAGACATTTGCACAGAAGCTTAGAGTGTTTGACCAGTTTAATCCCCTTCTAAGGCAGTGCGAGGTTTACTGCAGGGTAACAGCTCCAAAACATCACACAGCTTTTTAATGGCGGCCACAATGACTCACTTTTCAAAACTCCGGTTAATTTTCCACAATTTGCAGCGCCTGTGAAGATTACCAGGTCTATACTCATCTTCCTCCCCCCCTTCCTCTTCCTCATAAAATGAATACAATGTGCCTAATACTGGTAGCTAGAGGTTTGTTATCAGTTCACTCTTCTGGATTAATGACTGAAGTGTAATAAAACTTTTGGATTCATGTTGACTGGTTTCCTATTATTTTGGGGGGAGACAGACGAAGGTCCTACCTCAGACACACACCAAGGCCCTACCTCAGACACACACCAAGGCCTTACCTCAGACACACACGAAGGCCCTACCTCAGACACACCAAGGCTCTACCTCAGACACACCAAGGCCCTACCTCAGACACACCAAGGCCCTACCTCAGACACACACCAAGGCTCTACCTCAGACACACCAAGGCCCTACCTCAGACACACACCAAGGCTCTACCTCAGACACACACCAAGGCCCTACCTCAGACACACCAAGGCCCTACCTCAGACTCACCAAGGCCCTACCTCAGACTCACCAAGGCCCTACCTCAGACACACACCAAGGCCCTACCTCAGACACATGAAGGTCCTACCTCAGACACACACCAAGGCCCTACCTCAGACTCACCAAGGCCCTACCTCAGACACACACCAAGGCTCTACCTCAGACACACACCAAGGCCCTACCTCAGACACACCAAGGCCCTACCTCAGACACACATGAAGGCCCTACCTCAGACACACACCAAGGCTCTACCTCAGACACACACCAAGGCTCTACCTCAGACACACACGAAGGCCCTACCTCAGACACACACGAAGGCCCTACCTCAGACACACCAAGGCCCTACCTCAGACACACACCAAGGCCCTACCTCAGACACACACGAAGGCTCTACCTCAGACACACACCAAGGCCCTACCTCAGACACACACCAAGGCTCTACCTCAGACACACACCAAGGCCCTACCTCAGACACACAC
>BROE01000003.1:18386718-18399218 GCA_036571765.1 Plecoglossus altivelis
CCTCCCCTCCCTGTCCTCCCAGTCCTCCCCCTCCCCCCACCCGCCTGGCCCTCCTCCACCGCTCAGTCTTTCATCTTTTGTTCTGGACCAGCGATTGAACTGTGTTGCCGCCTCATTGCTTTGGTCTGGTCTAATACTAATGAACAAAAAAAACACACACACACGCACGCACGCACGCACGCACACACACACACACACACACACACACACACACACACACACACGCTCGCTCGTACGCACGCACATACGCGCGTGCATGCACACACACACGTAGTCCATCATCAGTGTTGTAAATCTTCTGGTGAAGGAGCCTCACAACAGCCTTGATAATATAACTAAGTATAACTGGGGGTTATAAGATGCGGCTGGATGTTCGTGAGTATAGCTGAACGTTACTGAGTAACATTTAGTAACATTCAACATGAGTAACATTCAATGTTACTGACTTTGATTGGCGATAGCAGGGGGAAACTACATGTATCTGGTTCTGACTTGGTATAACTGGGTATTGAACAGTTACAGAGTATCTCTGAGTATTGGAGTGTTTCACTGCAGAGGTTCCCGGTTCAGAACATGATGTAACTTACATAACGCTACACCCCCTCCTCCTCCATCCTGTGGCTGCACATGCAATGGTCCTCTAATCCCCCCCTCCCCCCATGCCCACTTTAATGTCCCCCTGCACTCCTACACAGTCACACACACACACGCACGCACACACACACACACACAAACAGGACTTTGATGTTGCCGCACTGAAAGCGGGGGACTTTCATGAACAGCATAAGGGAAATGGGGGAGGAGAGAGAGGGGAGTGGGAGAGAGAGGGTTTGGAGAAAGTGGCTGGAGAGAGGGAGGGAATGGGGAGGGTGGGGGATGTGATGGGAGAAGGAGGGTGGAAACAGGGAGGACGGAGGGTGGAGGGAGGGAGGGTGGAGGGAGGGAGGGAGGGTGGAGGGATGCTTCTGGTCTCAGACAGCGGTTGCCGGGTAAACAAACCAAAATGACAGAACCTACTTGGATTGGCTGTTGAGTACATGGGATGCTCAAATCCTCCATAACACACAAGAAGCACATCTCTTAACATGTTGGGCAATGTGAGAGACGTAGCCTGGATCTAAAGACTTCCATGCCACAGTGAGGGGTGGAGATATAAGAGAGTGGAGGAGAGATAGAGAGAGAGGGTGGGTGGAGGAGAGAGAAGGTGGGAGGAGGAGAGAGAGACTGTGGAAGGAGAGAGAGACTGTGGGAGGAGGAGAGAGAGTGTGGGTGGAGGAGAGAGAGACTGTGGGAGGAGGAGAGAGAAGGTGGGAGGTAGAGAGAGAGGGGGTAAGAGGAGGAGAGAGAAGGTGGGAGGTAGAGAGAGAGGGGGTAAGAGGAGGAGAGAGAAGGTGGGAAGAGGAGACAGAGAGGGTGAGAGGAGGAGAGAGAGGGTGGGAGGAGGAGAGAGACGATAGGAGGAGGAGAAAGAGACTGTGCGAGATGCTCCTCTTCCCTGTGGGATCAATACGAGCTAATGCTATCATTCAGGACTAATGGAAAAGCTCCAAAAATGGCCATATTCAGCACATCATGGATAGAAAATCAATCTGAGGGAGAGAGACTGAAAGGGAGGAACAGAGAAACACAACAAGAGGGAAGAAATGAGAGAAGAGATTTAATAGAGGTGAAATATGATTTGCTGTGTGTGTGTGTGTGTGTGTGTGTGTGTGTGTGTGTGTGTGTGTGTGTGTGTGGGTGTGTGGGGGGATGTTGGTGCATGAGTGCGTATTGGTGGACACACAAGGTGTGTGTGTGTGTGTGTGTGTGTGTGTGTGTGTGTGTGTGAGACAGAGTGCATTTGCGTACGGGAAGGGGCCAAAGGGGCATAGGAGGGAGGAGGAGAGGAGAAGGTTGGAGAGAAGGGAGGAGAAGGGAGGAGTGGAGAAGAGAGGAGAAGAGAGGAGTGGAGAAGAGAGAGGTGGAGAAGAGAGGAAAAGAGAGGAGTGGAGAAGAGAGAAGAAGAGAGGAGAAGAGAGGAGAAGAGAGGAGTGGAGAAGAGAGGAGAAGAGAGGAGAGGAGTGGAGAAGAGAGAAGAAGAGAAGAGAGGAGAAGAGAGGAGAAGAGAGGAGAAGAGAGGAGAGGAGTGGAGAAGAGAGAAGAAGAGAAGAGAGGAGAAGAGAAGAGAGGAGTGGAGAAGAGAGAGGTGGAGAAGAGAGGGGAAGAGAGGAGTGGAGAAGAGAGGAGTGGAGAAGAGAGGAAAAGAGAGGAGTGGAGAAGAGAGGAGAAGAGAGGAGAGGAGTGGAGAAGAGAGGAGAAGAGAGGAGAGGAGTGGAGAAGAGAGGAGAAGAGAGGAGAGGAGAAGAGAGGAGAAGAGAGGAGTGGCAAAGACAGGAGAGGAGAAGAGAAGAGAGGAGTGGAGAAGAGAGGAGTGGGGACCATGTGTCTCCACAGTGAGCCAGAGAAGAGCAGTGCTCTGGAGCTCCAGGCTGGAAGAGGCCAAGCGACCCTCGTCATCTCTAAACACACCCATCAACATGACAGACAGCAAAGCACCATATAGCACTCCTATTCCCCTGGAATGAACGGTCAACAGACCATAATATAACTCATACTGGATGGCTGTTGTCACGGCAGAGGTTTGGGTTACGGTTTGTTTGCGAGTCTTGCCTCTGCCCATTAGCAGGGTGGGAAGTGCATCCCCTGGGGTTGGGTTTCAAACACACTATGTGTCTAACTGCCACTCTGATCAAGGGCAGCTTCATAAAAGGCTTTATAACAGGTCCAAATCATCATGTACATGAATGAATCATGAGTTGAAATGACAGCCTGTGATGTAGGAGGTTTAAACAGACGATAAAGCAGTAACATGTATGGGACCTGCTTCTATTAAGGTGTGATGGTGTCGTTACTCTACGTTGTAAAAGCGCTCTGCTCTGCTCTATGACAGAGGGCCCTGAGGAGAGCTGCTCTGGCCTGCTCTACTTGGAGGTAACAGAGATAAAGAGAGGGGGGAGAGGGAGCATGAGGAAGTGAGGGGGGGGGGGGGGGGTGAGGAAGGGGAGGGTCAATAGATAAGGAGATTGACAGAGAAAAGAGAGAAAAGGACAGAAGAAGAACGAAGGGAGACGGCAGCAGAGGGAGGAGAAACAGCTCATGGAACAGCACAGAGAAGGAGGAGGGAGGAGGAACAGCTCATGGAAAAGCACAGAGAGAAGGGAGGAGGAACAGCTTATGGAAAAGCGCAGAGAGAAGGAGGGAGGAGGAACAGCTCATGGAACAGCACAGAGAGAAGGGAGGAGGAACAGCTCATGGAACAGCACAGAGAGAAGGGAGGAGGAACAGCTCATGGAACAGCACAGAGAAGGAGGAGGGAGGAACAGAAGGAAACACAAGGAGAAGGTCATGTTAGTGTTGATGAGCATGTGGCTCACTGCTGAACAGCTATGTCTTCCTTGTTTGTGTGTGTGTGTGTGTGTGTGTGTGCGCGACTGTGTGGGGAATTCAGATATCTCTGGAGCGGGGCCTCCTGGCATTTCAGACACGCTGCCAGGGAATTCTAATTACACCTTTTATACAACTGCATGTGTCAGCTTCACACCCCAAGCACCTCCTCTGACGCAGGTCCACACACACCCACAGTCCTGCTCTACACACCATCCATCTGGGAGCAGCTTATAAGCAGATCTCCTACCTGAGAGGTGCCTGGGCGATGGAGGACACAGAGTAGCAGTAGGAAGACAGGCAGGAAGAACTAAGTAGAGAACTAGGTTGAGAAGAAGGTTGTTAGTCCATGTGTAGTCAGGAAGGTTTGTAATCCAGTCGGTCAGGGAGACAGGTAGGTAGATATTCAGGCAGACGGTCAGTTCGTGTGGATAGGTAAGGTAGACAGACAGGTAGACAGTCCCTCCAGAAGAGAAGCAGACAGACTGTCTTAGGTGTCCTCAGGCAGGTCAGCCATGTCTAGAAACAATCTTCTCTGCCCTCCACAACTCCCAGGTCTTCCTGTCTCCCCCCTCCAGGTCTGGCTGTCTCACCGCTCCATGTGCCTGTCTCACCCCTCCAGGTCTGGCTGTCTCACCCCTCCTGGTGTGAGCCATGCAGGGTCTCACGCCAAGCTAAACCCGACAGACAAGAGTCTCTCCTCTCCACAGAACTCCCAGAGACTGGATCAGGAGGGGAGACGGGGAGAGGGAGGGCAGAGGGGGCGGGGGGAGGGAGGAGAGGAAGGGAGAAGAGGGCAGAGGTAAGGGGGGCCCTGGGACAGGGTGTACAGAGCCTCTATGTGAGAGAAGAGCACCTCTTTAAACCAAACAAGAAGATCAAAGGAGCAACAGGTGTCCAACAGCTTCCTGTCACTCAATTAGGAGGCATGTGGCCCTGTGTGATGAGTAACCTGACCTGCATGACTACCCCAGACCTCCCAGTGCACTCACACACTCACACACACACATACACACATGCACACGCACACACACACACCCACACACTCACAAATACACATACACATACACACACGCACACACACACTCTCACACACACACACGCACACACACACACGCAGACACACACACACCCACACGCACACACGCAGACGCACACTCTCACATACACACACACAAACACATGCAGACACATACACAAACCCATGCAGTCACACTTACACACACACCCACACACACACACACACACACACATGCAGACACACACTCACACAGGCAAACACATAAATACACATACATACACATATAGAAACTCACACACACACCCAGACACACACATACATGCAGACACACACTCTCACACACACATCCAGACAAACTTTCCAATTTGTTTTCAAGAGGAAAAACACAAGTGGTAGCTGGTAAAGAGGGATAAAGCAATTAGCATTAATTAGCATTAGCAACATAAGTATTCGTCCAAAATCGCTTTAGCGTTGTCAACCTATTCGCAAGCCAAATATTAAATTTAATTAAAATATTTGCCTTTTGTATCCCCCACTAAAGGGAGATGCGTAGACCTTATGTATATAAATATATAAAGAATATTGAATATTTTTCAAATATTAACAGCAAAAGTCAAGCGTGATCTGTTCAGTAAAATGACCTCAATCTTTCTTTCTGCTTTTCTTAATGTATCAACGTGTCCTTGTGGAAAAGTGGACTATTTTTGTTTTTTGTTCTTCTTCTTGTGTTAACTTCTCAGTTGAAGTGACTTATTATTTTACCTTTACGTTATTTGTTGAACCATGGTCCATCCATCATCCATCCATTTTCTTCTGCTTCTCCGGGGCCGGGTCACGGGGGCAGCAGTCTGAGCAGGGAGGCCCAGACTTCCTTCTCCACACACACCTCCTCCTCCAGCTCCTCCCAAGGTATTCTCAGGCCAGCTGATAGACATGGTCCCCCAGTGTGTCCTGGGTCTCCCCCGGGGCTGCCTCCCGAGGGAGGCGTCCAGGAGGCATCCGAAACAGATGCCCGAGCCACCTCAGCTGGCTCCTCTCGACATGGAGGAGCAGCGGCTCTACTCCGAGGTCCTCCCGTGTGACCAAGCTCCTCACCTTATCTCTAAAGGAGCGCCAAGCCACCCTGCGGAGGAAACTCATTTCGACCACATGTATCCACGATCTTGTCCTTTTGGTCATTACCCAGAGCTCATGACCATAGGTGAACCATGGTATTAATAAGAAGTACAGGAGAGTAAAAGCTGATGTGTTGCTTAATTCTTCCTATTTCCTTCACCATGGTAAACGTGGGCTGGTCTTGGGCCTAAAGCTCCCTGGCTGAACAGTGACCCCACTCCAGCTCTGCTGTGAACCAACACAGTCACTTACATACTCAGATGACGCACAATAATAGTTATTTATTAAGGTGAAACAAACAGATATACATGTTGTCTTTAAAGAAACATAAATACAACCTCCTTATAAAACGCTTCAATCAACCCAAGAAAAAGATCTATCATCAAAACTTTAAAAGTTCAATTTTGTACATGGCTCCTATATACATAGCTGTTGCTTTGCCCTTTTTACACGTGAAAAACAGCAAGAAAATACATTTGTACCTTTAAAGTACAAACAAAAACACACGCACGCACGCACGCACGCACGCACGCACGCACGCACACAACAACACACACCCAACCACACAACACACACACACACACACACACACACACACACACACACACACACACACACACACACACACACACACACACATCTGTAAAGCACTGCTATCACTGTTAGAACCACACCCCACTCCTTAAAGCTCATTGGTTAATATAATCTAGTGCATTTTAACTGGAGGCAGTCTCTCCTATCTTTGTGTTAGCCAATGAAACACTAGCAGGCTAAGAAGTGTGTACAGAGGGCATAACCACCCCTGAACTGGGGAATCTGTCAAGTCAAAGGACTAAACAAACCAATTAAAAAATAAATTATATTTCTCTGCTCTTTCATGACAGAGAAGGCAAGCAAAACCTAAAATGACTTGAAGTGATAGAATCCGTTTATTTAGTCCCTAGACCACAAAACTATCGTGAATGGCTTTCAGAGGAAAAAAACATAAGAATAAAAAAAAGAAAGAAATCCACATCGCCATCTGGTGGTGGAAACTATAACGACGCCCAAATCATCCCAGAATGAGAGGCTGTGATGAGATGGGAGGAATGGCAGCTTGTGATAGCCACTGCTTCTGCCTCCAAACCTGCTGACAAGCAGAACCACAAAACTGACGCAGCTGAAATATTTGGCTTCATATTTGGAGGTAATCAAGCCGACCCCCTTGTAGAGGCACAGGAGGTGAACATCAGAAGGCCATCAATAACAGCCGGATGCTGAGGTCACACCAGAAGGAGAGGAAGGGCTATTAATCAACACTTCGATCTGTGCATCTAGGTTTGATTGCATGGGTCTGGGTCTCAGCAGGACCTATCCTGCTTTCTTCACTGACCAACTGATTTTGTTTCAAACAGGCAGACAACGAGAGGACTACCGCTGGTATACAAGACTATTCACAATCTCATTATTAAATATATCTGTACAACATCATAAAAACGTATTTGAATATCTGAGTGAATTACAGAACATGCTAATATTAATCTGCTTCCATGTAGCTTGACCATGACTCATATTAAAGCAGTGAGGACTCTCCCTCTCTCTCTTCTCCTCTCTCTCTTCTCCTCTCTCTCTTCTCCTCTCTCTCTTCTCCTCTCTCTCTTCTCCTCTCTCCCTTCTCCTCTCTCCCTTCTCCTCTCTCTCTTCTCCTCTCTCTCTTCTCCCTTCCCTTCTCCCCCTCCCTCTCTTCTCCCCTCTCATCTCCCCTCTCTCTTCCTCCCTCCCTCTCTCTCTTCTTTCCTCTCTCTCTTCTCATTTAATTCCCTCCCTCTCTCTCTCTCTCTCTCTCTTCTCCTCTCTCCCTCTTTATGATTCAAACTAAAGTGCTCATCCACTCTCACAGCATGTTTGGCAGTGACTGACTAATAAAAGAGGATGTGACTGATTTGTGATTCAGAGAGAGAGAGAGAGAGACAGAGAGAGAGAGAGACAGAGAGACAGAGAGAGAGAGAGAGAGAGAGAGAGAGAGAGAAAGCAAGAGACAGACAGAGAGAGAGAGAGAGAGGGAGAGAGAGAGAGAGAAAGCAAGAGACAGACAGAGAGAGAGACAGAGAGAGACAGAGAAAGAGACAGAGAGAGAGATACAGAGAGGGACAGAAAGAGCATTTAAAGAACCACAAATGTTTCTATCTGCCTCTATAGTCACACTGTCACAATGACATCTGACTGACGAAGTCGACTGCCAGTCGCAACCCAGACATCGTCTCTTATTCTCGACTCTCTCTCCTTCATACAAACTCTTTCTCGTGCGCCCACAAAGGCATTTCCTCCCTGTCTCGCCCCTCCTCTCTCTCTCTCTCTCTTCTTCTCTCTACTCGTCTCCTGTTTCTCTTTGGCTTCGTTTGTTCTTCACTTCCTGATCCAGCCACGGTGACTCATTAATCCATTACTCCTGTCTGACTGACGGCCCTGTCTGCTCTCTGTCCGCTCGTCAGGCCTGGCTAGGCAGGGTCGATGCAACAGGCACAGGAACCCTGGCTGACATTAGAAACAGCGAGGATGAATCAGGGTGAGACACGGAGACCGACTACCCTGGAGCCTCCGGGTATTTCGGAGGTCGATTTCTCAAGGACTCTGTGTTAAAGAGTGACAGCTACCATTATCTTGTAGATAACTTTCCATTCTGTTGCTACGCTTGACAAATTGTCACCGGTATCAATCTTGCTATTTTCACCCGAGTGACAAAGCAGAAATCCACTGTCAAAGTTCCGTTCAATCAACACAGGTGTCGTCATGTGTTTACAGCAGCATATCAGAACGCAGCACAAGTCCGGATTGCTCCGCCCCAGAATCTCCATGGCGACCGGCCTGATGACGTGTCGTGGAAGCCCTGCTGGCTAGGAGAGATGGTTCTGTGGTCTGACTCATCCTGTGTCACAGGTGAAGGGCTGGTGCACTGTCAGTCAGTCAGACAGCCAGTCATCCAGCCAGTCAGTCAGTCAGCCAGTCAGCCAGCCAGTCAGCCAGCCAGCCAGTCAACCAGCCAGTCAACCAGCCAGCCAGCCAGCCAGACAGTCAACCAGCCAGCCAGTCAGCCAGCCGACCAGCCAGCCAGTCAGTCAGCCAGCCAGCCATGCCCAAAGGATTCAGAGTGTGTTGCACGTTGCCACAGCAACCAAGGACAAGGTCACGGGAAGTGATTGAGTGCTTCCTGTGTTCAACTGTCCAGTTCCTGTCCCCGGCTGCGTGAGGGGTCAGAGGTCAGAGGTCAGCAGAAGACTTCTCCATCAGCAGGAGTATCCAAAGTCACGCCAGTCTGTCCGTCTGAGGAGAAGAGACACAACAGGATGTTTACCTCTTTAAGAGATGACAACCCTGCATGCTCCACTAGTTAACCAGGACTCTCTAACAGAATCAGAATCAGAAACTGTTTATTGCCATTGTCAGTGAAGTTCACAAACATAAGAACTTGCTTCGGCGTAGGTGCAACATAAAGCAATGGATAAAGTATAAAATATATAAAAAATATATAAAAGGCATGCATAAAATTAAGAATAAAATAGACTAAGATAGACTAACACTATATACAGAATGTAAAGTGGGCAGATAGTGCGATAGTGCGACAATGCTTATCATTGCATTACGGTTTGAAGTTAACAGCTGGATCCAGTTCTTACCAGACGGTTGGAGCTTGGAGCCCTTAGTCTTCTTCTTCTCCTTCTTCTCCTTCTTGGAGAGCTGGAGCAGTCTGGAGGGGAGCTGGTGTTGGGGCTCCCCTGCCTGCGAGGAGGACGAGGAGGATGAGGAGAACAGGCTGAGGTTCTTGCCCTTCCTCTTGGAGCCCATCCTGAGGAAGGAGTGTCCAGCGCTGGGCGCCGACGATGACAGCTCCACCCTGCCCACCTCCTTGTCTCCATCCAGGGAACTGGAGCTGCGGAACTTCAGGGAGTCTTCGGAGGTGGTGGAGGAGGTCCGGGAGGGAGCCGGCTTCTGGGTCTGCTCTGCCTGGAAGGAACACCACATTGCGGGTCAACATCACAGAACCAGGAACACACATACGCACACCTCTACACACACACACCACAGTACCAGAAACACACACACACCACAATACACCACAATACCATAAACACACACCCCACAACAGATAAACCACCACCAGCAAAACACACACATACACACACACACACACACAGAAATAAACCACCACCAGGAACACACACACACCCGCACACACACCCAGTCCATGTCCCCAGCCTTACCTCAGCCTTCTTCAGCAGCTGCACCCTGTGGGCCTCCCTGCTTAGCGCCTCCTTGTCTCTCTCTATCTTCCTCTGAGCGTCTCTCAGCCTCTCCAGATCTCTCTGGTACTCCTCCTTCCACCTCTGCAGCTGCTGCCGTTCCTCCTCCATCTCCCGGCGCCTCCTGGCGCTCTCCTCCTCCTGCGTGGCCACCTGCTCCTCCCTGGACGCCAGCTCCTTCTCGCGTGCCTCCCACTCCCTCTCTCGCCTCCGCCGCTCCTCGGTGAGCGCGGCCTGCTGCTTCTGCAGCTGCGCCGCCTCCTGCCGCTGGCGCTCCAGGCTGCGATGCTTCTCCTGCTCGATGAGGGAGGAGGGCCGCGAGGAGGAGGAGGAGGAAAGGGAGGAGGAGGAGGAGTGGCGGGAGGGCGGGGGCCGTTCGCTCAGGGTCTGACGCTGCTCCTCAATGTACGAGTCCTGCTGGACCACCACAGCCTGACGAGCGAGAAAGCACACACACACACACATGCACACACACACACACATGCACACGCACACACACACACACCACAGTCATCCCACACACACACACACACACACACACACACACACACAGATTTAGTGATTGAAGTACAGTACGTTTACCAATCATCAGGTGGGGTTAGAGGGAGATACAATAGAGAGACTAAAGAGGAGAGACTAAAAGAGATGTGCTGAAAGAGAGAACAGCAGTACCTGCAGGGTGCTGAGAAGGTCGTGGAGGTGAGTGACACTGTGGAGAACCTGTCAGAACACAACACACATCAGAACACAACACACATCAGAACACAACACAACACACATCAGAACACAACACACATCAGAACACAACACACATCACAACACACATCAGAACACAACACACATCAGAACACAACACACATCAGAACACAACACACATCAGAACACAACACACATCACAACGCAACACACATCATGACACACATCATAACACACTCAGCATAACACAACACACATCACAACGCAACACACATCAGAACACAACACACATCAGAACACACATCAGAACACAACACACATCAGAACACACATCATAACACACTCAGCATAACACAACACACATCACAACACATCACACATCACAATGCAACACACATCATGACATGCATCATAACACACTCAGTACAACACAACACACATCATCACACACTCAGCATAACACAACACACATCACAACACACCACACATCACGACATGCATCAAACAGCCCCTCTCAATAACTTCACAGGTACAGATTCTGCTGTATGAAGCTGCCCAGCTGAGCTGTGTCTCCACATTGCTGCTGTACCTCATTGCTCCTCTTGTGCAGAGTTATGTTGGTGCTGCCCCCCTGTGGATAAGATCAGAACAACAGGTCAGCTCTGTTGCAGCAAGAGTCAGCTTGCAGGCAGTTAAACACACACAGATGCTCACACACACTCATGCTCACACATGTTCAGACACATGGTGTGTTCACCCACGCACACACACACGCATCCACCCCACGCACACACACACGCATACACCCCACACACACACACACGCATCCACCCCACGCACACACACACGCATACACCCCACACACACACCGATGCACAGGAAAAGCGTTCACACGTGTGCACGCACACGCGCACGCTCACACGCTCACACGCTCACAGCAAAGCAGCAGGACTCTCGGTGATCAAACTACCTTCTTCAAGACTCCATCTGACTCGGTCCTGCGGAGGTCTGGTGATTCAGTGGCCTCCTCTCTCTCTCCGTCTGGGAACAGAACACAACAGAACAGAACAGAACAGTCAGGTTCTGCTACAGAAGAACCCTTCCTGTCATGTGTGTGCTTAATAAACGAAGCGTAGAGGGCGTATAGTAGAAAGTGTGTGGGTATAGAGTGTGTGTGTGTAGACTGTGTGTGTGTAGACTGTGTGAATCTGAGCGCAGTTTCACTCATTCTGAGTTTGTGTGTGTAGTCTCACTCTTGCTGAGCGTGTGTAGACAGTGTGTGTATAGAGTGTGTGTGTTTAGTGTGTGTGTGCAGTCTCACTCTTGCTGAGCGTGTGTAGACAGTGTGTGTATAGAGTGTGTGTGTTTAGTGTGTGTGTGTGTGTGCAGTCTCACTCTTGCTGATGTTTATCTGGTGACTGTCGAAGCCTCCGAAGGTGTCAGCTCGTCGCGGCAGACACACAGCCGCCCCAGATGCATCCTGGGAGCTCGCCGCCACGGCCCCGCCCAGGCCGCTGTTCACCAGGATATGCAGCGTCTCCACTGGACACACAAACACACACACCCTGTTCATCACCGCTCCACCCTTCCTCCCTGTCTATCCTCCTCCTCCTCTCTGTCCTCCTCCTCCTCTCTGTCCTCCTCCTCTCTGTCCTCCTCCTCCTCTCTATCCTCCTCCTCCTCTCTGTCCTCCTCCTCCTCTCTGTCCTCCTCCTCCTCTCTCTCCTCCTCCTCCTCTCTGTCTCTCACTTGGCATAAAACACACTGAGCGTGAGTGTGTTGAAGTGATTCATCAATGATTCACCAGGCTGATAATAAATTAGCACATGTTAAACATAGGCCCTTAAACACCTCATGTCAACCTCACGATCCTGAGTCCCACCAGGCCTCTTTAAAGCCAGCGCTCAGGGGTAAGCCCCGCCTACAACCTACCTTCCTTCAGGGCATCCTTCATGATTGGTTCTCCC
>BROE01000003.1:18404218-18414621 GCA_036571765.1 Plecoglossus altivelis
GACCAGATCTCATACCCAAGTACTACGCATGAGAATTACCCTGCTAAGGGAGGAGGAGAAGGAGAAAAGAGAGAAGAGAGGAGAGTAGCGAGATACAGAGGAGGGGAGAGAGCAGAGGGAGAGAAAGCGAGGAGAGGAACGGGCGTACATTATCTTCATCTGTGGTTACACTGAGTGTACATTATCTTCATCTGTGGTTACACTGAGTGTACATTATCTTCATCTGTGGTTACACTGAGTGTACATTATCTTCATCTGTGGTTACACTGAGTGTACATTATCTTCATCTGTGGCTACACTGAGTGTACATTACCTTCATCTGTGAGCGACTCTGTGGACTCGTTGATCTTGCTGGTCTTGTGCAGGGCCTCAGTGGACTGGGACAGGTACTTAAAACCCCGCAGAGACATCTCATCCATCGCTGGTCTGCAGGGGAGATGAGAGGAGAGGAGATGAGAGGAGAGAGGAGAGGAGAGTAGAGAGAGTAGAGGAGGAGATGAGAGAGGGAGAGAAGAGGAGGAGAGGAGATGTGAGGAGAGGAGAAAGGGAGAGGCGAGGAGGAGAGGAGATGAGAGAGAGAAGAGGAGGAGAGATGTGAGGAGAGAAAGGGAGAGGAGAGGAGGAGAGGAGATGAGAGAGAGAAGAGGAGGAGAGGAGAGAGGGAAGGAGGGAGAGAAGAGGAAGAGAGGAGATGAGAGAGGAAGAGAAGAGGAGGAGAGAGAGAAAGAGGTGAGGAGAGGAGATGAGGAGATGAGGAGTTAGGAAAGGTGAGGGGAGGATAGGAGAGAGGATGATCTTTACCCAGCGATGTTAGTGATAGAGATGCTCTTGGAGAGAGGACTGTGGTTGGAGAAAGAGAGGATGCTGGGACTTCTGCGAGGGGGGGGCATCAGGGCCACCTGGTCGTCAAGGGGGGAGATGGCCGACAACGGTCGTTCCCGTGACAACGAGGATGCTGAATACGAACACATAGAATTTAAGAAATGAGCGAGGACGTGATCTTGAAGTGAATGTTGACATACTTGAAATACTTGACATACTTGAAATACTTGATTTTCTTTTAGAAAGATCCCAACAGACTGAGTATATGAGTGTATCACTGATATACAGACTGACAGACAGTGTATCACGGTTAAGGTCAAAGTGTATTATTACATTTACTTCTCATTGAGACTCCAGTTGTAGACGTTGCGTCTGGCACAGACGGCTGTTTCTGTTGCTAGACAGACGCACAAGCGTAGACACACACAAGCGTAGACACACACAAGCGTAGACGGACACGAGCGTAGACACACACAACCGTAGACAGACACAAGCGTAGACACACACAAGCGTAGACACACACAAGTGTAGACAGACATAAGCGTAGACAGACACCGAGAGGAAGGAAGGAAAGTAATTAGAAAATGACATCTGGTTCTGATACACCGTGTTTCCCTGACAGTAACAGCAGATTCATTTCCTGGACATGTAGACAAGACTTCCCATAATGACAGACACACAAACACATGCTGTTCTGCAATGCCAGTGAGAATGTGTGTGCGTGTGAGTTTGTGTGAGTGTGTGCCGTATGTTTGAGTGTGTGCGATTCCGATTGGAAGCGTGTGTGTACACAAGTGATCGGAGCATACCTTCATCTTGACTTTGGCACATACAGGCAGGTTCTCTCTGCAAGCTTTATGGACTTGAACGCTACAGTCTGAAACAACAAGCTCAGCTCAGAACCCAGCTTCGATACACACACACACACACACACACACACACACACACACACACACACACACAGGTACAGGACAGTGCAATAAGGAAATAAGCTACGGTAGCTAGTAAAGAGGAGGAGGCTGAACGAGAGCTAAACCCAAACCTACGCTGTAACTTTGATCTTCACGCACACACGCGCGCGCACGCGCGCACACACACACACACACACACGCGCACACACACCCTCAACACACGTACACACAACCTCAACACACACACACACACACACACACACACACACCCTCAACACACGTACACACAACATCAACACACACACACACACCCTCAACACACACACACACACACCCTCAACACACACACACACACACCCTCAACACACACGTACACAAGCAAAGATATCCTGTAAATAGGCAGCCTGGCGAATCTGTAAATGCTTAACTATTAAAACTTCTGAAACATCCCTGTCAGGGTAACCAAGCTCTTTATCTAGAAGAGGACAGTGGGCGTGTGTACGCCTGCTTGGGTGTCTGTTTGTTTGCTAAGACCACAGAGTAAGAGGAAGTGGTTTCCAGCAGAGTGGAGTGGAGCGGAACAGACAGTGGTTAGTTACTGGAGCAGGGCAGGGTTAAGTGTTGGTCTGATTTAACCACCTGTAGAACTAAGGTCATAGACATCACAGCTCTATATTTATTGCCCGTTAACTCTTAAGTAGGGTAGGGCAGGGCAGGGAGGGTAGGGCAGGCCAGGGAGGGCATGGCAGGGCAGGATAGGGAAGGGTGACAGGGCTGTATGTATGCAAGAGTCTTACTGGTGCAGAGGAAAGCTTCTTTGACGTTGATGGTTTTGCTGCAGTGCTGACACCCTGTGGCAGGTGATGGTACTGTCAGGCTGAACACATGTCCATTCACTGCCTTGTCTTTAGACTCCTTCTCCTTCTCTCGACTGCGATCCTTGTCCTTCTCCTGCACGGGGTTAGAGAGAGGAGTGATCACTGCCACAGGCAGGAGAGCACAGGCAGAACCCAGGCAGAACCTGGGAGAACAGTGATGGAACCCAGGAGAACACTGGTATAACTCCGAAGAACACTGACATAAGCCAGGAGAACCCTGATAGAACCAGCGCAAGACTGACAGCACTACCCCTAATACTGATATAAGCCAGGAGAACACTGATAGACAGGTTAGTTAGAGAGGTAAAACATTATCACCATGCATCGAAGAGCACCCTAGTAACTCCACCACCTGCCTCCGCCCACACACACACCTGGCCCCCGCCCACACACACACCTGGCCCCTGCCCACACACACACCTGGCCCCCGCCCACACACACACCTGGCCCCCGCCTACCTACCTCGTCTTCGTCAAACTTTCCTCTCAGCTTTAGCGAGCAAGCCTGGATCCGCTTGCACAACATCACCTCTGACTGTTTCTACCACTTCTAGTAAAACTCCACAGTGATCTGGTAACTCTACCAGACGATCGCTTGCTCAGATCATCTGCCGTCTATCTGCTTTCTTAGCTGTCTTCCTCCTTTCAGAGTGCCTGTCAGCTTGTCTCTTTGCTATTGTAGAGCTAAACCAGGAAGTCAGCAAAGGAGCAACTTCCTGCCAGCTGTGTGTCACTTGCAAAAGCCATCTTAAAGACACAGCTATTTTCACATCTTGAACGAGCTTGTGTGTGTTGTCACAGCTCAGCCCAATGCTGGCAAAACAACGCAGATAAATCACCCGTATGCTCCCAACCACAAGAGGCATGTTTCTAACTGTAAACAGCAAGCCAGCCAGCCAGCCAGTCAGCCAGTCAGCCAGCCAGGCAGGCAGCCAGCTAGCCAGCTAGCCAGGCAGCCAGCCAGGCAGGCAGGCAGCCAGCTAGCCAGCCAGGCAGCTAGCCAGCCAGGCAGGCAGCCAGCCAGCAAGCCAGGCAGCCAGCCAGCCAGCTAGCCAGGCAGCCAGGCAGCCAGCCAGTCAGGCAGCCAGTCAGCCAGCCAGGCAGGCAGCCAGCCAGCCAGCCAGCCAGGCAGCCAGTCAGGCAGCCAGGCAGCCAGTCAGTCAGCCAGCCAGTCAGTCAGTCAGCCAGGCAGCCAGTCAGCCAGCCAGTCAGCCAGTCAGCCAGCCAGTCAGCCAGTCAGTCAGCCAGCCAGTCAGTCAGTCAGTCAGTCAGCCAGCCAGTCAGTCAGCCAGGCAGCCAGTCAGCCAGCCAGTCAGCCAGCCAGTCAGCCAGTCAGTCAGCCAGTCAGTCAGCCAGTCAGCCAGCCAGCCAGTCAGTCAGCCAGTCAGCCAGTCAGTCAGCCAGCCAGCCAGCCAGGCAGGCAGGCAGGCAGGCAGGCAGGCAGGCAGGCAGGCAGGCAGTCAGCCAGGCAGCCAGCCAGCCAGCCAGCCAGTCAGCCAGCCAGTCAGCCAGTCAGTCAGCCAGAATATAGGAAACATACTTTAAGGCAGAATAAGATGTCTGATACTAAAGATAGGTGTTTGGATTAGTGTCACCTTCCCACGCCGTTTGAGGAAGAAATGAGTCAGATATGAGACACGAATAAGGTAGGTGTGATGTTTCTGTGACCTGGCTGATAACTTAGCCTGTTTCCTCTTCTACTTCCTCTAGCGACTGCAGTGATTGGCTAGAAGGGAGGAACTGAATAAGCAGATAAGGTTTCCTCCTCCGTCACCTTCAGCCTGTTCTGACAGGATATTTAAGGACCAGCATGCACACTTCACAAGACTCTTAGATGTCCGTTACATGGGTGCACTGTTTACCCGCACACAAAAGTCAAGTCCTTGTTTGTGGACACGCCGTTTGTGGCGATTAAACTTCATTCAGATTTTGATTTGATCAGAGCTGAAGAGCTGAACAGGACTCTGAACTGGGTGTACCGTTCTGGTACATTACCGACCACACTCACACCGGTCTGGTGTTAGAGAGAGCTGTATGGATGCTCACAGCTCAGAATCTATCACCGGCTTAAACACCCAGGGAAGGGAAGGGGATGAGGAGAGTAGGAGGAGGCTATACTAGACTGTTGAGATGCAGCCTGTGTGGTGAAGGAAGGAGACTGCAGGCTACATCAAAGGGGAAACAGATGACAGACAGACCTAACTCTGACCATACTGTTACATCCTCTGTTGTTACAAAAGACAGCTCTGTCTCACTCACAACTCTTCGCCTGCGTTTTTCACAATCACACACCCGAATGACCGGTCATAGAGAGGAAATGAAGACTAAGGAGAGGAGAGGGAGGAGAAGGAAAGAGAGGGGCAGGAGGAGAGGAGAAGGGGGGAGGAGAGGGGAGAGGGAGGAAGGAGAGGGGAGGAGAGGACATGTGAAGAGAGAAGAGGACAGAAGGGGGAAGGGAGGAGGGGGAGGAGAGAGGGGCAGGAGGAGAGGAGAAGGGGGGAGGAGAGGGGCAGGAGGACAGAAGAAGGGGGGAGAGGGGCAGGAGGAGAAGAGAAGGGGGGAGGAGGGGTAGAAGAGGAACAGGTGATGAGAGGAAAGGAGGAGACGGAGAGAAGAGAGGAAGAGGGTAGATGAGATGAGAGGAGGAGAGAGACCAGAAGAGAGACCAGGAGGCTAGGGAGAACTAACCTTGTTCTTCTTACTCATCTTGTTCTTCAGGTAGCTGAAGGTGCGGCTCACTTTGGTCCCTGTCCTGCTCTCAGCCTCGGTCCTCAGAGGGCCAGGGTCCTCCTCAGAGATGCTGGCACACACACACACACACACAGAAGGTACACACACACACACAAACAGAAAGTACACACACACACACACACACAGAAGGTACACACACACACAGAAGGTACACACACACACAGAAGGTACGTACACACACACACACACACACACACACACAGAAGGTACACCACATCAACACCACACACACAGAAGGTACACACACACACACACAGAAGTTACACACACACAGAAGGTACACACACACAGAAGGTACACACACACAGAAGGTACACACACAGAAGGTACACACACAGAAGGTACACACACACACACAGAAGGTATACACCCCACACACACGTTACAACACACACACAGAAGGTACACACACACACAGAAGGTACACACACACAGAAGGTACACACACACACAGAAGGTACACACACACACACACACACAGAAGGTACACACACACAGAAGGTACACACACACACAAACAGAAGCTACACACACACACACACAGAAGGTACACACACACAGAAGGTACACACACACACACAGAAGGTACACACACACACACAGAAGGTACACACACACACACACAAACAGAAGGTACACACACACACACAGAAGGTACACACACACACACACACACACACCACAAAAGTACACACACACACAACACACACAGAAGGTACACACACACACACACACAGAAGGTACACACACACACACACACACACACAGAAGGTACACACACACACACACACAGAAGGTACACACCACACCACACACACACAGAAGGTACACACACACACACACAGAAGGTACACACACACACACACAGAAGGTACACACACACAAGGTAACGTACAGGTGTGTGTCCACAGATACACACACACACACAGAGGTACACACACACACAGAAGGTACACAGCAACACACACAGGAAGGTACACACACAGAAGGTACACACACACACTCTCACGCACGCACGCACACCTCCTTAGAGAGTACACACACACACAGAATACACACACACACAGAAGTACAAGCACACACACACAGAAGTCACACACACACACCACATCACACAGAAGGTACACCACACACGACACAGAAGGTACACACACACACACAGAAGGTACACACACACACACACACACACACACACACAGAAGGTACACACACACACACACACACACACAAGAAGTACACCACACACACACACACAACACACACAGAAGGTACACACACACACACACACACACAGAAGGTACACACGGTAGAAACATTACAGATGCGTTGTGTGCTTCTCACCTGTGCTCTCTGTCTAGACGAACACACACACAGTGGACAGTCTCTGTGTAGCAGGTGTGTGGTTGTGTAACAGGCGTGTGGTGGTGTAGCAGGTGTGTGGTGGTGGTGTAGCAGGTGTGTGGAAACGTAGCAGGTGTGTGATGGTGGTGTAGCAGGTGTGTGGTGGGGGTGAGCAGGTGTGTGATGGTGGTGTAGCAGGTGTGTGGTGGTGGTGTAGCAGGTGTGTGGTGGTGGTGTAGCAGGTGTGTGATGGTGGTTTAGCAGGTGTGTGGTGGTGGTTTAGCAGGTGTGTGATGGTGGTGCAGCAGGTGTGTGGTAGTGGTGTAGCAGGTGTGTGGTGGGGGTGAGCAGGTGTGTGATGGTGGTTTAGCAGGTGTGTGGTGGTGGTGTAGCAGGTGTGTGATGGTGGTGCAGCAGGTGTGTGGTAGTGGTGTAGCAGGTGTGTGGTGGTGGTGTAGCAGGTGTGTGATGGTGGTGTAGCAGGTGTGTGATGGTGGTGTAGCAGGTGTGTGGTGGTGGTGTAGCAGATGTGTGATGGGGGTGAGCAGGTGTGTGATGGTGGTTTAGCAGGTGTGTGGTGGTGGTGTGGCAGGTGTGTGGTGGTGTAGCAGGTGTGTGCGTCTCACCTGTACTCTATGGACCCAGAAGCACTGGAGTACGACCCCCCTCCTACAGGATGAACACACAGAAGTCAGGAGATTTGCAATCCAAGGTTCAAGACCGTCTTTTTAATATGTTTTTGCTGAGTCATGTTTGACACAACAGATATAGCCAGTAAGTAGCATAAACATCTGCAAATGAAGATCTGCTCAGCCCCCTTATGACAGATATCTATACCGGTGCGTCTCCGCTAAATACACTTGGAGAAAGGACTATGTCTTAGCTGAGGCAGAGTTTATAGGTTAGACAGGCCATTACATTGCAGCTTCATCATGTGACATCCTTGTAAACATGAAGCATTGTGATGAGCGTGTGGACATAGAGGGACCTGGTGAGGCAGGTTAAAGGTCAAGTGACACACAAGGTTCAACAGGTTAACGACCGATTAACTAAAGAACAACACACAAACACACACACACACACAGGATGACAGAAAACTGGGTTCATTTCTTCCTGATGTAATGTAACTACACAACTGGGGTGAAACAGCCCTATACCACTATACAATAACGGCCAGACACTGTAAACAGCCAAACACTGTAAACATTGTAAACAGCCAAACACTGTAAACAGCCAAACACTGTAACCATGTAAACAGTCAGACACTTTAAACAGCCAGACACTGTAACCGTGTAAACAGCCAAACACTGTAAACAGCTAAACACTGTAAACAGCCAGACACTGTAACACTGTAAACAGCCAAACACTGTAACCGTGTAAACAGCCAAACACTGTAAACAGCTAAACACTGTAAACAGCCAAACACTGTAACACTGTAAACAGCCAAACACTGTAACCATGTAAACAGCCAAACACTGTAACACTGTAAACAGCCAAACACTGTAAACAGCCAGACACTGTAACACTGTAAACAGCCAGACATTGTAACACTGTAAACAGCTAAACACTGTAAACAGCCAAACACTGTAACAGTGTAAACAGTCAGACACTGTAACCATGTAAACAGCCAAACACTGTAACACTGTAAACAGCCAAACACTGTAAACAGCCAAACACTGTAACCATGTAAACAGTCAGACACTTTAAACAGCCAAACACTGTAACACTGTAAACAGCCAAACACTGTAAACAGCCAAACACTGTAACACTGTAAACAGCCAAACACTGGGGTATTCTTCATATTATCCTGGAGAGAAAAAAAGAAAAACCCCAAGTATTTCTTTACAAGACTCAGCGGAGCGAGGGTGGGGTCAGTCTGAACAGTTCTGAAGGAAACTCAATATCTTTCGGCATCTGTGAAGCCCAAAAGGAACACTTTGAAATGTGTTTATGTGGATTTCAAACAAGGGAAAGAATGGTGGAGGAATGAGAGTAGACCTCCAGTGGAAAAAGTGAGAAACACTAAGAGTAAAGCTTCCTGAAGAGAGAAAATGGAGAAACAACCAAGATATGAGTGGAGGGAAAGTGTGAACAGAGGAGAGGAGAAGGGAGGAGGACAGAGGAGGAGAAGAAATTAGAGAAAGGAGGAGAATAAAGGAGAGAACAGAAGGGAGGAGAGAAGGAGAAGAGAAGGTAAGGGAGGAGAGGAGAACAGAGAAGAGGAGAGGAAAGGGGAAGGGAGGAAAGGAGAGAAGAAAGGAGGAAAGGAGGAGAAGGGAAGGGAGAAAAGGAGAAGTGATGTCCAGTCACAGGGTGGGTTCCTCTAGACTGATGGCCAGTGTGGCCTCATGGCTGTTCCCACAGAAGACTATAAGTCTTAAATAACCACAGAGGAAGTGATGATGATGAGGATGGTGGTGGTGATGAGGATGATGATGATAATGATGATGTTACCAGATGTTCCACTGGATGCAAGACAGAGGTCTCTTTGCTCAGCACTAGCAAGCTGAAGCCTGAGTTTCAGCCTCCAGCAGAGAGAGAGAAGGAAAGAGAAAGAGAGAGGGAGGGAGAGAGGGAGAGAGAGAGAGGGAGAGAGAGGGAGAGAGAGAGAGAGGCAGAAAAAAGGAAGAGAGGGAGGGAGAGGGGGAGAGAGAGCCAGAGAGAGGGAGAGAGAGGCAGAGAGAGGGAGAGAGGCGGAGAGAGAGCAAGAGAGAGTGAGAGAGAGACAGAGAGGGAGGGAGAGAGAGAGAGAGGGAGAGAGAGACAGAGAGGGAGGGAGAGAGAGAGGGAGAGAGAGAGAGAGAGGGAGAGCAGATCAACGCTCCTAAACATCAAAAACATCCTTGACAGCCGTACCAGGAGGATGTTTGACAGGTAACAGTCTGTCAAGGCTCTGAAATACTGTGTCTGCCAGACTCAGTCTCAGAGATGCAACCCACTGTGGAGCTACTGCAGCAAGCTGCAAACCTCTGACCCCTCACCTGGGCCTGGCTGAGGAAGGGTCTAGTCCCAGGTGAGACCAGATCAGACGCAGGGCGACGGTGACAGGAGATGGATTAAAAGGGATAGTACACCCACTTACAGTGACAGGGGATGGATTAAAGGGATAGTACACCCACTTACAGTGACAGGGGATGGATTAAAGGGATAGTACGTCCATTTAGGCACACGAAACGTAGGAAGTTAGCAGGGCAGGACGGGCCACGCAAGGAATTCTGGGTACTTACGCACGCACTCCTCCTCGTCACTGGAGGAGGAGCCAATAGAAAAGAGAGTTTTGGGCTTAGGGAGGAGGAGTGGGGACAGGCTGAGGGAGAAGGAGATGCGTCTCCGTGGTCGTAGGCCTCTGCTTACTGGGTCGGCAAGGTCACCAGGGGTCACAGACACAGGAGACACAGCGTTAACACCGACACAGGAACCCAGAGGTCCCTGAAGGGAGGAGGGAGGGGGGTGTAGGGGCAAGTCTGAGGCCTTGACCTCTAGAGGACCTGAGAGAGACCATGCTGGGTGTCTTCCTAGTCAGGAAAACCACTGTTCAGTTTGTGTACAGCTACAGGGTATGCTTGGGCTGTTTTATACACACAGCTGGATTATCTAGCGGAACACTCTAGAAGAGAAGCTGCTACACCCTGAGAGAGAGACGGGGGGAGAGAGAGAGAGACGGGGGGAGAGAGAGAGAGACGGGGGGAGAGAGAGAGAGA
>BROE01000003.1:18417816-18442816 GCA_036571765.1 Plecoglossus altivelis
GGGAGGGAGGGAGGAGAGGGAGGGAGGGAGGGAGGGAGGGAAGGAGGGAGGGAGGGATGTAACTACCTTCTCCTGTGAGAGGTTGGCTTCACACGTTTTTCTTCCAACTCAGTTTTCAAACAACTGGAAAAGGAGGGATGGAGAGAGCGATAAGAGGAAAGGAGGGAGGGATGGATAGAGAGAGCAACAGGAGGAGAGGAGGGAGGGATGGATAGAGAGAGCAACAGGAGGAGAGGAGGGAGGGATGGATAGAGAGAGCAACAGGAGGAGAGGAGGGAGGGATGGATAGAGACAGCGATAACAGGAGAGGAGGGAGGGAGGGATTCAAATTGAATGGATAAATAAAAAGTGAATGGCTCAATGAATGGCTGGGTGCGTTGACTGAATGGTCATCCTGAATAAGTGGCTACTGGAGTGTATACAAGCAGAGGAAGTGATGTCATGAGGGCAATGTAACAGTAGTCTTTCTATGAGCAGAGGAAGTGATGTCATGAGAGTCATGTAACATGTAATCTCTCTCCCAGAGATGATTCTCTAAGCTGTGTTCCCAGATCAGGGTTCAGGGGACAACAGTTTGACCTCCACTTAGTTTTCCCAGCATGTTTCCTTTCAGACTACATGAGGATGTAGGCCAACTGTACTGTACAGCATTCAGGCCCATGAGAGATGAGCCATGGCAACACACACACACACACACACATACACACACACAAACACACATATACATACACACATACAGTATCTGGTGTAGGAGTCATATGAGGACAAGCTCTAAGAGAGGAGAATATGTGTGTAGGTGACTGTGACTGTGTGTGTGGTGAGTGTGACTGTGTGTATGTGTGTGTGTGTGTGTGTGGTGAGTGTGACTGTGTGAGACTGTGTGTATGTGTGTGTGTGTGTGTGTGTGTGTGTAGGCCTCACCTGCGCTGGCCCATCTCTGCCTCTACAGGGTTCTTCCCTGGCCCCCAGCTGTGCCTACGGAATGGAGAGAGAGAACGGGCGGAGGAACGGAGGGCAGGTGGGCACACCTCCGTCATCTTGTCATTCCTTTCCTCCTCCTCTCCTGCTGGGCACACCTCCATCAGCTTGTTATTCCTCTCCTCCTCCTCTCCTCCTCCTCCTCCTCCTGTCCGCCTGCCGTCTGTGGAGTTCCAGCCAGACCAGGGGCCGTCAGACACGTCCGAGCCCGCAGACGTCCCTCCAGTCTGGGGTGAAGGAGGACCAGGATCCAGGCTGTTTACATCCTCCATGGAGGAACAGGACGCTGACATGTGACTGGTGCGTTCTCTCAGCCCACAGACAGGCCCCTCTACCTGGGCACACAGTAGACAGAGCCCTTGTTAACCACGGAGCCTGACGCTGGCACAAACACTCTTTTAACCCAGGTCCCCTTTACTACACTTTCAGTGGACGATTCTCTCACATGGCTAAACTCATCATCATCACTATGATAAATCTTTGCCCCCTCTATTCCAGCTGTTACCTATGGTACACCTTGACACAAAGAACAGGAATCTGAACTGCTGTGTTCATCAGCTTATCTTCTCCAGAGACAATATCTTTTACGACTGACTGAGAAAGCGAGCTATAAAGCTACTAGTCACAGAAAAACTTCCTTGAAGACAAGTTGTGGGTGGGGAACTTCTCGTTTGTACGTGTGACCACTGACAGAGATGCATGAACACTGAAGCAACTATCATGTGCAATCCTTCCCTGGAACTGGTTAAGAGCACCGGGAAAAAGCACAAAAAACTTCTACAAAACGCTTAAACCACAAGGAGCAGAATTTAGTTGATGGCATTATCAAAAATAAGGCTTTTTCTAAGATTTGTGATCACAAGTAAGTAATCGTTGATGAGGGTTTACTCAAAAAAAGACTTTATGAACATCAAAAGTATGTATTTGTAGTGTACATACTGTTTTCAGCATCCAGACTGTGATAATATAGTTTGTTATTTGTTACCCTTGAATGTTAGCCAGCGGTGTAGTAGGACAGACACACACATACGCAGGGAAAGTTCTTATAAAAAGTTACATAACATCATGGCACACCCACCCACCCAAACACACATACGCAATTCACAGCGGTTACAGAGCCAGCACAGTGATGCTGAACTCCCAGTTTGTCAGGGAGCTAACTGCTAACAGATGCTAACTTCTGTTAGCATAGCTACGAGATGACAAGTTACCCTTCGATAATGCAAACTGCTAAATGAGATACAATGAAAGGCTTTATACTAAACAAGGTTTAGTTTGTGTTTGTTTCATGGCGTTGAGAAAGCCATTATGAATCACAAATGTTTAGAAGGCTTTCGAGTAAATATGTGAATAACAGTAAATAATAAACAGGAATAGAAAAGAATAGAAGTGTTTGTGATGTTATCACTCGTGAGATTACACTAAGTCATACTGACATATGCATCCTGTTGAGCAACATTGGAAACACATGATAATGTTGCTTCGAGACAGAACTGTAATGTGATGATGCGCAGTTCAAACGAGAGAGACCAGTTCAGTTCAGAGCACTCCCGCGATTGCGTCGGGCATAGACATCATCTCTCACGGAGACTGGCTACAAGGGAACTATGGCAACACTGTGAGCTCCCAACTCAAAGGGCTGTTCAATTGTATAAGCATACAAGAAGCAGCCTGGATGTCTTAAAATACAGATATTCATAAACTCCATTAACACTCAAACTTAATTCTGGATGATGCTATGAAGTATGTTGAAGACTAAATGCTTTCATGAGAATTTGACTGTATATTGGATAGAGCCGCGTATGACTTGGTGTTAGCATTACCAGAGCCTATTTTGATCGAATGCATGCTAGTTGTCGATTTTCGGATGGCGAAGGGTGCTGAATAAGGTGGCACGCCGGAGGGGGCGGAGACACGCCTCCAACGACAAGGCCTCAGCTGGATAAAAGGCATCAATGCAGACAGCTCAACATTGAGAGCCCACAACAGCGGCACGCTATGCAACAACGGCACTAACAAATGTACGCTAGGGCTAACGCAAGCTAGCGTGGGCTAGTGTTGACTAAAGCAGGTTAGTGTGGGCTAGTGCAGGCTAGCATGGGCTAGCGCTAGTTGGCAGAGCAGCTTATAGGGTAATAACCATGCAGAAACGTTTATGGGGCACAGACCATGGAAAGTTCTGCAGAACAAAATGACTCAGCCTGATCTCTCTCTCTCCCTCCCTCCCTCCCCTCCCCCTCTCTCTCTCCTCTCTCATCTCTCTCTCTCCTCTCTCTCTACTCCCTCTGTCCCTCCCCCCTCTCTCTCTCTCCCTCTTCCTCCCCTTTCTCTCTCCCCCTCCCCTATCTGTCTCTCTCTCCATCTCCCCCTCCCCTCTCTCTCTCTTTCTATCCCATCTCTCTCTCTCTCTCTCTCTTTACACCACACACACACACACACACACACACACAACACACACACCACACACACACCACACACACACACACACACACACACACACACACACACACACACACACACACACACACTGCTTATACTACTTGCTGATGATGTCATGTTAATGAGAAGGAAGGCAGAGGAAGCTGACCTACTGTGTGTGTGTGTGTGTGCCTGTGTGTGTGTGTGTGCCTGTGTGTGTGTGTGTGTCCCAGAGTGTTTACCTTCCTGAAGACACTGTCGTTCCCCAGCTCAGTGCTGACTGGACAGTCCACATCACAGGTGGAGGAAAAAAGGCAGGTGGACACAGACACCTCCTCAGGCTGCCCACAGGGGGCACTGTGGAGCTCTGGAGAGACAGAGAGGGAAAGAGAGAGAGGAAGAGACAGGGAGGGAGAGGGAGACAGGGATGGGAGTGACAGAGAGAGAGAGAAAGAGAGAGAGAGAGAGAGAGAGAGAGAGAGAGAGAGAGAAAGAGGGAGCGAGAGAAAGAGAGAGAGAGAGAGAGAGAGAGAGAGAGAGAGAGAGAGAGAGACAGAGGGAAAGGAAAATAGGTCAAATATATAGCAGATATACAGAGCTTTAACAGAGCTGAGCATTTAAAATACTATAATCTTTTTAACAGTGTATGGACTTTGCATAGTGACACCTCTTTCCATCTATATGTCAAACTGTTCAAATAAAATAAAAATGCCTATTCACTGTTCTATGTGAATGCCTATTCACATAGAACAGACAAATGAAACCCACTTATTGGTTAACGCCAATTATAGCAGATAGCTTAATCATCATAAGGTAACCACAGCTCCACTGTCTCCATCCTGCACCAGCAGAAGTGTTGCACTGCTGACTGCAATCCTCAGGGGCAGGAAGCTGATGTCATGTCCTAATAACACATGAGATCATCTCTGGCTTGCTCTGAAGAACTGTTTCCAGCTCTCACCCCTCCTCACACCTCCTAGCTCCTCCTCTCACCTCCTCACCCCTCCTCTCACCTCCTAGCTCCCCTCTCACCTCCTCATCTCTCACCTCCTAGCTCCCCTCTCACCTCCTCATCTCTCCTCTCACCTCCTCACCCCTCCTCTCACCTCCCCACCCCTCCTCTCACCTCCTAGCCCCTACTCTCACCTCTTCGCCCCTGCTCATCTCTCCTCTCACCTCCTCACCCCTCCTCATCTCTCCTCTCACCTCCTCACCCCTCCTCTCACCTCCTAGCCCCTACTCTCACCTCCTCGCCCCTCCTCATCTCTCCTCTCACCTCCTCACCCTTCCTCTTGCCTCTTTGACCCTCCTCATCCCTCCTCTCACCCTCTCATACCTGCTCATACTGCCTCACCCCTCCTCACCCCTCCTAGTCCTCCTGGGTCTGCTATGAACTTGTCCACAGTGAGTTGTGGTAGAAGAGACAAGGTTGCAGATCTATGTCTGTGTTTATGTCTCATAATAAGTCGATCTGTTTCCGTGAACAGGCACGTTCGATCTGCCTCAAAGCTCAGCATGTTTAGGACTGATCCCTTTAGGATACTGCAGTGGGGAAGTGTATCGAGGCAACGCTAAGTATTGGAAAAACATTTGCATGAAAGTTATCGACCCAAGTCTGACAAATCTACTGCTACAGTCATTCCCAGGATTCAAACAAAACTACGTATGTCTGAGAGAGGATTGTTTTTTTTTCGTTTCGGTGACAAAGTCAATACCCAGGGGACACATTCAATACACAGGGAACACAGTCAATGCCCAGGGCACACAGTCAATACCCTGGGAACACAGTCAGACAGACTATAATTCCACCCTGCCCAGAAGCAGCCAGCTGGATAATGCTCTCTGGTACATTTACAGTAATGCTGATCAATGCTGTCCCTGTCCAAGTCAACCTAATTAAAGCCCTGAGCCAGGGGACTCCCTCCTGCAACACGACTGGGCTCTGCAGAACTCACTGCACCTCTCCCCTACCTGTTCTCCCCTCCCTGCTCTCCCCTCCCTGATCTCCCCTCCCCCCTCCTTGCTCTCCCTCCCTGTCCTCCCCTCCCTGCTCTCCCTCCCTGCTCTCCCCTCCCTGCTCCCCCTTCCCTCCCCTGTGAAGACCCTCCTCTCCACAGTTCTGCCACATCTCTGTTCTCTCTCTCTCTTTCTCTTTCTCCCTCCTTCCCCCTTGCTAACCAGCACTCTGCAAAGCAGGCTGTCTTAACCCAAGGTTAAGGTTAACCCAAGGTTAAGACACCCGAGAGTCGCTCCTGACTCTCGGGAGCTCTCGGGAGCGACTCTCGACTCTCGGGAGCGACTCTCGGGAGCGACTCTCGACTCTCGGGAGCGACTCTCGACTCTCGGGAGCGACTCTCGGGAGCGACTCTCGACTCTCGGGAGCGACTCTCGGGAGCGACTCTCGGGAGCGACTCTCGGGAGCGACTCTCGGGAGCGACTCTTGACTCTCGGGAGCGACTCTCCAGAGCGACTCAAGAGCGACTCTTGGCCCCCGCGTCTCCATGCTCGTCACGGCGCCTCTCACCTGCGCTCTCCCCAGGGGAGGTGGGGGGGATCTGGACGTCTGAGGCAGGGAGGAACGGGTACAACGTTTCCTTTTCTCTGTGGATCTAAGGAGAGAGACAGCATGAGAATGACAGACAGACACAGACAGACACACAGACAGACAGACAGGCAGGCAGGCAGACAGACAGATATTTTACCCATGAGCTCAGTGTTAGGATAAACCATTGATATGTAGAATGACCAGTTGTTTTTCTAACAGTCTATTGAGCATCCTATCCCATCAGTCTTGTGGACTTCCTGTTGGTCACATGAACGAGTCCATCCGTAGTGAAGCAGGAAGTACAGCAGTCCTCTACTGTCTCCTCATCTGCCCTCTTGTCTCCTGTCTCCTCATCTGCCCTCTTGTCTTCTGTCTTATCTCCCCTCTTGTCTCCTGTCTCCTCATCTCCCCTCTTGTCTACTGTCTCCTCATCTTCCCTCTTGTCTCCTGTCTCCTCATCCCCCCTCCTCATAAATCACACCCACCTCTGCTGCTTCAAACACGTGACCGCTGGACTTCACAGACACACTACTCCCACACCATGAATGTGTGTGTGTGTTTTCAGCACGTGTGTATAACAAAGGCGTTCACCCTAATCACCACACACACACACACACACACACACACACACACACACACACACACACACACTTCCCGGTCCTGGCTACAGTTAAGTCATTGTTCCACCCCTACATTGCTGGACACAGGGTCCGAGTGTGGTGATGTCAGAGGCCTGGGGCTCTGTAGGAGGGAGCCTCTCTGGCCTCTGAGTCCCACACACAGCTGCTGCTCCCTGGGGACAAAACCTCCACGTGACCTGGGGCCTGCCGGACGCTCCGGCCAGACACAAAGGCTCTGTCCCCGAACACAAGGCCTCTGTAGGATGGGAAGAACATGGGAAGATGAGGATCTTCAGGACAGACCTTCTACACAGCAGTGCGACGGTGTGTAGAAGGGGTCCACACACACACACACGCGCAGACACACACACACACACACAAGGCCCTCCTCACAGACATCCCATGTGTTGCTATCTGGGTGAGACTCTGAACCAGGCTGGTCATCAGTGTGGAGGTGATCATCTTTTCATCACACCACTGTCACCTCAGGGCGCTCAGCAAAATCACTGTCTGGGCAGTCTGGGGGGGAGTGTAAGAGACACCTGCCTGTGGCTGTCTATCTTGCATTGCGTCTCTGAAAGAGCACGAGGGAGAGGTGTGAAGTTTGTGAAGTTTGGTTAGACAAGTCTCTAAATACGATGCACAGCTTAAATCACACACACACCACAAACACAGTTCTTTCTAGACAAACCCTCAGGACAATGCTTTAGAATAGAACAAGACATTTGAAGTTATCTTAGAACAACAGGAGAATGTTCTCCCTCTCCCTCTCCCTCTCTCCCTCCCTCTCTCTCTCTCTCTCTCTCTCTCTCTCTCTCGCTCTCTCTCTCTCTCTCTCTCTCTCTCCTGCTCTTTCACCCTCACACCTGCTCCCTCCCTCCCACTTACTCCCTCCCTCCCTCCCTTCCACCTACTCTGGCTTCATCTCTAAACATACAGCAGCAGCTAAGCCAGAAGCTGTTATACAGCTCTTAATCACTCTACCAACAGTCACGTCACACAGTCTGTGTGTGCTGGTCTGACGGCTGGTCCCAATCTCCTACCAGAAGACTGAGATGACCAGCACAAGCCAAGCAGGTTGACGCTGTCATCTCCCATTCATACTGAACGTTCAACGCAAACGACGACCGTTTGAAACCGTATGGAACAAAAAAAAAGCTCATTTGGCACAACAGTCCAACTTGAAGCTCGCAGACAGCATGGACGGAGAGAAGCTTTTAACATTGAGATGTTGCCAGGTGCCTTGTTTCCAGCGCTACTGGGACACTCTTCTGCTTGTGCAGCAGAAGTAGCAGCTTGGACAGCAGGCAGCTGTCACTGTAAACATGTCTAAAAGAGGCTTTTACAATACCCAGAACCCAGAAGCCTCCGTCCCAGAACCAGCCCGGTCTCCCATACTGTCTCATACGCTGTCTCTCTCGATCGGGTCTTTCCTGGTCGGTTCTAGGGCGCTCCAGTTCTCTTGGTTCTGCCTAGTATCTGGTCTCTCCTGGTCTCTCTTCAGAGACAGCTTTTCACATTAAATCACATTCCACATATACTGCCACCCCCCCCGTCCCCTTTTCTTCCTCATTCAACAGAGATGAGAGATACAAATATGATTAACAGGATGTTGATGAGGATGATGAGGATGAAGCTGATGATGATGATGAAGAGGGGATACAGGTAATGGCGATGATGGTGTGTGGAGGAAGAGGAAGAGGAGGAGGTAACACCAGGACTTTGCTTGAAAGGAAATCGTATTTTACTACACTACAGTGTCATAGACAGCATCAGTCAGTCAGACTGTACAGTGTTCAGTGACTCACGTTCAGAACACACACAGGTTTATCCAAAAGAGGAGAGAGAGAGAGAGAGAGGGGGGGGGGGGTCTGTGTATGTCTGTGTCTAACTGTGTGTGTGTGTGTACATCTGTTTTTTTTCCAATCCAAAGACTCACTCCGCCCTGGGAACACAATCCTCTAGCCTGTCAGTGAATCTAACAGCAACGCTGTCGAATCACTCACACACACACACGCTTACATACACAAATCTCACTCTGTACACTATGACACAACCGCACAAACACTTAAGCAGAATTTGATGTGTGGGACCTAGATACAGTGGTTGCATCTTACTGGTGTCTACGTTTACAAACATATCGAACCCTAACCTTCCTGGTGATCACATTGTACACTAGCCTTTCCACAACAAATACTCGTGGATCCCGCCTCCGAATACTTGTAGATCCCACCTCTAAATACTCGTGGATCCAGCCTCTAAATACTCGTGGATCCAGCCTCTAAATACTCGTGGATCCAGCCTCTAAATACTCGTGCATCCAGCCTCTAAATACTCGTGCATCCAGCCTCTAAATACTCATGGATCCAGCCTCTAAATACTCATGGATCAAGCCTCCGAATACTCGTGGATCCAGCCTCTTCCACGACAGACTAGTCCGATCCATCTATGGGTTTGACTAGCAGCCTCCGTATAAAGGCCAGGCCTGACCGCACCACACAGCCAAAGCTAGGAGGCTTTCCCTACCTTAATGAGAACAACATCCACAGTCCTCTCGCCTTTAGCACACAGGCTGTATCTGCGGCGGTGTCTCTCGTACATGGTCCCAACGCGCTGCCTGTCTATTTCCAGAGGTTTAGGAGACGCACTCCTCTCAGACAGGAAGGCAAGCTGGAGGGACGGGAACGCATAGTTTACTCTACGCGAGACAAGTGTGAGAGGAAATGAGAACACTCCCACATCTTGCTCTCAGAAACGGCAGGCACCTCCAGCCTCGCCTCCTACCCTCTTAAGGCTCCCTCCTCCATTTCCCCAGACCCACTCCTCGTCTTCCCCTCTCTATAAACTACCATCCTCTGGACTTCCTCTGTTTCTTCAACGCCTCCCTTCCCCGGCTCTCTTTACTCAACACTCCTTCCCTTTCTTCTATCTCCTCCTTTGTCTCCTCAACTGACGCCGCTAAGATACCACGGGGCACTGCGCCGGGCACGCGCATAAGCGGCTGCGCCGTCCAGAGCCGAGACCCCCCTGCCTCCTCCATCTTACTTCAATAGATTCTGTCTTTTAATCATTCCATCTCTGGTCTGCCCACGTTGCAGAAGGTGTTCTATCTGGTCAATGCTTCATTCGCCCCTCTCCTCTGTGTCTACTCTCATCACTGCCTCCTTTCTCTCTTCCTCTCTCAGACAATCCCTCCTACACACAGGACTGGAAACGCATGGCCACATCATCAGTCTAAAGGCTGTGTGGGGGTGGGGGTGGGGCGGGGGGGCGATAGAGAGGCAGAGAGATGTAGGGAGCAGACAGAGAGAAGAGGGGGGAGGAAGAGACAGACGGAGAGAGAGACAGAGAGAGAGGAGGGGAGAGAGATAGGGGGAGAAGAGGGAGGAGAGGCGAGAGAGAGAGAGATAATAGGGGGAGAGGAGAGAGGAGGTGCGAGAAGAGAGGAGGGGAGACGAGGATACCGCGAGGTGAAGAAAAGAAAATTAGAAGGGATGAAAGAGATCAAGGGGAGAAGAGGCAGAGGCACGGGGAAGTACGCGACGGCTGGGGAGGAAGAGAGATAGGGGGGAGAGGAGAGATAGAGAGAAAGAAAAAGAGAGAAAAAGAAAGAGAGGGGAGAAGAGAAGAGGGAGAGAGAGAGGAGGGGAGAGAGAGGAAGGAGGGATGGAGAGAGGAGGGAAGGATGAACACAAAACAAGAGGAGGTTGGGAGGCAGGAGGGGAGAGAGAGGGGGGGGAGAGAGGGAGGAGAGATGAGGAGTGGGAGAGAAGAGAAGAGGAGGCAAGCACCCGGCAAACGTGAGCACGATTTAAGAGGATTGTTGGTCTATGGTAAAAGAGACTGAACAGGTCATCATGGACCCCTGCTCTCCATCATGTGTACACAGTTACACACATGGATAGTCGGCCTTTGGACTACAATGATACATGCTTGATCACGCCAGTAACAACAGGAGATTTCGCCCACCACTGGAATACAAAGGACATCGGGATAGAAGAGTTAGGAGATATTATGGACGTCAGTCAGATAACATTTAACACTCAGCTGAGACCAGGGGATTTGGGTGCAGGAAGGGCATGGTTACAAGTTGAAACTTGAAAGTTTATTTTATTTGATTTCTTGCTTTGGGCGCTTTGGGGCTTCAGCAGGCACAACTGGCCATTGCTCGTTAGTGGAACTCCTCTCTAGGTTGTCGTGTTGAATTATGCCTTGTGCCAAGCAGTTGAAATTCAATTTACTCCTGTTCTATTTCCATGTTACTCTCTTTCTTTCTTCGCTTCTTTGCTTCGGTTTTCGACGTCCTGTGATTCCTGCTTGCTCTAGCAGACATATTTGGCGTCGACAAAGGTTCCAGCTCCGTGAGGAATAATAGAACGTACTCTTGCCTCTCACACATTTACTCCCAGCTGGAGGCTAAATACTATACTAATGTGTGGAAGGCTAAACAGGTGCCTAGGCAGTGTGTGGAAGCCTAGCTGTGTGTAGGGCTCACAGGGTAGCTTGTGTGTAGGGGGCATAAGGTAACTGTGTGGAGGCTAACAGGCTAGCAGTGTGTGGAAGCTAGCTGTGTGTAGGGGCTAACAGGGTAGCTGTGTGTAGGGGGCTAACAGGGTAGCTGTGTGTGAGGGCTAACAGGGTAGCTGTGTGTGAAAGCTAGCTGCATTTAGGGGCTAACAGGCTAGCAGTGTGTAGGGGGCTAACAGGCTAGCAGTGTGTGAGGGCTAACATGGTAGCTGTGTGTAGGGGGCTAACAGGGTAGCTGTGTGTGAGGGCTAACAGGCTAGCAGTGTGTGAGGGCTAACAGGCTAGCAGTGTGTGAGGGCTAACAGGGTAGCTGTGAGTGAGGGCTAACAGGCTAGCAGCGCATGGAGACCAGCAGGCTCCAGCCATATCCCCTGAACTTCACTGCAGATTTGGCTATCAGACGTAACAGTTGCAAAATTAAAAGTTTAAGGTAATTTTCCTATGTTGGAGTTTTTTGCAAAGCAAACACCAGTTGGGAAATGTAACTCGCTAGCATGTACAACTCTGTACAACAAGCTCAGTGTGAGACTTTACCAGTCCGAGAACGTGAAGAGACTATTGTAGACTATTGGAAGGTAAAGACTATTGGTTGTGAACAAGCGAGATCACGTGTGCTCTCTAAGGAGAATGAAGTTATTCTCAAAGATGCTGTGGTTGTGGGAACTGCACACAGAATGCTAAACTGCTAAACTATTCTGGATAAGATCGGTATGTAACACTACAACCGTAGGGTGTATTTGAATCTCAGAGAGTGTTCTTACAATCTGTGCATCAGGTGACAATGTTATGCATCTCTCTCCTAACCTGAAGCTGTTTCTAGAACCTATTCTTAAGTGTCTCTAAATCGTTTTTTTCCGCCACACATAAGACAAAAAAACAAACAAAAAAAGATTTTCATGAAAATCGGAACTAATTTTTACGTACAACAAGACGCAAAAAAGGTTTTTGGGAAAAAAAGTCACAAAACAAAAAATGTAATCGAACCAGAGCAAGTCCACATGGAAGTGGTTATTTTCCTCCACGCCAGCAGGGGGACCCTGAGGACCAGACTGGCCATAATGAAGCCAGTCTGGTGAGAGAGAGAGTGAGAGGCCCACTCAGCTCTCCCAGTACTCATGAGTCAGTCCACCGCTTCCTCTCTCTCCCTGCTGCAGTCATGAGCATTTAGTGAAAGGAAAAGCACAGAAAAAGAAAAAGAAAAAAGGAAAGAGATGTGTCAAAAATATCCAAACTGGGTACAAAAATATTTGATTAGATTTTTTCCTGTTATTGGTTTTAAAGGATATTCAAGCTTTCTAAAACTAGGGACATAATTTAATCGAAAAATAAATAATACGAAAAAGTTAAGAATTGAATAGAAACTTAATGAAAACATTTCATCCTTGAATGGGATCAAACCCTCCTCTATATCTTCACATCTTCCAGTATGAGGCGCTTGTAGACACTGAGCTTCACTCTTCTGTTAAATCTCTCATGTTATGATGATAGAATGTTAAATAACTCTCTCTCTCTCTCTTCCTCTCTCTTTCTCTCTCTCTCTCTCTCTCTTCCTCTCTCTTTCTCCTTCGTCCCTCACTTCACTGCTCGCTTTTTTCCTTTCCTTTCTCTCCTCTGCATCTCTACCTTTCTTTTTTCCCTCTTTCTCTTCTCAGCCCTTCTCTCTCCTTCTCTCTCTCTCTCTCTCTCCCTCTCTCCACCTCCCTCTCTCTCTCTCTCTCTCTCCACCTCCCTCTCCCTCTCTCTCCCTCTCCCTCTCTCTCTCTCCACCTCCCTCTGTTCCTCTCTAGCTGTAGGCTGTACTAACATCATTAGAACATCATTTTCAAACGACGCTTCTAAAAGCATCAGGAACTGATTTATGTTTCCCATCACCTCCACTTTGCCAAGCTCCATCTGCACGTGAGTAAGAGCGCCCCCTGGTGGTACTTATGTTGCTGCTGCAGACAGGCCAGTAGGTGCCAGTGGACCCTGACAGAAGGGGGTGTGGCAGGTACACTGACTCGATACTTAGAGAGATCACCAGGAGGATATGATATCTCCTATCTGTCAACAGAACCAGGAGATAACATGGTAGAATAACAAGGAGATAATGTGGTAAAAACACCAGGAGTGAATCTGACTGTAAAACCAGCAGAGAATGTGACTGTAAAACCAGTAGAGAATGTGACTGTAAAACCAGTAGAGAATGTGACTGTAAAACCAGTAGAGAATGTGACTGTAAAACCAGCAGAGAATGTGACTGTAAAACCAGCAGAGAATCTGACAGGAAAACCAGCGAAGTGTAAAACCAGGAATTCAATTAAGAATGTTGGGAATCTGCTTGCACACATGCAGGCAAGCGAGCGCGCACACGCACGCACTCACACACACACACACACACACACACACACACACACACACACACACACACACACACCACGCCACACCACACTGCAGTCAGGCTGTATACAGAGTCTGAGATGGATACAAAGTAGTATGCTGTATCTCTCTCCTCCTCTCTCACTGCTACTGTTCCTCCCTTCCTCCCTCACCTACACTGCATCTATAAATCTTTCCTCTCTCATTTCTTAGCAGTTAATCACTTTCTTCTCTCCTTCCTGGTTTCAGGGAGGACAGTTTAATGATTAAACTGTCATCTATCCCTCCTTCCCACTGACAGACGGCTCCCTCATACCTCGCTCTCCACCTCCGTTCTCACACCTCGAACATGCCATCACCTCCTCCTCCCTCTCCTCCCTTCCCCGCGTCCTGCTCCTCCCTCTCTCACCCATGACATCAGTCAACCTCTCAGAGTACACAGAGTGAGCTCAGCGTTTCTCTCCCACCAGAGAAAAACAGGCAGGGCAGTTCTGGGAGTCGCACACTGTAGTTTCTGGCAGGCTGACCAGAGGGCAGAGGGAGCAGACTGGCAGGCTGGGACATGCGTCACGTTTGGGCACAGCCCCCGTCAACCAGAGGGCAGTAGATGGCAGCTCCTGAGGCCAGGTCAAAGGTCGTGTGGCAGGGCTGGCCTCCAGCCGCCAGCACCCAGGATTCCCCAGACAGACACAGTCCAACGGTCAGCGCGCAACTGAATAGTTTATGAATCAGACAGCAGTCTGTCCAAGATGGGATATAGATATAGTTCTGTTTCCTTTTAAGGACGGACGCGGCGCTAACGTCACACAAGTCTTCAGAAGTGAACAGAACACAGGTGAACTCACCCCTGCTGCCTCCACTGGTCCTGAGCTGCTCTCCTGCTGCTCTGAGTCTGGAGAGAGAGGGGGAGGGAGGGAAAGAGAGAGAGAGAGGGGGAGAGAGGGAGGGAAAGAGAGAGAGAGGGAGGGAGGGAAAGAGAAAGAGGGAGAGAGAGAGAGGGAGGGAAAGAGAGAGAGGGCGGGAAAGAGAGGTAGAGAAAGAGAGGGAGAGAGGAACGGAGAGGTGGAGGGAGAAGGAGTGCAAGAGAGAGGGAGAGGGAGAGAAAGAAAGAAAGAGATGGAGACCGAGAAAGAACGAGAAAGGTCAGACCATGTTTTTAGCATGACAGAGAATCCTTCATATGAACTGAATCGACTACTTCAACATTCTCATCCATAACTAATCAAGACACAACATCACTGATACAATCACAGACGCGCATGCCAGGGATGTCCAGAGGCAGTGACAACTCCTTATCTAGCCTCAGTAAATGCTCACCAGCCAGGAAGTGGCAGGGACGTGAGGACGGGAAAAGGAACGGGAGGAAAAGACTAGTCACATCTATTAGAGAACAATGACGTACTTTGGGGTCTGTCATCGCTGCTCTATTTATACCAAGGAGGACGGCTGGAAAGTAA
The DNA here is from genome assembly GCA_036571765.1 of Plecoglossus altivelis. Taxonomy (NCBI): domain Eukaryota; kingdom Metazoa; phylum Chordata; class Actinopteri; order Osmeriformes; family Plecoglossidae; genus Plecoglossus; species Plecoglossus altivelis. Next base: position 18,432,720 of record BROE01000003.1, read on the forward strand.
ACCCAGATCTTATCATTCATAAACTTATGTATTTATGACCTAAATGATGACACCTAGATCGTATATGTATCTTCCTTTAAGAGAGGCGTCTCCCTAGAGGCGTCTCTCCAGAGGAGTCTCTCCAGAGGAGTCTCCCTAGAGGAGTCTCTCCAGAGGAGTCTCTCTCCAGAGGAGTCTCTCCCTAGAGGAGTCTCTCCCTAGAGGAGTCTCTCCAGAGGAGTCTCTCCAGAGGAGTCTCTCCCTAGAGGAGTCTCTCCAGAGGAGTCTCTCCAGAGGAGTCTCCCTAGAGGAGTCTCCCTAGAGGAGTCTCTCCCTAGAGGAGTCTCTCCCTAGAGGAGTCTCCCTAGAGGAGTCTCTCTCCAGAGGCGTCTCTCCAGAGGCGTCTCTCTAGAGGAGTCTCTCCCTAGAGGAGTCTCTCCCTAGAGGAGTCTCCCTAGAGGAGTCTCTCCCCAGAGGAGTCTCTCCCTAGAGGAGTCTCTCCCTAGAGGAACGTCTTTATGAGAAGCAGCACCTCAGTTTAGGTGGATGTGGCACATGCAAGGTGACAGCTTGTTTTAGCATCTCCTTCACAAATAGCTGTAGGAGCTGTCACATGGTCGACTAGCAGGGGAGGGGCGGTGTGTATGGTGTGTGTGCTGTGTTACAGCTGTAAACACTCTTTACACAGCCTAAATATGACCACAGAACCTCTGTCACATGCTAAATCCGTGCAAGCCAAGAAAGGTCATTACAAAAAGATTTATAACAACGACATCCATGATAACATTTGAAAATGACACCGAAAAAATCATAGTTCTAGAATGCCGCTGTGATGTCATCAGTGCGTGCCTACCTCTGGCTGTTCTGTTCTGTGGCGTTGTCTTCACAGAACCCGTGTCTCCGCTCTCCAGCGTTCTGTCACGCACCTCGTCCACGCTTCCCTGCGATGCTGAGGCCCCTGGGCCTTGGGAGATACCACTCTCCACATCCACAGGGGAGGTGGGACTCTCACACTGGACTGAACCAATGACCAGCTTCGGGGGGGTGGAGAGATCTTGCTGTAGTTCAGGCCTGGTCTTGCCATTGTCTGGAAGGGCTGGGTGACTGGGGGAGGGAGAGTCTCTGGATGTACTGACAGGTGTGTCCAAACTCTTAACACTGGGATGTGTCGCTTGTGAGGAATCAACAGAGATGACATCATCTCTCTCCTCCTGGATGACCTCATCAGAGTGTGTTGGCTTCGACACATTCTGTCCGTCAGCCGGTGAGTCACCCAGGTATTCCTCTGCCTCAGCCGTGTTCACAACACCAGGAGCCAGACTAGGAATCAGGCCAGGAGTCAAGCTAGGAGCCAGGTTAGAAGTCAAGCTAGAATCCAGGACAGTAATCAGGCCAGGATTCAGGAGAGGGTCCAGGCTAGGAGTCGAGCTAGGAGTCGAGCTAGGAGCCACACAAGGATCCAGGCTAGGAGTCGAGCTAGGAGCCACACAAGGATCCAGGCTAGGAGTCGAGACAGGAGCCAGACTAGTATGCAAGCCAGGATTCAGGCTAGGTTCCTGGCAAGGAGTCAGGACAGGAATCAGGCTAGGATTCAGGCTACGATCAAGGCTAGGTTCTTGGCTAGATGTCGGGCTAAGATCAAGGCTAGATTCTTGGCTAGAAAGCAGGCTACGATCAAGGCTAGGTTCTTGGCTAGAAGTCGGGCTAAGATCAAGGCTAGATTCTTGGCTAGAAAGCAGGCTACGATCAAGGCTAGGTTCTTGGCTAGAAAGCAGGCAAGGCTCCACTGGACTCTTCAACTGAGATGTCTGTTTGTTTTTGGACCTTTTGGATCTTTTACTGCTTTTAGACTTTGGTGTTTTGCTGTCTGGTTGTGCTGACTGTTTTGTGCCAGACTGTTGGTTGTCAGGCTGCTTTTTGTCTAACTGAGCAGACTGTTTGTTGTTGCATTCCTTAGCGTCGTCCTGTTGATTATCAAACTGTGTTAGACGCTGCTCTGATTGTTTTGACTGCTGGCTAGGCTGTTTGCTGTCAGACTGTGCTGGCTGTTTCTGGCCTGACTGATCGTTGTCTTCTTGTGCTGACTGCTCATCAGACTTTTGACTTTCTAACTGTGATGACTCACTGACCGACTGTTCATTGTCGAATTGCTCTGCTTGTTGGTCTGACTGATCACCATGAAACTGTTCTGACTGTTTGTCTGATTCGTCACGGTTCAGCTGTCCTGTCTGATCACTCTTTGGCTGTTCTGACTGTTTATCTGACTGTTTGCTGTTTAACTGTTCTGACTGTTTGTCTGACTGATTGTTGTTTAACTGTTCTGACTGTTTGTCTGACTGATTGCTGTTTAACTGTTCGTCCAACTGATCACCGTTTAGCTGTTCTGACAGTTTGCCTGGCGGATTACCGTTTAGCTGTTCGTCCGACTGTTTGCCTGACCGATCGCTAAGTAACTCTTCCGACTGTTTGTGAGACTGTCCTGACTGTTGATCTGACTGATCGCTGTGTAACTGCGCTGACTGACTGTTGCGCAACAGTTCGGAGAGTTCTACTTCAGCTATGGCGGCTGCTATGGCAACGGCAACTACTGCCACAGCTGTGCCTGTAATCTCTTCAGACTGTTTCTGACTTCGACATGCCAGAATCCCATAATCCTCTGCTTCGCTCTGCCCCGATTGGCTGTCTGGCATGCCTTCTGTGGACGCCCACGTCACGGCTGATCTCTTCCCATCATCCCTTTCGTGCAGCTTCTTCCACCGGTCAACATCCCCAAGCTCACAGGATGAGTCAGGGCGTTTCCTGGCTGTCGCTCCATCCTCTGCAATCCCATTGGCTGAGCTGGTCCTTCCACTGTGGGTGCTGTGCGCTCTCCTTCTGGTAACATCCTGTTTGGTCTGCTGGTGTTTATCCGCCTGTCTGAGGCAGCAGGGGGCTGGATGTCTGACTTCAGCTTCTCCTTGTGTTCTGCTCGACTCGTCTGTCCTGAGTCCTGGAGTCATCATGTTAGACTCATCTGTCTTGAATCTTACCTCTGTATCAACTTCAGAAGACAAACTCCCGGAAAGAGTCTCTCTGTGGCTCATTGATTCACCACTAGACCGCGTGTCCTGACCGTCAGCCTCAGGATCTAGCTTAGTCCGTTTCTGTGTCTCTGTGACTGCCGGAGGTGTGGAGCTAGTCTGTGTCTCAGCTGGTGGTCTGGAGCTGGTCTGTGTCTCTGCTGGTGGTCTGGAGCTGGTCTGTGTCTCTGCTCGTGGTGTGAAGCTGGTCTGTGTCTCTGTGACTGCTGGTGGTGTAGAGCTGGTCTGTGTCTCTGCAGGTGGTGTGGAGCTGGTCTGTGTCTCTGCTGGTGGTGTGGAGCTGGTCTGTGTCTCTGCCGTTGGTGTGGAGCTGGTCTGCTCCTGTCTGCTCTCCGACTGCTCCGCGGTGTCAGAACCCAGTGCCTCTCTGCTATCTGTCACGTCTCTCCGCCCAGAACAACTCGCCACCTCCACCACTTCCTGTCTTTGTCCTGCGGGCCAGGCATGTGACCGAGCTGGCTGAGGTCCAGAGCGCAAGCAGTGACAGCCTGCCTCACAACCTGCCTCACAGCCTGCCTCACAGCCTGCCTCACAAGCAGCCACGGCCACCTCCACCTGGTCAAAGCTGGTGTTGGGTGCATCCTGAGAGTGGAGGACTCCACCGTTCTCCAGGGGTCCTTGGTCTGTCTCGTACCAGATAGCGTTGGAGGCAGCCTCCTGGCTGAACTCTGTCCCCCTGCCCCTCCGAGCCCCTAGTCCGCCCCGCTCCCCGCCCCTGCCCCCTGGGCTGCTCTGGGGGGTCTGTGGGGTAGAGAGCTGGGGGTGCAGCTGCTCCAGGGACTGAGCGTGGCCCATTTCTGACGGAGGATCTGTTCCTGGGTCCTGAGTCTTCTCCTTCCCCTCCGCGTGCGTCCGAGTCTCTGCCTGCTTCTCCGCTGCTTTGCTCTCTTCCTGGTTGTGAGCGCGCCGCCCCTGCTCCGTGTCAGCAATCGCCTGACTTCCTGTTCTTCCAACGCCAGCCACGCACTCTCTGCTCCCCACCCTCTCTCTTTCTGCAACCCTCCGCTTCCTCCTTCCTGCCTTCACACAGGAAGTAGCCACAGACCGAGATTCCGCCCCGGACTCCGCCTCTCTTTCCACTGAATGCAGTTTGTCCGAGCAGGGCTCGGCTTCCTCCGATTGGCCGTTGGAGCGAGACCACGCCCCCGTGCCAAGCTTTTCGTCAGTCAGGGGGTCGGCGGCGATGATGTCACCGTTGCCCGTGGCGACGGCAGACTCATCCGCGGACAGCTGCGGAACATGAAACAAAGAGTTTGTTAGTCAGAGAAGTTGCGTTGTACAGTGGCTCATTGTGCTCAACAGGCTTGTGCGCTGGTTTCAGTCTATATGCAGATATCCTTTTCCTCTTCCAGACTGATGCTTGATAACTTCCTGAAGCTGTGAGGACTGTGCTGTAGGGCAGACGGCCTTCACACGACAACACGTCAATGTTTGTTCAAGCATTTGTCATGTTTGGTTCAACGTCATTTTCACAGTCGATGCAAAGCAATAACGTGTGTTAACTCTTGTTTGTAGTGTTGGAAGTGCAGTGTGGATGAGATTGAGCAGCCTTCGTCTCCCTGCCCCACTGAAACAGAGAAGCCTCTCCTCAGAGCTCACCTCGTCTCTTCTGGAGCGGATGAGGCTTCGTAACTCCTCCAGATCCCCCTGCAGGTTGGTAGGGGCGCTGCCAGGCTGCGTGTCCACAGTCAGGGTGTAGGTGTTCAGGCTGGGGTGGTGTCGCAGCCAACGCCCCCCTGGGACCCCCCCTAGGACCCCCCCTGGGTTCCCCCCTGCGACCCCCCCTGGCTCTGCTTTGGTCCTGGCCGGGGGCGATGTCTCCGCTCTGTATCAACACAAACGCACCTTCGTCAGAGACAGCCAATCGCAAAACTGGTAATGGATGAATCAGCCAATCGTAAGAGACTTTAACGTAGACATGTGTGTATAAAGAGCAGAACAGAGCTGTGTGTGTGTGCGTGTGCGTGTGTGTGTGCGTGCGTGTGTGTGTGCGTGCGTGTGTTGAAAGTGTAAGAGGGAACACGCCTGCTTTCCTACATGCTTAGCAACGAGGAGGAACCAACCAGTAAGGGGAACATAAACACACCGGCTGAAATAAGGCTTCCTGCTTCTATTCTGGTGAATGCGTGTGTGTGTGTGTGTGTGTGTGTGTGTGTGTGTGTGTGTGTGTGTGTGTGTGTGCGTGTGTGTGTGCATGTGCAATGTTAACACAGAAGTGTTAGTGTAAGGAAGGCATGCTATGCAGGATGAATATCTGATCAGTGACATGATGACTCACACATACACACACACACGCACAGGCGCACACACACACACACACACACACGCACAGGCGCACACACACACACACACACACGCACACACACGCACAGAAGTAGACCGTGTCTCTTTAGATCGTTCTGTTTAGCGAGTGGACGGTGCAGTCCGCTCAACACACTAGACTATTGTCCCGGTGTCTCAGCGTGGGTGTGAGACTAACTGGATACTCCTCTTTTGTCTTGTCCTCCTGAGACTGTCTCTCTCACGTCTAACTTTCCATCTAACAATAAGATGAACTGCCTGGCCTCTAACAGGCTCACAGTGATGTCATCACCGCGCTAGGATGCTTCCAGAAAGGAGAAACAAAGAGAGGAGAGTTCTGTGGAGGACAGCATGTGACTATCCTCCCTCATCCCCTCCTCCTGTCATCTATAACCTCCCCCTCTTCTCTCCCCCTTTCTCCTCTCCATTCCTATCCCCTCCCCTCTCCACCCATCTCTACCCCTCTCCTCCTCTCCTGTCCTCTCTCCTCATCTCCCCCCCTCTCATCATCTATAGTCCTCCCCTCATCTCCCTTAATCTCCTATCATCTATAACCCTCCCCTCCTCTCCCTTCCTCTCTTATCATCTATAACCCCCCCCCCCCTCCTCTCTCCTCCTCTCCTCCCCTTCCTATCGTCCCTACCCCATTCCACCCTTCTCCTCCTACCTCCTCCCCCTCATCATCTACCACTGAGCTGTACCCATGCACAGGCTAAATCAGACACACCTAAGTTAAATGTGTGTTGCATGTGTGATTCATATCCCGGGGCGGGTCATGTCCCATTCCAACCCCTCCAGACTCTGAAGTCTCAGGGTTCATGAGAACTCTGCAGTCCTTTGCCTCTCTTAAAGGGATATTCGACTCAAAGATTTATACGAATGACAACAGTGTCACACGCATGTAACTTTCCATGTAAAGTGATGTACGGGGGAGGGAGGGAGGGAGAGAGGAGGGAGGGAGGGAGGGAAGGGAGGGGGGCAGGGAGGGAGGGAGTGAGGACAGAGGGAGCAGAGGGAGGTAGGGTGGATAAGGCAAGGGAGTGGGATTTCGAAAAACTACGCAACCATTTTATGATTAGTGCATAAAAATATCTTAAGCCGATGAGGCATAAATAAGACCAATTTCTTAAACATTAACTGGATATCAGAAAAATCATCCTACATCAGTAAGAGGCTTTGCGGTTGGAGAACCGGTCGCGCTGGGTGTGTGGCGAAGTGTTGGGATGTATGCGATACCCATTTAGGCAGGGTGTGTCAGGGGGCCTGGGGGAGGAGCTTGGTGTGTTGACGCCAGCTGTTTGTAAAGTCAACGTCCCCATCATCACACTCCGTCCTTGTCCTCCCGCCTTATCACCCCCCCCTCCCCCCCACACAAACACACAACACAATTATCACAACATCACCAGTCTATTCCATGTGACTGAACTGCAAAACAACTTATGCTTTCACTAAAGTTCTTACCAACTCTTCTTTGGGACAGTTTCTAGGAGATAGAAACTGGGGGTAGATAGATGGATAGATAGACATAAATAAGAATGAATAAGAAAGATAGAATGGTTATGGGTAGCGGTTAGAGGTATATCATAAAGCGTCACATAAACACAGTTAGAATGAGTCTCCAAACACAGACTCTATCTCTCACCCTAACCTCTTATTCGCTCGCTGTGTGTTGTGTGATTTTGTTCTATGCCGAAGGAGATCGAATTGAATGAGAGTAACGGGCGTACTCACTGCGTGAGGAGGTGCTGGAGGTGGAGGTGACCCTTGCTGCGAGCGAGACTGGCCGGGGTGAAGCCCTGCGCGTTGGGGAGGCGGAGACAGTGCACTCCACAACAGTTCGTCTGCCCTCCCTGTGCTTGGAGCAAGGAACAGAGCACTCTTAACGCAAACCACGACGCCTCGTTGCAAAGTGTGAGAAGGGTTCCCCGAACACGAGGCTTAGAGGAAAGTGGGTCGGCGGACGGGGAGGGGGGGATGCAGGGGGAGGGAGGAGAGGGATGGATCAGGGAGAGAGAGAGAGGAGGGGGAAGGAAGAAGAGAGGGAGAGGCAGGGGGAGAAGAGGGGGGGACAGAGCAGAGTGGAGATAGAGTAAGGTGGAGATATATAGTGGAAGGGACAGGGCAGGGAGGAGGGAGGAGAGAGGGAAGCAGGGGAGAGTGAGGGAGGGGGAGAAGGAGAAAGAATGGGAGTGAGGAGGAGGAAGAGAATAGGAGGAGGAGAAGAGAGGGGGGGAGGGAGAGACTGTTAGACTGGAAAGATCAGCGTTGCTCCTCAGCACAGGAGAGTCAGACGCATGCTGTTGGTAGATCAGACATCTCTCTCAAGGGGATATCCACTAGTTAGCTCATTGGTGAACCAGGGTTATATCCATGTCCATGTATAGTGTCCTGCATGAGAGAGGTAATGTCCGGACTCAGCAGGGTCTGGGTGCATGTGAACAGTGTTCGAGCACATGTACCCAGGCAGAGAGAGTGGGTGTATCTCTCCTGTCCTCCCTCACTTCACTCCTCCCCTTCTCCCTCACTTCCCTCCTCCCCTTCTCTCTCCCTCCCCTCCTCCCTCACTTCCCTCCTCCCCTTCTCTCTCTCTCCCTCCCCTCCTACCTCACTTCCCTCCTCCCCTTCTCTCTCTCTCCCTCCCCTCCTCCCCTTCTCTCTCTCTCCCTCTCTCTCTCTCCCTCTCTCTACCTCCCCTGTGGCTTTCCTCCCTCACCACTCTCCTTCCCTCCTGACCCCACAAGCTCACAAACAACACTAATGCATTGTGGGTAGTGTGGTCTTGCATTATGTCCAGAGAAGAGGGTTGCCGTAAAAACATTCCCACTGCAACAGGGAGGATAAGCACTAGGGCCTGGCAGGGCTAGTGGTTGTCCACTTTCAAACCACAAACATCTGGTCAAATACTGCATCTACACCGTGTAGTTATGGCATACGAAGACCCGCTCTCACACTGATGCATCAGAGGAGAGGACTAAGGTAAGAGTAAGGTTGAGTAAGGTACAACTGCTGCCAGGGAATAAGGGAAGTGAAAAAGAGATGTAAGCACTTTCTGACCACTGCAGAAACAGTGTTCTCTGTGAAGTAGCAACAGCAGGAGGACAAGCAGCAGGCAGACTTCCTGTTCCTGTCAGCTGACTCTGTCACTTCTCAGCAACCACTTACAGGAAGAGAGGAAGAGCAAGGGAGAGAGAGAGACAGAGAGAGAGACAGAGAGAGACAGAGAGAGAGAGACAGAGAGAGAGACCGAGTGAGAGACACAGAGACAGAGAGAGTGAGAGAGACAGAGACAGAGAGAGTGAGAGACAGAGACAGAGAGAGTGAGAGAGACAGAAAGAGAGAGACAGAGAGAGACAGAAAGAGAGAGACACAGAGACAGAGAGAGAGACACAGAGACAGAGAGAGAGACACAGAGACAGAGAGAGAGACACAGAGACAGAGAGAGTGAGAGAGAGAGAGAGAGAGAGTGAGATAGAGCAAGAGAGTGAAAGAGAGAGAGAGAGACACAGAGACAGAGAGAGAGAGGAGTTCAGTATGGATGTTATCTCCCTGGCTTCTCAGACTGTTAAATAGACGGTGTATTGAAACACACAGGAATGACGTCATAATGGAGCTGCAATCCCTCTGATCAGCACCTGTCCTCCTGAAAGAGGGAGATTTATGGAAGAAGCCATGCCCTCAGTCAGCCAGGGCAGGGAGAGGACGGATATGTTAGAAGGCAGGTAACAACTATGGGAAGAGAGAGGGATGAGAGCGGGAAGTGGAGGTTTTGATTGGGAGTAGAGGGAGGGAGGACTTGGTAGGGCTGGGCGCTGCCATTTTAGAAAAGTGAGTAACGGGCACGGCGCAAGGAGAGCGTTGAGAAGAGAATGGAATACTAAACGTTTCGACGCTTACTCTTATCCACTCTCTCACGACTACCATACTTCGGGCGCGTAGTGGTTTTTGCTGGCGTGTACGTTACGTCTTCATCTGTCTCGCACACATCACTAGAAAGGCGAGTGTTGCGAATTAGCTAGCAGATCTCAGTTATACTGGCGGTGTAGCTACTGCCAGTCTTTATCTCTCGCCGACCTCCGCTAGCGGAGACAGGCCTCCGGAACCTCCCAACCGCCGTTCGGCTAATCGACAAACCTCCGTTCTCACCTTCGATGTGCATCCTCCCGTGATTTTTTGCGTGTCTCGGCTCTGTCACCACTTCAGGAGTCGCTCCCTCTTAGAAACAATTTGAGATCAATCTCATTTCTGTCTCGTCTGGAGATGCTGGGTGTGGACTCGCTCTCGGTCTACTATGCAGCTCTTTTGCTTCCAGTCCTTCGTGTCCTCTGCACCTTCTGCGGTCCGACACTCTCTCCACTCTCCACCCTCCACCCTCCGAACTGGCGGTCCTCGCCCGGCCCATCATCCGGGTCTCTACACTCTCATCACTTACCACCTCGGGTCAACTCTCTCCCCTGTGCGCTCCGCACCTCCACCCTCTGCCTCCACCTCCACCCTCTACCCTCTTCCTCCACCCTCTCCCTGCACCTCCACCCTCTACCTCCACCCTCCAGCAGCCTGTGTTCAGGCTGATCCACCTTGCCTCTCCTGCTCCCAGGGTGCCACCAGCAGAGCTGTAACCCTCACAATAGCAGCAGGATCAGGGGTCCAAACCAAACAAGCATCACTCAACCAGAACCAGGAACAACATATTTACAGTATCCGAGCATCTCCGGGAAGGGGTTGCCACGGGAACGGTGC
>BROE01000003.1:18447816-18457816 GCA_036571765.1 Plecoglossus altivelis
CACGCAACACACACAGCACTGCCTAAACACACACACTCACGCAACACACACAGCACTGCCTAAACACACACACTCACGCAACACACACAGCACTGCCTAAACACACACTCACGCAACACACACAGCACTGCCTAAACACACACTCACGCAACACACACAGCACTGCCTAACACACACACGCAACACACACAGCACTGCCTAAACACCCACTCACGCAACACACACAGCACTCGCCTATACACACCACACACTCACGCACACACACAGGCACTGCCTAAACACACACTCACGCAACACACACAGCACTGCATAAACACACACTCACGCAACACACACAGCACTGCCTAAACACACACTCACGCAACACACACAGCCCTGCGTAAACACACACTCACGCATCACACACAGCACTGCCTAAACACACACTCACGCATCACACACAGCACTGCCTAAACACACACTCACGCATCACACACAGCACTGCCTAAACACACACTCACGCAACACACACACACAGCACTGCCTAAACACACACACACTTCACGCAAACACCACACACAGCCTAAAACACACACACTCACGCAACACACACAGCACTGCCTAATATCCAACCCCACTCACGCAACACACACAGCACTGCCTAAACACACACACACTCACGCAACACACACAGCACTGCCTAAACACACACTCACGCAACACACACAGCACTGCCTAAACACACACTCACGCAACACACACAGCACTGCCTAAACACACACTCACGCAACACACACAGCACTGCATAAACACACACACAAGCCAGACTCCTCAACACACACAGCTCTCCAGCTGGTTCTAGGTTCATATCCCAGCTACACAGCTCTCCAGCTGGTTCAGGGTTCGTACCCCAGCCACACAGCTCTCCAGCTGGTTCTGGGTTTGTACCCCAGCCACACAGCTCTCCAGTCGGTCCTGGGTTTGTACCCAAGCCACACAGCTCTCCAGCTGGTTCTGGGTTCGTACCCCAGCCACACAGCCCTCCAGCTGGTCGTGTGGTCTCAGATCAGCCCCTAGGTGTGCTGAGAGGCTGGGCCAGCTCTGCGGCATGTCAGCCTTGCTCCAACATGCACCCAGTAAACATCTCAACTCTCAAGCACATGGTTTTAGTGAGTGCGCTGGTCAGCATGCCTTCGTGTGTGTGTGCGTGTGTTCCTGAATCACAACGTTCTAACTAAAGTGGATGATGGCATCAGAACAGGGAGGGTAACGGTTGGGGGGGGGGGGGGGACGTTCGTGGTGGTTTGAAGACTGGCCGTGTTCTACGTGTTGCTCTTGTTAAGAAGGCTAGTCATGGGTGTGAATGTTAAAGAGAGGTACTTACATACAATGGTGCTTGCTGTGGATTTAGCTTCATGACACTAGACACTGTGGAGAGAGAGAGAGAGAGAGGGAGAGAGAGAGAGAGAAAGAGAGAGAGAGAGAGAAAAAGATAGAGAGAGAAAGCGAGAGAGAGAGAGAAAGAGAGAGAGAGAGAGAGAAAGATAGAGAGAGAAAGCGAGAGAGGGGGAGAGAGAAAGCGAGAGAGGGAGAGAAAGAGAAAGAGAGAAAGAGAGAGAGAGAGGGAGAGAGAGAGAGAGAGAGAGAGAGAGAGAAAGAGAGAGAGAGAGAGAAAGATAGAGAGAGAAAGCGAGAGAGGGAGAGAAAGAGAAAGAGAGAAAGAGAGAGATAGAGAGAGAGAGAGAGAGAGAGAGAGATAGAGAGAGAGAGAGATTCAGGGTTAGGTCAGGTCAAATCCCAATACAATCATGCCATACTGATGATGTTTGTACTTGCATCTCTCTATCTCATACACAAATTACATTTAAAAACTTACAAGCTGCTGCACCCATGTTCTAGTGAATTCCATGGGTGTTTAATTCACCTTACCAGCTAAACCAGGAAGAGGTATGACTCAGAGAGCCAATCAGATTGTGGATAGATAGGTGTGCAGTTTCAATTGACTGTCTGAGTGTGAATACACACTGTGTCTCAGTGTGTATTCAGGCCTGCAGATGAACATGCCTGAGGCATCTTTGATTGTTGGCTGAAAGATCCTAAATGCTTACATATTCCTTTTCGCATCACAAGTCTGGCTTTAAGGATTTTCTACTTCTCAGAAACAAAAGTATGTGTGAGTGTGTGTCGGTTAGTGAGTGAGTGAGCGAGCAGTATTGTGGTGTGTGTGTGTGTCTGCGTGTGTGTTGTGGTGTGTGAGTGTGTCGGTTAGTGAGTGAGTGAGCAGTATTGTGGTGTGTGCGCCCGCGTGTGTACTTGTGTGTGCGTGTCGGTTAGTAAGTGAGTGAGCAGTGTTGTAGTGTGTGTGTGCGTGTCGGTTAGTGAGTGAGTGAGCAGTGTTGTAGTGTGCGTGTGTGTGTCGGTTAGTGAGTGAGTGAGCAGTGTTGTGTGTGTGTGTGTGTGTGTGTGTGTGTGTGTGTGTGTGTGTGTGTGTGTGTGTGTGTGTGTGGCGTACACTCAACACCTGCAGCAGGGCGTTGCTGTATTCTAACCACTGGGCATGACAAACTTTCTGCCAACAGGACACACACACACAACACACACACACACACACAACAGAACACACAACACACACAACACACACACGCACACTTACATAGGCCAGTAACAACACAGCTACAACACTGGACCAGTTACAACTACTGATGCAGCGATTAACCAACTTGACAGTTAACTGCAATTTGCAACTTATCAGTTATGTAGACATAAAGACTGAGCTAGAATGAGTGCTTCTATACTCAGTCTCAAGAAAGGGACATAATGGTACATTCTATATATATTCTTTTCTACAAACGACGGTTCATAGAGATGAATTTTCAAACCTCTCGGATTTCCTTTATACTAGGACAGAGAAGCGCACCTAAAAAAGTAGTTTCATTGATATAAAAACATGTGAGCAAGTGTTCATGTATTAGCACATGCACTTATTAAAGGAAGAACACACACACATGCAAACACACACACACACGTGCAAACACACACACAAACACGTGCAAACACACACACACACACACACACACGTGCAAACACACACCAGCAAACACGCACACCAACCAGGAAACACACACCAGAAAACACACACACACGTGCACACACACACACACACGTGCAAACACACACCAGCAAATACACACACCAACCAGGAAACACACACCAGAAAACACACACATGTGCAAACCACACCAGCAGACATGCACACACACATGCAAACATACACATGCAAACACACACTCACGCACAAGTGCAAACACACAAGCAAACACACACACACCTGCAAATACACACACTACCAGGAAACACACACCAGCAAATACACACACACAAGCAAACATGCACACGAGCACACACACATGCACACAAAAGCAAACTCACACACACACACACACACAAGTGCAAACACATACAAGCAAACACACACACACACACCAGGAAACACACACACACACAAGTGCAAACACACATGCAAACACACACAAGCAAACACACACGCACACACACACAGCTGATGGGAGTGATGCTGAGTAGTGCTGAGCTGGCAGCATGAATGACACAGAGCTCAACAGGAGCAGATAATAAAGGGATTAGCTTGTTAGCTAACTCATTCATTTCTCTGGATAAGCCCAGACCTTAGGAGCTATATCACCAACACGTTGTCCACTGCCCTCTCTCTCCCTCTCTCCCTCTCTCCCTCTCCACAGCTCTGCTCTCTCTCACTCTCTACAGCTCTGCTCTCTCTCTCTCTCTACACAGCTCTGCTCTCTCTCTCCACAGCTCTGCTCTCTCTCTCCACAGCTCTGCTCTCTCTCTCCACAGCTCTGCTCTCTCTCCACACAGCTCTGCTCTCTCTCCACACAGCTCTGCTCTCTCTCTCTACACAGCTCTGCTCTCTCTCTCTACACAGCTCTGCTCTCTCTCTACAAAGCTCTGCTCTCTCTCTACACAGCTCTGCTCTCTCTCCACAGCTCTGCTCTCTCTCTCTACACAGCTCTGCTCTCTCTACAAAGCTCTGCTCTCTCTCTCTCTACGCAGCTCTGCTCTCTCTCCACAGCTCTGCTCTCTCTCTCTACCCAGCTCTGCTCTCTCTACAAAGCTCTGCTCTCTCTCTCTCTACACAGCTCTGCTCTCTCTCCACAGCTCTGCTCTCTCTCCACAGCTCTGCTCTCTCTCTCTCTCTACACAGCTCTGCTCTCTCTCTCTCTCCACAGCTCTGCTCTCTCTCTCTCTCTCTCTCCACAGCTCTGCTCTCTCTCTCTCCACAGCTCTGCTCTCTCTCTCTCTCTCTCTCTCTCTACACAGCTCTGCTCTCTCTCTCTCTCTCTCTCTACACAGCTCTGCTCTCTCTCTACACAGCTCTGCTCTCTCTCTACAGAGAGAGTCCAGCAGGTCTGGCATGACAACAAACCCAGGATCAATACATGAAGTAGAAAACATGTGGGTTGAATACCCATGAGGCTTTGCTTATGTTGGGGAACAAATATGTTCATGGATAGCACCATGAAACCAGCTTTGGCTGACAGAAAACATTACAGGGGACGGCAGCATGAAGTACGTTTGGCCTCTTGGTGGATTTATGTCTGCATAGTTGGTTGTCATCATGTATAATTTCACTAGATTTAAGATATTTTTACAACAAATTGTGTGATAACTTGACTTTACGATTTACTTTACGATTGTTCACTTATTTTGTTTGCGACAGTTACCATTGGATCCCACGAAATTCCAGCTTCCATGCTGTCTGTGTACCTGTACACTGTGTGTGTGTGTGTGTGTGTGTGTGTGTGTGTGTGTGTGTGTGTGTGTGTGTGTGTGTGTGTATGTGTGTGTGTGTGTGTACGTGTACACTGTGTGTATGTGTACGTGTGTGTGTGTGTGTGTGTGTACACTGTGTGTGTACGTGTACACTGTGTTGTGTGTGTGTGTGTACGTGTACACTGTGGTGTGTGTGTGTGTGTGTACACTGTGTGTGTGTGTGTGTGTGTGTGTGTGTGTGTCTGTGTGCGTGCGCGCAGCACAGCCGGGCCAGAAGTATGCTCCAGAGTCTGGGGCAGTTATACGTGCATGCTTGTGTCATGCTGCAGGAATGTGTGAACAATCTGAGCTCCATTCACAAGGGCCTGCAGGAATACTTAGGATGGCAATGTCCTGTTCAGCCCCCCTCACCCACCCCTCTCTCCCCAGCGCCCCCTCACCCTCTCTCAGCCCCCCCCCCCACCAGACCCTCCTTCATCCTAGTCCTTGTCCTGCCCCCATCCGTCACACCCGAGCCCCCTCCAGCCCCCCCCCAGGCACCTCCAGCCCTCCCCCCAGGCCCCTCCAGCCCCCCCCAGGCCCCTCCAGCCCCCCCAGCCCCTCCGCCCCCCCAGGCACCTCCAGGCCCCCCTCCGCCCCCCCCAGGCACCTCCAGCCCCCCCAGGCCCCTCCAGCCCTTATCACTTAATCCCTTCCTCACTCACATCCTAGTCTACATCTTGTAAGGTATCCACATACCTACTGGCACAAGGCAAACGTAAGCAACACCGTTTTTGTTGCCACGACTACGGCAACACCGATGAAGATCTTTGGACAGAAGAGATGTTGAATTCATTCAGCTTCTCTGGTCAGTCAGAGTGAGACAGACTGTACAGAGCTGTAACATGACTCGTGTCTTTTCACCAGTCATCTACCCGCCGTGTGTTCCTCACACGCACCTTCCACCTCCCATCGTTTGTGTCTTTGACACGTGCGTTTGCAGTGACACAGACAGAAGCAATGCGGGAGAGATCATGACTCAGTCTACCAGGGTCACAACGAGGCTGACACACTTCATGGCTCCCTACCAATCAGCTGCTACCTATTTTCAAGGTTTCCATGCCGACAAACAGAGACAGGATGCAGTGCAGTTGTGCGGTAGAGCAGGAGAATGTTGCTGCTCGGTAGTTAGCATGTCGATTCGACATCCAAAGGTCAGAAGTTCAAATTCCTCCATAGGTCAACAGTGAGCAGGGAGATTTGAAGAGATCAAGAAACGATGATGGTCAAAAGTGGATTGTTCCGATCTCATCGATTGTAGAGTTAGTACAGAGAGTGTAGCGTATAGGAGGGAACATAGAGTTAGTGAGTCCAGAGAGTTAGTCCAGTTTATAGAGAGAGGAGGACTGGCATGGAGAGTTAGTAGACTGAGAGAAGAAGGAGAGACTTGGTACAGGGACAAGGGTCAAGCAGGAATAGACCAAAGATGGGGTTTCTAAATCCAGCTCAGCTCTTCGCTGTAAACAGGCCTGACCTGTTTTAGGTGTGACTACATGTTCACTGATATGTGTGTGTGGCGCTCAGCAGCTGCTCTGCTGGAGAGCACATCCGGGATGCAGAGAGAAGTGTCACCATACAGCAGGCTAGGTAACAGCAGCGCTAGGTGACGGGCGCTAGGTGACGGGCGCTAGGTGACGGGCGCTAGGTGACGGGCGCTAGGTGACGGGCGCTAGGATACAGCAGCGCTAGGTAACAGCAACGCTAGGTGACGGGCGCTAGGTGACAGGCGCTAGGTAACAGCAGCGCTAGGAAACAGCAGCGCTAGGTGACAGGCGCTAGGTAACAGCAGCGCTAGGAAACAGCAACGATAAGTAACAGGGGGGGGGTCATGGGCCAACTCTTCAGACATGAATGTCAACATTTCTTATTGGCTGGGAGCTGTGAGTGGAAGTTTCCTATTGGTTGACGAGATCAGCCCAAAATCCAGCTCCAACAGATACCAGTCCTGCGTTCTGTAGCGAACCTCCACACTACTGTCACTACTGCATGTGTGGAAGACGGAGACAGTGCATGTGAGAGATAGACACAGTCTGTGAGAGTGTGTGTGAGAGAGTGAGAGAGAGACAGACTGTGTGAGAGAGAGACAGACAGAGTCTGTGAGAGTGTGTGTGAGAGAGAGAGCCAGAGAGACAGACTGTGTGAGAGAGAGACAGGCAGAGTATGGGAGCGTGTGTGTGACAGAGAGTGTGGGAGTGTGAGTGTGTGTGTGTGAGAGAGAGTGTGCGAGTGGAGAGAGAAAGAGAGAATGAGTGTGTGTGAGAGAAACAGACTGTGTGTGTGTGTGTGTGAGAGAGAGAGACAGAGTGCGGGAGTGTGTGTATGAGACAGAGAGTGTGCGAGTGAGAGAGAGAAAAAGAGAATGAGTGTGCATGGGGGGGGAGCAGTTTTCCACAACTTGTTCTGATTAGGCCTTACATAAAGCTTCAGCCTCTGAACCTGAGGCTCGACAGGACATCAAATATGTACGCTATGGAGAGAATGTAGACACTAGGACACTGGGCTAGGGGAGAGGGGGAGGGAGAGAGGAGGGAGGAAGGGGGAGGGTGAGGGGGAAGGAGAGGAGGAGGAGAGAAACAGAGGGAGAGGGGGGGAGGGGGGCGGAGGGAGAGGGGAAGGAGAGGAGAAGAGGAGGAAACAGGGGGAGGAAGGGGCGAGGAGAGGGGAAGGGAGAGAGAGAGGGAGAGAAACAAGGGAGAGGGAGGGGGGAGGCGAGGGGAAGGGGAAAGGCTGGGTAGGGCCTGGGGTGGCAGGGTAGCGGCTGGCATGGTGGGGGCTGAGGGTAGGGGCTGGGGGTGGCAAGGTGGGGGCTGGGGTGGAGGGTAGGGCCTGGGGTGGCAGAGTAGGGGCTAGGGGTGGCTGGGTGGGGGCTGAGGGTAGGGGCTGGGGGTGGCAGGCTGGGGGCTGGGCTGGCAGGGTTGGGGCTGGGGGTGGCAGGCTGGGGGCTGGGCTGGCAGGCTGGGGGTGGCAAGGTGGGGGCTGGAGGGTAGGGGCTGGGAGTGGCAGGGTGGGGGCTGAGGGTAGGGGCTGGGGGTAGAGGCTGGGGTTAAGGCTGGCAGGGTTGGGGCTGAGGGTGGCAGGCTGGGGCTGGCTGGCAGGGTTGGGGCTGCGGTGGCAGGTGGGGGCTGGAGGTGCTGGAGAGCATATGTAATGTCTGGGACAGTGGGTACAAACAAACGTACAAACACACCATCATCCTGTCTGTGCTGCTGTTGCCTGACGTCTGCCTAGTCTGGTTAATGTGGATTATGTGATATTGTGGATTACAAGAGATGGGTTAGAGCAGAGGAGCGGCAGTCTGGCTGTCTTGTAACATCCTGAGTTACATATTCCTTGCTCTTGGAGGAGCAGGGCAAGAGAGAAGGCAGTGTTACCTCAATGGCCAAGGTGGGGGCTGGCAGGGTAGGGGCTGGGAGTGGCAGGGTGGGGGCTGAGGGTAGGGGCTGGGGGTGGCAGGCTGGGGGCTGGGCTGGCAGGGTTGGGGCTGGGGGTGGCAGGCTGGGGGCTGCGCTGGCAGGGTTGGGGCTGGGGGTGGCAAGGTGGGGGCTGGAGGTGGCTGGAGAGCACTATGGTATGTCCTGGGACAGTGTAAAACAAACGTACAAACACACAATCATCTGTCTGTGCCTGCCTGTCTGCCTGCACGTCTGCTAGTCTGGTTAATGTGGATTAATGTGGATAATTGTGGATTACAGAGATGGTAGAGCAGAGGAGCGGCAGTCTGGCTGTCTACTTAACATCCTGAGATTACATAATCTCCCTCTGCTCTCTGGAGGAGCGAGGCAGAGAGAGAGGCCAGTGTTACCTCATGGCCGCTCTCTCATCTCGTGACACGGACAGTCCTGACACCAACACCCAGACTGTCCCAGTCGCTGTGCAGCTCCTGTCAATCAATACTCCACTCCGTGTCACAGCCACCCTCCAACAGAAGCCACGTCCGCGGACAAACACTCATAGAACAGGAAATGAAAAGGTCATCCGGGTGAACGAGGCCGTTCCGATAAGAGGGGGAGCCAACCGTGAAATAGCTGCTCCCAACTGAGGTAATATCAACACTGTCTAGACCAGCCCAGAGAGACCAGACCAGGAGATCCCAGAGCCTGGGTAAGAGAGAAACCGGCTAAGGGAGACCAGAGAAATTAGGTCTAATCATACATTGTTGTCTAAGGACACACCCAAGAGTGTCAGTACAACAGAGACTGTCAAAAGACAGGAAATATAAACTGCAACAAGTAACCAGCTTCCATTCTTGCTGTTAGATGTTGATTATAAATACGATTGTATGGTTGCATCTGTTTACATGACCAAGTGTTTAACATCTAGTATCTCCCACTCTATAAGGCAGCAATGTTGGTGTGATAACAGTGTGGATGTGCTGCCACACTAACTAGCCAAAAGGACGACAGTCTGACTCAGGCCAAGAAATCATCCATCCATTTTCTTCCGCTTATCCGAGGCCGGGTCGCGGGGGCAGCAGTCTGAGCAGGGAGGCCCAGACTTCCTTCTCCACACCACACCTCCTCCAGCTCCTCCGGGGGGATCCCGAGGCGTTCCCAGGCCAGCCGAGAGACATGGTCCCTCCCAGTGTCCCAAGAAATCAATCGATTTTTAACATCGTCCGACACTGGCCAGCGACTATTTAACACCAGATGATGAACCAGGATTTCATGTTGGTATCAGGCCCCCAAAAAACAATAGCATGTTGGTATCAGGCCCATCACTAGAACATCATGAAAAGGGTTAACTGTGTGGTGCTAAAGGGTTAGCTGTGTGATGCTACATGGTTAACTGTGTGGTGCTAAAGGGTTAGCTATGTGGTGCTACAGGGTTAGCTATGTGATGCTACATGGTTAGCTATGTGGTGCCACAGGGTTAGCTGTGTGGTGCTACAGGGTTAACTGTGTGGCGCTACAGGGTTAGCTGTGTGGTGCTACATGGTTAGCTATGTGGTGCTACAGAGTTAGCTATGTGATTCTACAGTTAAAGTTACTTCCTTGGAAAACAGCAAGTCAGGAGAA
The DNA here is from genome assembly GCA_036571765.1 of Plecoglossus altivelis. Taxonomy (NCBI): domain Eukaryota; kingdom Metazoa; phylum Chordata; class Actinopteri; order Osmeriformes; family Plecoglossidae; genus Plecoglossus; species Plecoglossus altivelis. The sequence continues at coordinate 18,457,656 of BROE01000003.1, forward strand.
GGCGGCAGGTGCAGAAGTTTGTAGTGAACATGTTTGTCTTTCGACAATTACCTCTTGGTAAGCACTGTGTGGAATACGATCCGGTCGTACTGGGTAAGCTAAAACCTTCTATGAGTCACAGATGACATGGTCACGAGGGTTTGTTGAACGTAGCCAGACAG
>BROE01000003.1:18460316-18465316 GCA_036571765.1 Plecoglossus altivelis
ACCTGCTTAATTAGCCTCGGTATCCTCACGCACTGAATGAATCACATTGTGTGTCAGGGAACGGAACACTGAACTGTCTTGTGTGGAACACAGGAAGAGACGAGGAGGGGGACAGCTCGCGCGAGCCCTTCTGCGAACTGACATCATATTTAACACTTCCTAAATCAATCAGTTCTAATCTGTGCCCGTGCTGTTTAAATACGAATATGCTGTTACATTATATTCCGGGTGTTTTTATCAACGGAATGTGACAGTGGCCGGAAACTGAAGTCTAGTCCAACTTGCTCTACTGTCGGCCCACTGAAATGATAAGCGAGTCCCAAGTTTTGAGCCCCGGCTCCGGTCGAAGTGTCCCGCAGTACCGGGGTGTGTCACCTCGGAACAATCGATGAAGCCTGATTACAGATGTTTACCGAGGCTGCCGCGTGCTAGCGCACATGAGTCACTTTCAAAAAAAGAACATAATACGGTAAACTGTAGACAGTTGAACTCGTGCCAGGAACGTTTGTCTTTTTCAGATATACACACACACACACACACACAACACAACACAACACAACACAACATTGGCTAAAAAACGGGAATACAATCGTCAGAAATATGTGGGTGTGAAAATGGGGCTTTTGAACCCACGGAAAACAGAAACAATGTCATTGTACTTAGTTACAAACGAACTTTAATAATAAAGGCCTTTAGATGCTACATCGTAGCTCTTTGGGAAACAAGCGAATTGTTTGACAAACCTTAAGCAAAGTGACAACAAGCATGAAGAGAAAACTCCTACGTAGACTCCAAACACCATAACAAACACGGTCCACAGATGACATTGTTTAAACTTAAACATGATGTTGAACACAGTAAGTAGCTACATCGTTTTAATGTGTGCGTGAATCAGTCTGCTCGTGCGTGTTCTTACCTCGAACTCGACAAGGGTGTTTCAATGCGAGAGTCGGTGTACCCGTGACATTCCTCTCTCCGGTTTAACACAAGTTAGAACAAGTCACCACAAGACCGATCAGTCTTTAGCCATAATCTCATCGATTCACGGGGGCGAACTGGATATCGATTTGTCATCGGTTTTCTGAAGGGATTCCTCTTTTACGCAATCGTTGTTGGCCAAACACAGGCCCAGACAACTAGTCGGCTGCGCGAGGGAACAACTTGATGCTCTTACCCAAAACCGTCCCCGGTAGTCAGCAGAGCGCGTGCCACAGGGGGCGGGTTGTAAGCGCCTAGTGGAAGAAGTGTTTGGGAGTTCGCTTCATTGTTCCGACAACAGCTACCAAGCGAGCCACACTTGACATCTCCTCACCTTCGGCTAATATTGTTGTTTCCTTGTTAACTACTGTCTGACTGGGGTGATAGGGACTCTAAATAACGCGAATAGTAAAAACGCGAACTTGTTGAAACCAAAGTTATAGACGGAGACACATGGGAACATATACACCTTCCCTTCTGCGAGCCGAGTTTTAGTTTTTGCCGGAGAATATAGTAAAAAAAATCCATGCGTTGTTGCTAACGACACACGTCGTAGATTTAATAGTGAAAACAAGGCTAAACGTATGAATGGACGAACAAGGGCTGCCCTGATGGTGTTGTGTGCTAACCAGGCTCTCTAGTGGTTGTGTTGGATTACTGCAGACTACGACGTGACATGGCCGCGAGTTCGTAGAGGAAGGGGGCAAACAAGGCCTTTTTCCACCGGCTGCTCTCAAGCTGAAACAACACGCACGTCTGCCTTACTACCCCCCACCCCCACCTCCTCTCTCTCTCTCTCTCTCTCTCTCTCTCTCTCTCTCTCTCTCTCTCTCTCCGTGTCTCTGTTTCTCTCTCTCTCTCCGAGTCTCTGTTTCTGTGTGTGTGTGTGTGTGTGTCTCTCCGTGTCTCTGTTTCTGTGTGTGTGTGTGTGTGTGTCTCCGTGTCTCCTTCTCTCTCTCACACACACACACACACACACACACGCTGTCTTTTATTCTCAACTCACTTGAGCATTTACGTCTTTGGCAATGTGTTGACGTCCATCTGTACAATAAATCATTCCAATACACAGGAAGTTGCAGTTTGAGGCGTCTTTCATGGAACACTAGTTGTCTATTCTCTGACCATCGCAGAGTCTGCCATGAGTGTGTGTGTGCGTGTGAGTGTGTGTGCGTGTGTGTGTGTGTGTGTGTGCCCAGTCAGACTGTTGTCTGATTACTATTCTATTGTAACTGTATATCCTCTTCATCCTCTCTCTCTCTCTCCCACCCTCCCTCTCTCTCCCCCCTCAATTCCTCTCCCGTCCCTTTTTATCTTGCTCTCCCTCTCCATCCATCTCCCTTTCTAACAACCTCCTCTCACGCAGAACGCTCTACCCCTCCTCTTCTCCCTCTATCTCCCTCTTCTCCCTCTATCTCCCTCTATCTCCCTCTTCTCCCCTACTCCCTCTATCTCCCTCTATCTTCCTCTATCTCCCTCTATCTCCCTCTTCTCCCACTATCTCCCTCTATCTCCCTCTTCTCCCTCTATCTCCCTCTATCTCCCTCTATCTCCCTCTTCTCCCTCTATCTCCCTCTATCTCCCTCTCCTCCCTCTCCTCCCTCTTCTCCCTCTATCTCCCTCTTCTCCCTCTATCTCCCTCTCCTCCCTCTATCTCCCTCTCCTCCCTCTTCTCCCTCTATCTCCCTCTATCTCCCTCTATCTCCCTCTCCTCCCCTACTCCCATCCTCCCCCTCTCCTCTCCCATACAGCAGCAGGTCTGTAGAGATCTCTCTGGGCTGCGGTATCCATAAGGCTGCCAGCTTTGAAGAGCTGTCATGTTTTTCTGGGCTGGGAATCCATTGCTACCCTTAGCCCCCCTTCTTCTCTGTCTGCACCTCAGAGATCACTTCTACTACACAGTGTGTGTGTGTGTGTGTGTGTGTGTGTGTGTGTGTGTGTGTGTGTGTGTGTGTGTGTGTGTGTGTGAGAGAGAGAGAGAGTGTGAGTGAGTGAGTGAGTGTGTGTGTGTGTGAGAGAGTGTGCGTGTGAGAGAGAGAGTGTGAGTGAGTGAGTGTGTGTGTGAGAGAGTGTGCGTGTGAGAGAGTGTGTGTGTGTGAGAGAGAGAGTGTGAGTGTGTGTGTGTGTGTGTGTGTGTGTGTGTGAGAGAGAGAGAGAGAGAGAGAGAGAGAGAGAGAGAGAGAGAGAGTGAGTGAGTGTGTATGTGTGTTCTAGACTAGGAATAATGATACTCTATATTCATCACATGTTTTAAAGGAAAATACTCAAATGACCTGGCTAACTTCAAAACTAAATTCCTTCTTAATTGAGGCTACAGTAACCAACATTACATGTTTACATTAATCGTGTTCACAATAGCGACCATGTGGTGATATCAAGACTTCCTTAACAAGTCTCTGTGGTTAGGATTCACTGAGCTGAAACATGGTTACTTTGAACTGAGCCACATCAACTCTGACTACTCTTTGATAGTGAAACACTGTTAGAGCTTTGAACTCTGGTTTCCTGCTTCGTATACACACCGTGTTAAGATGAAAATATCTGTTCAATAAATACTGTGGTGCCTTGCGACTTGCTGGCCCCAGTCCAGGGTGTACCCCACCTATGGCCCGAAAGCTACTGGGTTAGGCTCCAGTCACCCGTGACCCCAAGATGGGAACAAGCGGCACTGCAATCCCTCCCAGGGATCAGCAGTAGACAATGGATGTATTTAAATACTGTAGATGTAAAGTGTCATGCTCCAATACTCCCCACCAGAGGGTACTGTTGTTCTAACTGACAGATTTCAGAAAGTGTGACTGTGTGTGTGTGTGAATAAATGTGTGTGGGTGTGTGACTGAGTGTGTGTGTGTGTGTGTGTGTGAATGAATGTGTGTGTGTGACTGAGTGTATGTGTGTGTGTGTGACTGACTGAGTGTGTGTGCGTTAATGAGTGTGTGTGTGTGTTACTGAGTGTATGCGTGTGTGTGTGTGCGCGCGTTACTGAGTGTGTGTGTGTGTGTGTGTTACTGAGTGTGTGTGTGCATTACTGAGTGTGTGTGCGTGTTACTGAGTGTGTGTGTGTGTGTTACTGAGTGTGTGTGTGTTACTGAGTGTGTGTGTGTGTGTGTGTGTTACTGGGTGTGTGTGCATTACTGAGTGTGTGTGCGTGTTACTGAGTGTGTGTGTGTGTGTTACTGAGTGTGTATGTGTTACTGAGTGTGTGTGTGTTACTGAGTGTGTGTGTGTGTTACTGAGTGTGTGTGTGTGTTACTGATTGTGTGTGTGTACCCAGCATGAAGCATGACTGCATCAGGTGTTTCTGCCCATCTGCTTGTGAGTTCAATACGTCAAAATGACTCACCTGTGGGGGAGGCGGGAGAGATGGAGACAGGGAGGAAAAGGAGGGAGGGTAGGAATGAGGTTGGGTGGAGGAGGTAGGAAGGGAGGGAGGGAGTGGAGGGAGGGTGAGGAATTGAAAATAAAGAGGGAGGATGGAGTGATGGAGAGGGTGATGGAGAAAGAGATGGAGGAGGGAGGGAGGGAGTGGATGGCAGGACTGAACCCGTGTAAGGATTATGCTGAGTGGGCTGGGTGTCTAGCTGTGAGTGGGTGTGGGTAGATGAGGAGGGGGGAGGGAGGGAGGAGGGGGGAGACAGAGTTGACAAGATATATGGAGGGAACGTATCATGGGGAAAGGCCCTCCACTCCCTGATTAGCATTCAGACTCAGTCCAGACTGCATCAAGAAACTCTACACTCCTGTCCCTCACACCTCTCTCTCTTTCTCTCCCTCTCACCTTCTATGTCTCTCTCTCCCACTCTCCCTCTCTCTCTATCTCCCTCTCATCTTCTATGTCTCTCTCTCTCTTTCTCTCCCTCTCACCTTCTATGTCTCTCTCTCCCACTCTCCCTCTCTCTCTATCTCCCTCTCACCTTCTCTGTCTCTCTCTCTTTCTCTCCCTCTCACCTTCTCTGTCTCTCCTACTCTCCCTCTCTTCCTCAACCTCTCTCTCTTTCTCTCCCTCTCACGTTCTCTCACCT
>BROE01000003.1:18477816-18498827 GCA_036571765.1 Plecoglossus altivelis
TGAGGTAGGGTTAGTGTGTAAGGTAGGGTTGTGATGTAGAGGTAGGGCGTAAGGTGGAGTTAGTGTGTGAGGTACGGTTAGTGTGTGAGGTTGGGTTAGTGTATGAGATAGGGTTAGTGAGGTAGGGTTAGTGTGTAAGGTAGGGTTAGTGAGGTAGGGTTAGTGTGTGAGGTTGGGTTAGTGTATGAGATAGGGTTAGTGAGGTAGGGTTAGTGTGTGAGGTAGGGTTAGTGAGGTAGAGGTAGGGCGTGAGGGACGAACTGATAAACATCTCCCAGCTCCAGAGAGCCTGGGTCCAGCCTGTCAGCCACACTGGCAGCCTGGTTCTGCTCAGCGCTGTCTGCTGCTTTGTGGGTTCTCTCTCTTCAGTGACATGGAGGGGGAGGGAGGGAGGGAGGGGGGGAGCGATAACCATAAATTCTGGAAACTAATGTGTACTGGCTGTGCCTTCTGGCATGGTCGTATAGACTGCAGCACCAGACAGAGTTCTCTCTTTCCCTCCATCTCCCCACTCTCTCTCCATCACCCTTCTCCATCTCTGTTTAATGAACCTCTTACTGTTATTCATCCCAGTGTGTGCTGAGTGTTTGAGGTAAAAGGCTCAGGACAACAGCCAAACTGCCCTGTGTGGGTGAGGCTGTCCCTAGCCCTATTTCTCCTCCTAACCTCCTCTTCCTCCTCTGCCCTCCTCCTCTCCTCCTCTTTCTCCTCTGCCCTCCTTTTCTGCCCTCCTCCTCTCCTCCTTCTCTTCCTCCTCTCATCCCCTACTCCTCCTCCTCTCATCCCCTCCTTCTCATCCTCTCCTGCCCTCCTCCTCCTCTCATCCCCTCCTTCTCTTTCTCTCCTGCCCTCCTCCTCTCATCCCCTCCTTCTCCTCCTCTCCTGCCCTCCTCCTCTGCCCTCCTCATATTTCCTAATTTCACTCTTCCTTGAGGAGTGTTTTTCCAGAGCGTGGAAGCCAGTGTGATGTCTGACTGATGTGACCTGGGCATCTTTCAGCCAGGCACGCAGCTCTCTGCAGCAGGGTTGCTGGAGCGTGAGGACACGAACTGACTCTGCAGCTGTCCAGGATGACTCCAGCTCTAATTAAGAGATGTAGAACACAGTAAGGGGGCGAGGTAGGGTCGGAAGCAGGTGGGGACGACAAAAAAACTGCACGTCCCCCCCCCCCCCCGTCTCCCCCCCTTCGTCCCCTCCAGGGGGTTGATACGTCACACTGCTCTGTAGAGAGGCGCTGGAAGAGAGCCAATTAGTAAGGAGTCAGATGACAGTACGATGAACCTTGGGATGGTTGCCATGTTGGTAGATAACATGTGTGCTAGAGAACAGAGATAACCACACCAAATCACACCATGTCTTCCTAGATGCTTGGTTCTAGTGAATGCATCTACACACGGCTGAATAGTGAAACACTATTTAGGATGATAACGTCTAAGGTTTAAATACAAAGGTCAGACAAGAATTCGAGTATTTCTGGAGTGCTGTAGTACTGCGTTTCAGTCTTTATTTCACCAGGACACCAGAACTCAGCTCAGCTATCTGTCTCCCTGCCTCAGTACTGGAGTCATTACCACTCACAGCAGATAAAGCAGCTCACTGGTCAATATTGTCTCATAAAACACACATGGTCATGTGCCACAGTCTCAACCAATGGGAATGGGAGTTCCATGCTCAGTCCAGACTTTAATTTCCTCCTCAATTGCTGCAATAAAAGCATCTGCGTTTCCCTCCCTCCTCCCTCCCTCCCCCCTCCTTTCTCCCTTCTCCTTGCCTCCTCCCTCCCTCCTTCCCTCCCTCTTCCCTCCCTCCCTCCCTCCCTCCCTCCCTCTCTCTCTGTCTGTCTCTGTCTCTGTCTTTCTCTGTCTCTCTCTCTGTCTTTTTCTCTCTGTCTCTCTCTGTGTCTCTGTATTTATCTCTCTGTCTCTATCTCTCTCTGTCTCTCTCTCTTTCCTTTTCTTCCTCCGTCTTTTGTTCCATCTTTTCCTCCCCTCTCTTTTGCTCTCCTCTCTCTTTTCCTCCCCTCTCTCTTTTCCTCCCCCCCTCTCTCTCTCTGCACCAGAAATACAGTGTTTGCTGTGTATGAATGTTGATCTGATGTGTGTGAGGGTGTGTGTCCAGTCCAAACAGACACATGACCCTACAGAGCAGTGCTCATCCCTGGGAGGCCTGAGGGAACTGTAATCCCAGTGCGGAGGGATTACAGACAAGCCAGCTTGTTTCAACACAACACAGGACTCAGAATCCATGTCACACACACGCATGCACGCACGCACGCGCACGCACACACGTCAACCGCACGGCAACCGTGTCGCAGGGAACACAAGGGGGCTCGATGTGGAGCTGCAATCTCATTGGTCGGCATCTGAACAGCACGCTCAGACGCCGTGGCTACAGGAAGCGACAAGAAGATGCGCAAGCAGGTTGTGTTGACACGCTCTTTGGACCTGCCAGTTAACAAGCAAACACATAGACACCAGATCTGGCTTTGGACCTGCCAGTTAACAAGCAAACACATAGACACCAGATCTGGCTGTACGTTGCTACTACATTGTACGACCTTTACCATAGCTTTCTTCCATCTCTTTAAATGTCTGTTCTGACACATTAAACCAAGCAGTCGGTGTTGCGCTCACATCCTGCATGTCTGCCTGGTTCAGATTACATCCAGATTCAGATTACATCCAGACCCCAAACTTCAACATCACCACAAGGAGGAAGACTGCCATGATCATGTCAATGAGCAAACAGGCAACATACATACAGTACGCTGTTAAATGTGCAGATTTAAATAATAAAATGCAAAGTCGGTTTGTTATTTTTATCCACATGGAGTGGAGTGGTGCAGTGCTTAGGAGTCCCAGAGGAGCCAAGCAGATGCCACGTGCTCCAGTGCAGGTTGAGATGACCCAGATTCCTGCCGGCAGGAGGCTGGTTTGCTGGGTACCCAGCATGGGGGGAGGGGGGCTGTGCGTGGTTGGTTAGGTGTGTAGTGTTTGAGGGGCCTGTGCTGCAGGTGTGTAGTGTGGGAGGGGCCTGTACTGTAGGTGTGTAGTGTGGGAGGAGCCTGTGCTGCAGGTGTGTAGTGTGGGAGGGGCCTGTGCTGCAGGTGTGTAGTGTGGGAGTGGCCTGTCCTAACCTAATGTATTTGGTTGTCGCTGTTGGCTCTACACTGTTTTATTTAATTTAAAGAAGAGCGTAATTAAAGATGCTCTTTGTACCCTAACACACACATACTGTCTCACACACACACAACCTCAAATACACACACACACAATCTGAGACACACACATGATCTTACACACACGCAATCTCACACACACACCTGATCTCTCTCTCACACACACACACACCTTTTAGAGCTCTATAATGAACTAGACAAGTCAATTAGAAGCAACAGTATTAAGCATTACTTGGTCATCAGTGTTGGCTGTTGGTTAAAGACACAGTCCAGACCAGCTGTCTTCAACTAAAGGCCATGTTCCATAAGCTCTCTGGACAGCTACCTCCTCAGGTGTATGAAGACAAGCAGACCGTTCATCCTGGCTTGTCTGGCTAGCTCTTATTCAGTCTGAGTTTGCCTGCTAGCTGGCTGTGTGTGGTGTGTGTGTGGTGTGTGTGTGATTGTGTGTGTGTGTGTGTTCCCTGTGGATGCAATATCGTGTCGCATGCACCCTTCTGTCTGTCTTCTGTCTGTCTGTCTCCTGTGTGGTGCTTGCGTGTGTCGGGCGCCTGTGGGTATGCGACGTGTGTCGTCTGTGTGTGTGTGTTGTCATAGTGTACGTGTACTCGGTGTGTAGTGACCCTCAACGCTGTTCATGGATAGTGGGTCTGGTTTGTGGCGTCTGGGTGAGTGTTCGGCGTCTGTTGTGGGTCTCGTGTTGTTCGTCTGTGTGTGTTGTCTGGTGGTGTGTCTGGGTCGTTCTTTTGGGTATGGTGACTGGTGTGTGCTGGTGTGATGTGTGTTACTGCGATGTGTGCTGTGTGCTGGTTCGCTAGTGTTTTTGTGTGTTTGTGTCTGTGCTGTGTGTGTCTGGTTCTGAGTGTATGTATGCGTCTGGTGCTTGTGTCGCTCTGGTTGTTGTCTGCGTGTGGGCTTGGTGTGTTGTGTCTTGTGTGTTGTGTGTGTCTGCGTGTGTTGTCTGTGTGTGTCTGCGGTGTGTGTCTGCGGTGTGTGTTTGTGTGTGTCTGGTGTGTGTGTCTGGTGTGTGTGTGCGGTGTGCTAGCGAAGCCTTCATCAACTAAATACCACGTCTCCAGCCCATCATTTTCTAACCTTTACTGAGGAGTCTCTTCTCAGTCTGCTGCCAGACGTGAAGAGCGTCTGTTCACACAGAAAACAACACAGTCCTCTGTCTGTCCGCTGGCTAGCTCTGAGCTACCCCCCCATGTTCCTACACACACACACACACACACACACACACACACACAACACACACACACACAGCCTGACCACACACACTACGACGCCCCCACGTCCTACACACACACACACAACACACACACACACACAACAAACAATCCATCACACTACTGACCATCCACTACCCTCTCCTCAATCTTCCACCCACACACACACACACTACACACACACACACAAACACACACACACACACACACACACACACACACACACACACACACACACAACACACCACACACACAACTTTGACCATCCACTACCCCCGCACGTCCTACACACACCCACACACACACACCCACAACACACACACACACACCACACCACACCCACTGACCATCCCACAAACACCTCCCAACTTCCTACACAACACACAGCCACCTCAAGGCGAAATGCCTTGTAGTTGTCCTTTGTTGGTGTGACAGCAGTGTCTACAGTAGACGAGAGAGAGAGTGTGTGAGGTGGAGAGAGTGTGAGGTGGAGAGAGAGTGTGTGAAAGTCAGTGTGTGAGGTGAAGAGAGAGTGTGTCCACAGTAGAGAGAGAGTGAGTGTGTGATGTGGAGAGAGTGTGTGAAAGTCAGTGTGTGAGGTAGAGAGTGTACTGTGTACATTAGAGAAGAGAGTGTGTGTGAGGTGGAGAGAGCCTGTGTGTACAGTACGAGAGTAAGAGAGAGAGGGGGTAGAGAGAGAGATAAGAGAGAGATAGAGAAGAGAAAGAGAGAACGAGATAGAGAGAGAGAGCTAAGAGAGAGAAAGAGGAAGAGAGATACAGAAGAGAGAGTGTGTGTGTATCAGAGCCCAGGGAAAGGGAAGACGTAAAAGCTTAAGAACAAAGCATATCAGTGTTTAACAACAAAGACTGATGCATTTCCCCCGGATGGACAAACAAACATTATTCTTCTTTCAGTTGGGTTCCATTCCATCCTTGTCTGAACCAGTTGCAGCTAATCTACAGAACCCAGAGACAGGACGCTCTAGATAACTGTATGGTACCTCAGAGAGATCGCCTCACACTTGATGTCTCCATGGTGTCCTGGTGCTGAACACAGTATAGATTTTATAATAAAGTCTTAATGCCCCTAAGCTGCGGGGCCCCTTGAAAGAGTTCAGATAAGGGCCAGTAGGACGTAGAGAGGGGGGGAGATGCTGGGGATAGTCTATTGATGTGTACCGACTGATGGATCGCATCCCCACATGGTAAACGTTGCTGCAACATATTCTATTCTACACTCTACTCTTTTTCATCTCAATCTAATATTAGACTGGACTCATTAAGCTTTAATGGAGAGACATGGCAGGTAGTGAGTAGACAGGAAGCCTACAGTCGATATTTCTCTCCTATCCTCCTCTTCTTCTCCTTCTTCTCCCTCCTCTTCTCCCTCCTCTTCCCCCTCTCTCCATCTCTCTCTCTCGTCCCCCTCTATCCCTTCTCCTCATCTCCTCTCCAAATACTCCCTTTTCCTCTCCTCCCCCGTCCCCTCTCTTCCTCTTCTTCTCTCCGCCTCTCCTCTCCCCTTCTTTGCTCTCCTTCCTCTCTCCTCTCCCCTTCTCTTCTTTCTTTCCTCTTCTCCTCCCCCTCTCTCTCTCTTTCTCCTCCCCTCGTCCACATGATCTGCAAAGTGGTTTTTGACCTTTGCTATGTAATACCCTGCCTGGCTTCTGTTTTGGAATTACTTTCTGTTTCTCACTCTTGCCTCTCTCTCTCTCCCTCTTGCTTCTCTCTATATTTCTCTTGGTCTCTCTCTCTCTCTCCCCTCTCTCTCCTCCCATCTCTTGCTCTCTCTCCATTTCTCTTGCTCTCTCTCTCATTCCCTCTCTCTCTTCTCTCTCTCCCTTTATTTCTCTTGCTCTCATCTCTCTCCCTCTCTCTCTTTCTCATCTCTCCCTTTATTTATCGTTGCGCTCTCTCTCTTTTCCTCTTTTTCTCTCCCTGCTCTTTCTCCTTCTTCTCTTCCAGTGTTTCTTTTTCTTGCTCTCTCCTTCCCTTCTCACCCTCTCCTCCTCCGATGACCCGATTGGCGGTGCGTGTGTGTGAAAGGTCCACCTCCTCTCCACCCGCTCCTCTCTTGCCTCTCTCCGCTCCTGCGTCTTAATCCCTCCCCACTCCTCTTCTTCCTTAGTGTCCTGCGCCACTCCTCTCCTTCTGACTCTCACTATGCATCGTGTATCCTCGCTCATCGTCCCACCATGATCTGCACTTGTGATATTATCTGTAATCCATTATTGTCATAATTAGATACCTTTACGGAAAAGAGCCTGTCTCGTGGCTTCTGTTTCTTGCGCTGAACTTCTGAGCGTGAGCGAATTTCTGTCAGACTCACCATTTATGCAACCCTCTGGCTCTCTGCTCCACGTCTCGGATACAAGGGTTTGGCCCCATGACTTTGTGTTGTTTGTTCTTGCCCGCTCGTGGAGTAGCTAGCCGTGTCATGGGTTATTATCTCATTGGACCACTTCCTTCGGTTTCTCTCCTCTCAATCGGGGGTGGGAGGAAGTTCCCTCCCTATCTACGCTTTCTTGCGTTCTTTAAGCATCTACCTGTCACTCTCGAACTAGCTTATTTACTAAACTCTCTGTCCACATCTCTCTTCATCTCCTGCACCTTCTCTCTCCATCTTTGTCTCTTCTCTGTAATCCTTTTCCTCTCTTTCCAGCGCATCCATCTCCTCTGCTGGGGAGCTCTCTCGTCTTTCTTCTCCTCTCAGGCCTATTCACTCATTGAATCTTGCTCTCCCCATCCTCCTATCCCTTTTCTTCACACCACGTCGTAGTGCCTCTAATATTCCACGTCACCTGCTAAGTGACTCTCCCAGTCGTTTCTTGAGTCTCTACTCCTGTTCTTGGTTGACTTGCCACGCTGTTCCTTCTCGATGCCGCATGGTTCACTCGTGAGACTTTCACCACGTAGATCATCCCTGGTTCATGGCTCCCTTTCCTCTATTCATTGCTCCTCATCGCTTACTGAGAGGTCCATCTGTCAGGGCTGTTGTAGGAGCGCTGTGTTGTACGCTAATCGTGTGCTAGTCGTGTCCCTGCCGGTTTCGCTGGACGTGGCGCTGATGTATTGGCCTGTGTGTGAGGGTGGGGATGAGGCTTGTGGAGCACAGGTTGTATCTCTGTGGTGGTGAGACGTGAATGCCCTGGAACGGCGCGGTGTTTGTAGAGAGTTGGTAGGTTGTGCGTTTGTCCCCAGCACAGAATGAGGGTGTGGGGTTTGTCCATGGGTGTGTCCTGGGCTTGTGTGGGTGTGTGGAGGGGTGTGTGAGGGTGTGTTGGTGGTGTGTGTGCGAGGAGGTAATCATTTTAGGGGTGGTTTTTGGTCGATCTGGGGTTGTGTGAGCCTCAGGTGTGTCGGGAGTGTGTGGTGAGCAGGTAGTGCGTAGTGATGGTGTGTAGCGCGATGCACTTGATATTGGGTGTTGGTGTGCACGTGGGCGAGTTGTGTGAGGGGATGTGAAACCGGTGCGTGGGTAGAAACATAGTATCAATCGTGTCAGCCCGCGACTTGGCCTCCTCCACCCACGTAACATCCAGCTGCACAGGGGTTCTGATCTTGAGATCAGAGAAGACGGGCCTTCCTAATGTTTGCACGAGCGTGCTGACCTTTGGGACAGGGGACGGGAGGGTCTGCTCCCATCAAGGGACAGCAATAAATAGTCCTCCACCTCCCCACCGTGCTGAACCCGAGGATGGGACTGGAAATGGGGTGTACCCCACGCCCCCATTTGCCTGCAGCAGGACCCCTGTCGTCCGTACGTCTGCGTCCTCTTTCCTTACACTCCCTCTCTACTAGTGGGCTCCTGACCCTTACTGCACTTCTCTCGCCTCCCGTAGTAACTACCAAGAATGCCCGCGCCTCTCCCAATCGGCGTTGCGCGCCCCACCCCTACTATTTCCCTCTCCTCCCCCTCGCCTCCCCCAATCCCTCCTGCTCATGGCTTCTCTTCTGGACTCGCCCTCCTCTTGGGTTTGAGATGGTAACGAAGGGCTTTTTTACCACAGGATGCGCTTTCCCCATCGCTGTCCACGTTCCATACTACTCTAACCTGTAACTCCACCCACACCCGACACCGTTCATCTCTCGGCGTACTTCCTCCTCCTCTCTCCTTCTCGAGATCTCCCTGCAGTCCTAAATAGACAATCTCGACTATATAAGAGTAACATATTAGAGTGTGAGTATTCCCGTTAATCGGTCAAACATGTTCCAGATTGGGAAGAAATACCCTGCTAATACTACATTAGGCTCGAGTTATTTGTTAACCATCACTGACCACCCACACTGGTGATGAGAGGGGGGGGACACAAAACATCTGACACACACACACATCAGAACGGCTATTGGAGAACTTCTCCCTTCAGCCTCACACATATCTCACCACTCGCCGTCTGCATTCACACATTCTCTATTCACACCACACTTTTTGGTCTTGAAACCCATGGGAGCAGATTCCTCTTGAGCAGTGCATGACCCACTTTAAGGTCTAGCCTGCGATTGTTTTCATTTTTTCTCGCGCACTGCACACTCCATCTGTGCAATCTCCGTTGGGACATCTGTCTGAGCGTTAATCGCATGTCTGATCTCTATTTAAGAGCCACATCGGTCAGCTACCACCAGCATTTCTCCCTCTCACCTTGCAAGCAGTACATCGGGACTAATCATGCAAAGCCAGATGAGTATATATTAAGGGCATCTCATTGTTGAGACACCGCTGTTTTCCTACAGGCTCTCCTGTGCAAGATGGCTGCTGAGGTAAATCAATTTGTAATCAATTACCTCAGCAGCAGTTAAATAGTTCTTTGTTTAAATCCATATCTCATACTCTATTTTGAGATTGCTCTCATGTCTGTGTTTTTGATAGAAAAGTCCTTAACATTGGGAGGAGAAAGGTGGAGAGGGGAGGGATGGAAAGGGGAGGAGAGGGGAGAGGAGGGGAGGGGGTAGGGAAGGTGGAAGGAGGAAGGGAGAAGGGAAGGCAGGGGAGGGGAGGTGAGGGAAGGAGAGAGGAGGGGGAAGGGAGGACAGGGGAGAGGAGGGGAGGAGAGGGGAGGGGGAAGGGAGGGCAGAGGAGAGGAGAGGAGGGGAGGCGAGGAGAAGAGGAGAAGAGAGAGGAAAGGGGACGCAGCACGTTGACTGACAAACAGCTTTGCCTCGAGGCGAGATAAATCTCATTTGCAGTATTACCAGCAGATTCTTTGCCGTGTGTGTGCGTGTGTGTGTGCGTGCGTGTGTGTGCGTGTGTGTGTGTGCGTGTGTGTGTGTGTGTGTGTGCGTGGGTGGGTGATAGAAAAGGTCTGCACTCATTGTGACAGCCTCCCCTCTCGGCCCGGTGACCACGGTGATCACGGTGACCACGGTGACCACTGTGATCACCACGGTGACGAGCAGCATTATTGTCTGGATAAGAGGGCGAGTTTGTTGAGTCTCATCACGCCAGTTGTCAAAGACTTAAAACGCCTTCATCTGACGCAGGACAGAAGAACAAAAGGAAAACCAGCCTTCATTCTGCAGAGACACCAAGATCTTTCTGTGTCTGGGAAGATCATCTGTTAGAAGATTTGGACAAACACTACGAAGGAACACTTCTGTTTTAAGACCTCTTTGAATCATGCATCTGCCAGCGCCTTGAGACGCTGTCAAAGACCTGAGCATCATTTCAAGGATGGCAGTAGCTGTAATCAGCCCAGTTCACAGTTACGATGCAGATGTTTTGTGAATACAGTTTACCAAGCAGATATCATGTTTCCTTATCACGTACAGATTTATCGGTTCATTTTGTGAGGTTATCTGTGTATCAATAGAATGGTTATAATGGTGTGGTATCCAGACAGGAATTGGCTCTAAGTCTATTCCTGATCCTCTGATACTGGAACAGCTATTGTGGCATCTTTGTGTTGACCTGGGAACATCTGTCTGGTGTGACTGTGACGTCTCTGTCTCCTCCAGGCTCAGGACGTTGCATAGAGACGACCTGACCAGAGAGAGTCCCTCACCTCCAGCCTGCTCTGCCCCGACACACGCTGTTCTAGAACCCTCACCAGACCACCAGCCATTCTAGAACCCTCACCAGACCACCAGCCATTCTAGAACCCTCATCAGACCGCCAGCCGTTCTAGAACCCTCATCAGACCGCCAGCCGTTCTAGAACCCTCATCAGACCACCAGTCGTTCTAGAACCCTCACCAGACCGCCAGCTGTTCTAGAACGTCACCAGACCACAAGCTGTTTTTCCTGCAGACCCAGCTAGTCCAGTCTAGTCTAGTCCTCCACAGCAGCTGGAGGAGAAAGAACTACAACCAAAACCGGGACTCACTGACGTGTAACATTTAAAGAACTACAAACATGGCTGACCCGTACCAGAACAACGCGTACCACCAGGGGGGCGGAGACAGTTACGGCACCTACGGCGAAGGGGACGGCCATGATGGCTACGGTTACCAGGGCGACTACCCTCCCCAGGAGGAGGACGCGGCGAGCGACGCCACTGAAGGCCACGATGACGAGGATCAGATGTACGAGGGCGAGTACCAGGGGATCCCCCATCCTGACGAGGTGAAGGCAGCCCAGCGAGCAGCCAGGGCCAAGGTCCGTGCTGCAGCTGGGGGAGAGCCCACAGAGCTGGAGGAGCTGGCAGAGCAGTACGAGGACATCATGGAGGACTGCGGGCACGGACGTTTCCAGTGGACGCTCTTCGTGGTGCTGGGGCTGGCGCTGATGGGCGATGGCGTGGAGTGTTTCGTGGTTGGTTTCGTCCTCCCCAGTGCTGAGAAGGACATGTGTCTCTCCAACTCAGAGAAAGGCATGCTGGGTAAGTCAGAGTTACGTTTTCTGTATCTCGTTCTGAATCTCGAATTTCCTTCTCTGTTCGTTTTCATCCTTTTGTTACTGTTTAGGTTCGCTCAAAACACTGTATGTATCACTGCAGAAACCTTTCCATCCCACCCTCCTATCATCTCAGACCTGCAGTCTTCTGCTGAGAGAGAGAGGGGCAGAGTCATGCCAGTGCGTTAAAGGGCTCGGTGTTTTTCTAAGTTAATTCATTTTTCTACTGCCGAGCCGTGGGAGGGATTGCAGTGTTGCTTGTTCCCGTTTGAGGTCAGGGGTGACTGGAGCCTAACCCAGTAACTTCAGGCCGTGTTTTCCCAAGTTGCATAACTTAAACATTTTCGCAGAGTAACAGAAAGCAGTAAATAACCGTCTGCTGTGGCTCCCTCCCAGAATCCCCTTCTCCTACCCAGACAGCCTGGTCCAGTCTAGCTGGCTCAGACCATGCCAGCCAATCAATATCAACCAGAGGGCTCTTAAGTGCGCAGTAAACTAGAAATGTTCTCAAATTAGCTAATGGCACAGTCAATTACCTGATGCCTCTGCCCCCCTGCTAAGCCGAGCGTCGTGGCAAGGCTTCCTGCTTCCCTAAGCAGGAGGGGAAGGGACGAGCAGGGAGAAGGACTGGCCTGGCCAGGAGGTTGGCACAGCCATCTGGGCTGCGGCGGGCATGGCATGCCATCAATCAATCTGAATAAGAAAACCTTGCACTTTGTGTGTGTGTGTGTGTGTGTGTGAGGAAGGTCTCTTTTGTGTTTAAATCTTTACTTTTGGTTTATCAGGCTATTCCTTTTGAGACGTGTTTGGCAAGAGACTGAACAGACTATTTCTGTAGTCTTTAAAGAGTGTTTCTGAAGTTAGCAGGCTTTAAACAGAGTGTTTTTTGAAGTTAGCAGGCTATAAACAGTGTTTCTATAGTTAGCAGGCATTAAACAGAGTGTTTCTGAAGTCTGTAGGCTTTAAATGTTGATGTAGGATGTTGGAGTACTGCAGGAATACTTCAGTGCCAGACAACACAGTCTCTTTCTCTCTTCAGACTCTACTGTTTGCTCTGAGTCAGCAGATCTGACTGGATCAATAACCTCTCTGCTGACCTTGTACATAGTCCAACCTAGCTCAGTCCAGCGATGATACACAGCCACACTCAGTCCAGCTGTGTTACACAGTCCAGCCCAGACTAGACCAGCTGTTATATCCACCCCAGCCTAGCCTAGCCCAGGCCCAAGCTTATCTTACTGATCTTCCTTACAGTATGATGTTTATACCCATTCAGAGGGCAGGAAATAGTGGGTGGAAAAGGAGGAGGAGCTTCTCAGCTCCATATGCTAATCTGGTGTGAGTCACTGTGGCTCCTGGGCTCAGTCACACTAAGCTGAATCCCCTGTGGTTTGGCCATCTGCATCACACACAGGAAGCTCTTTGTACCCCAAACACAGGAAGCTATCTGTACCCCACACACAGGAAGTAGGAAGCTCTCTGTACCCCAAACACAGGAAGCAGGAAGGTCTCTGTACCCTACATACAGGAAGCAGGAAGCTCTCTGTACCCCAAACACAGGAAGCAGGAAGCTATCTGTACCCCACACACAGGAAGTAGGAAGCTCTCTGTACCCCAAACACAGGAAGCAGGAAGCTATCTGTACCCCACACACAGGAAGCAGGAAGGTCTCTGTACCCTACACACAGGAAGCAGGAAGGTCTCTGTACCCCAAACACAGGAAGCAGGAAGATCTCTGTACCCTACATACAGGAAGTAGAAAGCTGTATGTACCCTACACACAGGAAGTAGAAAGCTGTATGTACCCTACACACAGGAAGCAGGAAGCGCTCTGTACCCCACACACAGGAAGCAGGAAGCTCTCTGTACCCCAAACACAGGAAGCAGGAAGCTCTCTGTACTCCACACACAGGAAGCAGGAAGTTCTTTGTCACCCACACACAGGAAGCAACACAAAACTCCCTAACAGCACCTACAATGTTGTCAGGCTACTATTTGTATTGCTTCATAGCTGGTAGTTCTTTAACCCTAATATAAAGTGTTGCCAAGTTCAAAACTATAATAGGTCCCTCTAGCCCCTGTACAAAACAAGTCAATGAAATTTCAGAATAAAGGTCCATGCTGTACCGTTTCCGAATATATTTCACAATAAAAGGTCCCCAGTGTGCTGGTACGAAGAGACAACACACCAGAGGAGAAACCGACTAAACGAGAGGTCCATTATGGCGGGGAGTGACTCAGCTTGTTCTCTCTCCACTCTCTGCACTCCCCTGCCCTAGAAGGCCCAATTACATCTGACACATGCTTTTATGACCGGGTAAAAATACACCTGTTGTCTATCAGCTCTTAAAGGGATGAGATAGTCAACGGTCTAGTGGTACAAGGCTGGACGGTCCAGTGACAGGGTTTGTGAAAGCTTTGTGACATCTAAATAACACATCTCAGAAAGCCACATTAACACACGCTTCACTGCTAAGTTGTGTTGTGTAGAATCAGGGGCTTGGTCATGGACAAGCAGAAAGACACTTTTTACCAACAGCAGCTGTTTACTAACATGTCGGTTCCGTTCCGTTCGGTTCTGTTTGGTTCCGTTCTGTTCTGTTTGTTCTGCTCTCCTCTTCTGTCCTGCCACGTTCTCATTGGCAAGAAACAAGGGGTGCTGATTAAGAAGGAATGAGTTCATCAACAAATCCTGCGTCTCTGTAGAGGGGAGCTGGCCTGCCCTCTACTGGACAACATGAGACATTCCAGCATGGTCTACCCCAGGGGTCTCCAATCCTGGTCCTCGAGGGCCACTGTCCTGAAGGTTTTAGATGTTTCCCTCCTCCAGCACACCTGATTCTAATGAATGAGCCATTACCAAGCTCTGTGGAAGCTTCATAATGACCCTTTATTAGACTCAGGTGTGCTGGAGCAGGGAAACACTGAAAACCTTCAGGACAGCGGCCCTCGAGGACCAGGATTGGAGACCCCTGGTCTACCCAATCAAATCAGGGCTCCATTGACCAGCACCTATAACCAACCAAGAGCCTCAGAGATGTTCTATTCATCGATTGATTGATGTGTTTGATGTATTCTATTTTTGGTTTGAAACTGATTGTTTCATTGTTTTGATTGCCTATCCCTCCTCGCCCCTGATGCAGGTCTGATTGTGTTCCTGGGCATGATGGTGGGGGCGTTCCTCTGGGGGGGCGTGGCCGACAAGGTGGGCCGAAGGCGATGCCTCATCGTCGCTTTGACCATCAACTGTGTGTTTGCCTTCCTGTCCTCCTTCTCCCAGAGCTACGGATTCTTTCTGTTCTTCAGGCTCTTCTCTGGGATCGGGTAAGAGACACACACACACACACACCACACACACACATACACACACAACACACACACACACACACACCACACACACACACACACACACCACACATACACATACCCACATACACACCACACACACATACCCACATACACACCACACACACCACACATACACAAATACACACCACACACACATACCCACACATACACACACACACACACACACATCACACACATACACACACACCAGACACACATACACATTCACACACACACACACACAGACATGCTGTACACACACACACTCAATTTATTTGCACACAGACACACACACACTCAAAAGGACACTGTCAGGCAAACACACACAGACACTCTTCCGTACAAACACTCTGATTTAGATTTAGAAATATACATAGACTCAATCACACCCACACACACGTACAAACCATGATCGCACACACACAGCTCTTAGCAAGCTGATTCCAACACTTCCATACTTGGAGCGAAGTGTTCTCAGGGCGATAATGACATTCTGAACTTCAGATAAATCATTTATTTAGCTCAAGGTGACGCTGTCATAACCACAGCAGCCTACATGCTGCAGGAGAGACGTTCTCCAGGCAGTCGTGCTGCAGGAGAGACGTTCTTCAAGCAGTCGTGCTGCAGGAGAGACGTTCTTCAAGCAGTCGTGCTGCAGGAGAGACGTTCTCCAGGCAGTCGTGCTGCAGGAGAGACGTTCTCCAGGCAGTCGTGCTGCAGGAGAGACGTTCTCCAGGCAGTCGTGCTGCAGGAGAAACGTTCTCCAGGCAGTCGTGCTGCAGGAGAGACGTTCTCCAGGCAGTCGTGCTGCAGGAGAGACGTTCTCCAGGCAGTCATGCTGCAGGAGAGACGTTCTCAAAGCGGTCAGCTCCTTCACAGTTTCGTTCCTCTTGCTTTGTGAGACCAGCCAGGTCCCCTCAGGGAGATACAATCCCGTCTGTCTCAGGAAGGAGGTGGAAACAGCACAGCGCAGAAAGAGGGCAGCAGGTGTTTCTATGTGGGCTGCGTGCTACGGCTGGGAATTACATCTCCTGTAGAGAGCGTTGGCGTCTCCAAAACAGCACTGAAACTGCCTTCATGATAACTTTATCTCAAGGACATGGAAAGCAAATCTAAAGTCTTGTTAGAGCTGGTAGTTTCATCCAAAAGGGGTTGGAAGGGGGGTGGGGGTGGATTTAAATTGGGGTCTGTAGTCAGACACCCTGAAAGGGAGCACAGGGAAGTCCAAGCATCTATCTAGAAGCAGTCAGACACGATCTGATCGAAGGGAAAGTGCCTCTTGTTTAAACTCTGGGTTCTAGAAGGGTTGTATGATTCCCTGCTCTGTCTGGCAGCAAGATGATCCTGGATTTGATTCCAAAAATGGTCACCAATCCCAGTCAGTCGGGCACCACCAGTCTTGCGTTCCAACTGCGTGTTCTAACCGTGTGTTCTACCCGCGTGTTCTACCCGTGTGTTCTAACCGCCTGT
Organism: Plecoglossus altivelis; assembly: GCA_036571765.1. NCBI lineage: Eukaryota > Metazoa > Chordata > Actinopteri > Osmeriformes > Plecoglossidae > Plecoglossus > Plecoglossus altivelis. Next base: position 18,493,872 of record BROE01000003.1, read on the forward strand.
TCTAACTGTATGTTCGACCCACGTGTTCCAACTGCGCGTTCTAACCGTACGCTCTACCCCTGTGTTCTAGTTGCGTGATCTACCCACGTGTTCTAACTATGTGTTCTACCTGTGTGTTCTAACCGCGTGTTCTACCTGTATGTTCTAACCGCGTGTTCTACCCGTGTGTTCTACCTGTGTGTTCTAACCGCGTGTTCTACCTGTGTGTTCTAACCGCATGATCTACTCGTGTGTTCTAACTGTGTGTTCTAACCGCGTGTTCTACCCGTGTGTTCTACCTGTGTGTTCCAACCGCATGATCTACCCGTGTGTTCTACCTGTGTGTTCTAACCGCATGATCTACCCGTGTGTTCTACCTGTGTGTTCTAACCGCATGATCTACCCGTGTGTTCTACCTGTGTGTTCTAACCACGTGTTCTACCCGTGTGTTCTTGTGTTGCAGTATTGGTGGCACCGTGCCCATAGTCTACTCCTACTTCTCTGAGTTCCTTCAGATGGACAAGAGAGGAGAACACCTCAGCTGGCTCTGTATGTTCTGGATGGTGGGAGGAATCTATGCCTCCTTCACAGCCTGGGGAATCATTCCACGCTACGGTACACACACACACACTCACACACCATCTCTCTTTGTCAGGCACACACACACACCATCTCTCTCTGTCACACACACACACACCGTCTCTCTCTGTCACACACACACACATGTCCACTCTCTCTCACACACACACTCTCTCTCTGTCTCTCTCACACACACTCTCTCTCTCTCTCTCTCTCACACACACACATGTACACTCTCTCTCTCACACACACACACACACACACACGTACACACTCTCTCACACACACACACCTGTACAACTGATTTAATCCTACTGGTCAGAAAAAAACAACCCACATCCATGCACCTAAAGTGACAAAGTCATGTTCGCGTTTAAAACATAACATCTATACATCGGTTCAACAAATAGATTCTAGTCACTGAGGGTTTGGTTCAAATGATATTGTTTAGTGTTTCACCAATTCAGAATACCTCTAACTTCTGTTCTCTCACTGGCGCCCCCTGGTGGTGTTGTGTGTGCCCGCAGGCTGGGGATTCAGCATGGGTACAGAGTTCCAGTTCCACAGCTGGAGGGTGTTCGTGTTGGTGTGTGCCCTCCCTGCTATCGCAGCCTTGGTGGGCCTCATGTTCATGCCTGAGAGCCCTCGCTTCCTGCTGGAGGTGAGTGCTGAGTGCTGAGAGCTTCAAGCACTTGGTCTGTGAACAGCCTTCGATCATCGTCAGCTATGGAATCATTGATCATTCAATTATCCTAATGATCGCTATCGTCCTTTAAACGATCATCTTTCTTATCATCATCGCCCATCAATGCTTGAGCTCACACTTTTAAGATTTGATAAGGGTTTTATTGTCCCTAGCAAAACTATTATAATGAATGATATGCATTTGTGTGTGTGTGTGTTTTGTGTGTGTGTGTGTGTTGTGTGTGTGTGTGTGTGCGCGCATCGCAGAATGCCAAACACGACGAGGCCTGGATGATTCTAAAGCAGGTGCATGACACCAACTGGAGGGCCAAGGGCCAACCAGAGAAGGTTTTCCAGGTAAGAGGCATGAACGGGATTTGAACCCACATCCTTGCTCAAACTCCTTCCTGCTCTGGGACTAGTTGATTAAGGACAGCTCAGGTCTGAGGTCCTCTCATGACCTAAAGTTACCTTGCTGTTACCTTGCTGACGTTTATGGCACTACCTAAAAACTGAAATGTGGGGAAAAAAAGATCTCATTCACATAACCCTAACTCTCTCCCTTCTCCTCCCTGTCTCCCTCGTCTCACCTGCACCCTCTCTCTCCCCCACCCCTCTCTGCCTCTCCACCCCTTCCCCCCTCCCCTATCAGGTTACCCACATCAAAGCACCTAAGACCCAGGAGGATGAGTTCATAGAGATCCAGAGCTCCACAGGGACGGCGGTTCAGAGATGGGCTGTCCGCACGGGAACGCTCTGCAAACTGGTACCAGAACCCCTCTAGAACCCTCTGGAACTCCTGTAGAACCCCTCTAGAACCCTCTGGAACTCCTGTAGAACCCCTCTCTAGAACCCTCTGGAACTCCTGTAGAACCCCTCTAGACCCCTCTGGAACTCCTGTAGAACCTCTCTAGAACCCTCTGGAATTCCTGTAGAACCTCTCTAGAACCCTCTGGAACTCCTGTAGAACCCCTCTAGAACCCTCTGGAACTCCTACAGAACCCCTCTCTAGAACCCCTCTCTGTAAACACATGAACACAGTTCAGAAAGTTCAGGCGATGAGACGATGGCGTGTTTGTTCTGAGCCAGTTGATTACCAAATCAACATCCAAAATGCAAAAACAAAGTAAAGGAGTAGCTCGTGTACTGCTGCCTGGTCTGTCTCCACTCTGACTGCTCAGTGGGGTCACAACTCACAAGGTTCAGAAGGTGGAACACCTGTGGTTCTCTCTGTCTCTCTGCAGGTGCTGAAGAACGTTGTGTCCCTGTTCTCCCCTAGCTTGAGACTCAGCACATTGTTCATGGCCATCATCTGGTTCACCATGGCCTTCAGGTGAGCATGTTACCATGGCCTACAGATGAGCATGTTACCATGGCCTACAGGTGAGCATGTTACCATGTTACCATGGCCTTCAGGTAAACATGTTCTCATGCTACCATGGCCTTCAGGTGAGCATGTTCTCAGATTAACATGTTCTCAGGTGTGAGCTTCAAGGGTTCTTTATACATTTGGTGTTCCCATGCCAACACTATGCTGCCTATCCTCCATCAGTGCTGTTGTCGTTGTGTTGCAGCTACTACGGCCTGTCTGTGTGGTTTCCTGACATGATCAAGCACCTGCAGCGCGAGGAGTACGAGTCCAAGGTCAAGGTGTTCCACCGAGAGAAGGTGGAGAAGTTCCACTTCAATTTCTCCCTGGAAAACCAATATCAAACCGGGAGGCGAGTACAATCAATTACGAAGAGTACGACACACCATCTTCGTCATAAGTTCAAACGCCTTTCATCACATTCACACGCAGAGAAGCAGATGGATTGAAAATTCTGCAGCTCCCATGAATGTTCTCAGTTTGCTGTTGTTTGTCATTATGATTAGAGCACACGTGATGGAGGTGTATAGTACCTGGATGTGTGTGTAGAGAGAGAAGAGAAGAAGAGCGAGAGAGAGAGCTAAAGGAGGAGAGGGGAGAGGGGGAGATGGGAGGTGAGGTGTGTGTGCGGAGGTTGAATGTGGGGTGAGTGGGTGTAGGGCAGTGGAAGAGTGGTGTGTGATGTTTAGTGCCGTAGTGTCTGTGAACGGTAGATGTCTGTGTGGTGTTGAGTGTGTTGGCTCTGCATGCTGTCTTATGAATACTAGGGTTGGAAAAACATGTCTCTGTCTGGTTTACAGTTCCAGGCTAAGCAGAGGCTACTTAAGGACGCAAGTGTTGACAAGCTGGACTGTTCTACGCAGTCACGCTAGCTGAGGGGGCCAGGGGTAGACCCACTCCTCCAGCATCAATCTCTCTCCCTCATCGAGATCTCTCTCAGCGAATCTCTCTCTAACTCTGTCCCTACCCTCCCTCCCCTCCCTCCCTCCCTCCCTCCCTCCCTCCCTCATCCCTCCCCTCCCTCCCTCCCTCTCCCTCCCATTCCTCCCTGCCCCCTAGTGCGCGGAAGATAGGATCACCTAAGTTGAGGGGCCCGCGCGCCGTGCCGGTCCGCGATGCGCCGTCGTCGTCTTGCCTCAGCCGGTCCCTCTCTCGGGGCGCGACACCTCCCGTGCGAGTGCTCGCCGGGCCTAAGGGCGTGCCGACGGCCCTCCCTCTCGGAGCCGATCGCCCACGTCCCCTTCCTCTCCTCCCTCGCGGGCCGTGTCAGTCGTGTCCGTCGGCTGGTGGGTCAGAGCCCGGATCGGAGGGTTTGAGTGGGGGGGCCGCGTGTTCTGGGTGTCCTCAAGCGCTCCAGGTTGCATGGGTACCAAGAATAGGCAGTGGCAAGATAGTAATAAGTTATTCGCAAGGATTCACTATTCGAAGATGAGTGACTAGGATTTGAAGGCGACATCAAGGTTCCACAGACTACAATCTTTTGAGCCCACTGCATGAACCAATCCCGCTCCCAGCCCACTTCTACAAACACAGGTGGGAGTCTGACCCTGGTCTGGGGTCAGGGGTCAAAGATCAAGTTGACCCTAGACTCAGGGTGGGGTTGATAGCGTTAACCTCTGTGAGGGGTGAGGAGAATAGATTGCCCTGGTTGTAATTGTACTTTGAGAGGGACTATATGAAGGAGATGGAGGTGGAGGTGGGAGGAAGAGCGGGTGGAGAGGTCAGGTGGAAGAAAGGGGGGTGGAGGTTGGGAGGAGGGGTGAGGTTCAGGGTGGGGAGGTGGAGTAGGAGAAAGGGCGGAGATGGAGGTGGGAGGAGGGGGTGAGGGTGGAGGAGGGGGGAATGATGGTGGGAGAAGGGGGTGAAGGTGGTGAGGAATGAACAATCGATGCATTAACATTGTAAATCACGTTTAACGGTTTGGAACATTGCTTCCAAAAGTGAAGGTTAAACTGGGACGTTTGCAATTGAACAAGTCCTGTTCAATATGAAGAAACATACTGAAGTCCTGAAGCTCATTTCTCATTGTTGACAGATATGTTTCAGTGGAGAACACAGCATATTGATCAGAGACCTCATTGCAAAATCATAACTGTCTGTCCGATACAGCTTCGACACCTTATACAAGCAATGATTCAAAGGTATATTCTGGTTAAAAGTGAACCAGTATACTGAAGCTGTACTGCTGTTTAAAAACGTATTTTCGGAATTGCTCACATTTCAGAATCAAGTTGTTTGAACGACTCTAGTATTTGTAAAATAGACGCAGCGCTGGTTGTGGAAGGTCTCCCTCTCTTTCCTCCAGAACCTTTATAGGTAGCTAGGACAGCTACTCTAACAGATAC
>BROE01000003.1:18509716-18542674 GCA_036571765.1 Plecoglossus altivelis
TCAGAGGTAGAACATGTGGATGGGTGGAGTTCAGAGGTAGAACATGAGGATGGGTGGAGTTCAGAGGTAGAACATGAGGATGGGTGGAGTTCAGAGGTAGAACATGTGGATGGGTGGAGTTCAGAGAGGAGGCCAATTAAGAAAAGCAGTGAGACGTCTAGTCTCACCTGATGATCGGTACTAAGTTGCAAGAGGATTCGCTCCCAGTTTCCAGGGTCGTAATTCACCCTGTAGTAGCCTGTCATGTTGAGGTTGGCCAGTATCCACTCCCCTCCAGCCTCCATGGCTGCATTCACATCTGGAAGGAAACACGACACGACTAGCAACAGTTGTCAGGTAACGACGCTTCGTAGCGACGCGAAGCAACATCAGAGGGTCGTATCAGGACACGAGACTCGAGGTGATCTCACCGTTCTTTTCCATTAACCACATGGGCTCCTGGGCTTCCCCTGACTTCATCCACGTGACTGGAATCATCCACTGATAGCTGGGGTCACAGACGCACACACACACACACACAGACGCAGTACAGACTGGTACAGGAAGAGTGTGGCACAGGACTGTCAAAGCATTCACAGTAATGATCTACTGGGGGAGAGGTTCCCTAAGAGCTGAACAAACTTGAACTGAGATGGTCTCGTCACCACAGAGTCAGGGTCCAACAGGAAGTGCTTCTGGGAGATCTGTCCCGAGGTGGTATCTATGGTAACCACAGGAAAGCCCATCTGGAGCACCCAACGGCTCATGATATTAGAGACTGTATCAGGAAGAGGTGTCCCAGCAGCATCTACTGCCTAGAGAGAGAGAGAGACATAGAGATAGAGAGGGAGAGAGAGAGAGAGAGAGAGAGAGAGAGAGAGAGAGAGAGAAGCAGATAGGATTGTACTGTACTGTACTTGTACTGTTAACAATGCATTTTGAACCATCACATCACTGTCTTGTATCCCTTCCTGTGTTCTATTCTCTGACCATGTGGAGATGATCCCAGAGGTCTGTCCCCACTGTGTTCCCGTAGGAGAAGTGCTTCAGGTAACTCTGTGGACAGGAAGAAGCTCTGGGTCACATGACTGGCAGCTCAGCACAGAGACGGGACTCGTGTTTAGCATCATCACAACGCTATCGTGTATCACGCTGCGTACACTCAGCCCCTGGACGAAGACAGGCTCGGACAAGAAGTTGGACAGCATCCTCAACACTGCTGCTCCCTGGAGAGAGAGACATTGAGAGAGAGAGAAAGAGAGAGAGAGGGGGAGAGAGAGAGAGGAGGGAGAGAGAGACAGAGAGAGAGGGGGGGAGAGAGACAGAGGCAAAGGGAAGAGAGACAGAAAAAAGATAGACAACATGAGAAGGAGAAAGAGTGATGTAGTTCCATTTCTCTGCAGCGCAAAGTCAGTTGCATCGTTTGAAGAACAGAGGGGCACCTTGCTGTAAGAGATGACGTCAAACTGCTCACTGATCTGCTCAGGTCGGAGGATCTCGTCCTCCATGGAGGACAGGGGGTGGGAGGAGGCCAGGGCGTCCACAGCAAACACCCTGTGGATGTCGGACAGCACGATCAGGTCTTTCTGAGGAGCAGAGAGGGGGAAGAGAGAGGGGGGAAGAGAGGGGGGAGAGAGGAAGAGAGATGGGGGAAGAGAGGGGGGGGAGAGAGGAAGAGAGATGGGGGAGAGAGAGCGAGAGAGAGAGGGAGGAGATAGAAAGGGAAGGGGGAGAGAGGAGAGGGGGGTAGAGAGAAGGGGAGAGAAGGAGAGAGAGAGGGGTTGAGCAGGGTGAAAGGGAGAGAGTAGGGGGAGAGAGGAGGAGAGAGAGGGAGAGTGGAGAGAGAGAAGTGAGGGGGAAGAGAAGTGAGGATCATTCAGACATGCAATTTATAAAAACGTTAATCAGTAAACTAGATGTCGGTGGCCCAATGTCATTCATCAGTGGGGAAAGCTCAATGTTAGAACAGGAGTCTGCTAAACAAACACATGCAGTCCTCACCACATTCCATGTAGGCTCTGCTTTGTCAGCCCCCAGGTACGACACGTAGGAAGCAAAGCCCTCGTTCAACCACACCTCGTTCCACCAACGCAGGGTCACCAGATTACCAAACCACTGCCGACACCAGAACAAAGCATGACCACAACTAATCAGAGTGCTTTGTTAGGGATGAGAGCAGCTAGGATGACAGCAGAAAGGGATAAGAGCAGAAAGGGATGAGAGCAGGTAGGGATGACAGCAGAAAGGGATGAGAGCAGCTAGGATGACAGCAGAAAGGAATGAGAGCAGCTAGGGATGACAGCAGAAAGGGATGACAGCAGAAAGGGATGAGAGCAGAAAGGGATGAGAGCAGAAAGGGATGACAGCAGGTAGGGATGACAGCAGAAAGGGATGAGAGCAGAAAGGGATGAGAGCAGCTAGGATGACAGCAGAAAGGAATGAGAGCAGCTAGGATGACAGCAGAAAGGGATGAGAGCAGAAAGGGATGAGAGCAGGTAGGGATGACAGCAGAAAGGGATGAGAGCAGAAAGGGATGAGAGCAGAAAGGGATGACAGCAGAAAGGGATGAGAGCAGTTAGGGATGACAGCAGGAAGGGATGAGAGCAAGTAGGGATGAGAGCAGAAGGGATGACAGCAGAAAGGGATGACAGCGGCGTAAAAGAGAACAAAAATGTTTCGCTTCAGATTCGTTTCAGTTGGTTCGTTCACTGTGTGCATGCTCATCACCATGTGAGCCAGTTCATGTGCGATGATGGTTGCCGTCCCCTCTTTCTGTGAGTTGGAGGAGGTGAGAGGGTCGTACAGGAGGTTTGTCTCCCTGTACGTCACCAGACCCCAGTTCTCCATAGCCCCGAAGTAGAAGTCCGGCAAAGCAATCTGGTCTGGAGAGGAGGGGAGAGACATGGTGGTTAGATCTGGCGAAAACAAGAGGAACATCATTTATTCAGGATAGAGTTGAGTTCATCAGGGTTGAGTTGAGTTCATCAGGGTTGAGTTAATCCCACCCTGTGCATTGTGTCACTTCGGATAAACATCTTCAATTGTAGGTAGATGATAATATAATAATATCAAATGATAGATTATTAATTCTGCCCCAACTGACCTACATCTACAATCAAAACGATAGAATAGTGTCACAGAGGAAGGGTGCGTTTGGAGTTGGACAGAGGGTAGGTGATTTAAAAGGGCTCACCTGACTTGGACAGAGGGTAGGTGATTTAAAAGGGCTCACCTGACTTGGACAGAGGGTAGGTGATTTAGAAGGGCTCACCTGACTTGGACAGAGGGTAGGTGATTTAGAAGGGCTCACCTGACTTTGACAGAGGGTAGGTGATGTTGTAATACTCCTCAAAGAAGCTTAGGACAGGTCCGGTGAGGTTCAGGGCGTATGACCCCTGACCCCTAGCGATGATGCTCTTCCGAGCCCAAATACGAATCTGTGTCACAGACAGGCGGATAAGTCCAAGAACACACACCCCCCTACCCACACCCCCAGACTCAGACAAGGCTGGGAACTTTACCTCACCCAAGGCCACTTTGAAAAAAAAAAACGAAAGATAACATTGAAGCTATGTTTACCAGGACGTCCCCCTCCTGCGAGCTGAGGAAGGAGAAGTCACTGACTATGAGAGCTAGCAGGTAGGTGGACATCCTTTTGGTTGGTTCGAAGCTGGTCTGGGTGACAGTCTCACAGCCTGTCGCAGTCACGTTGATCACCTCTAAACAAAGACCAAAGCATAAGAGGTAGGACCCAGCACCAGACACAGTCAAACCCAGATGCTGGAGCCTGGCTCATCTTAAGGACCTTGTAAAAGCCTGTACACTAAAACGTGATGAAAACAAATAGCTCAGTGATAAAACATTGGACCAAGATGTAACAAGTGGTAAAATACACCCTTGAACTTTGCTGTCTGATAAATGACATCATGTTTGTATAATCGCATCTACTAACGTTGTTCTTTTCCATTAGACAGAGCGAAGGTGCCTGGTGGGTGGATGAGAGTGATGTGAAAAACTGCCTTCATGGCCGGCTCATCGAAGCAGGGGAAGGTCTTCCTTGCGTGCGTCGGATGCATCTGGGACGTGGCGACAATCCTGTAGGAGACACTATTAGTCTACAATCCTGTAGGAGACAGAATCAGTCTACAATCCTGTAGGAGACAGTATTAGTCTATTATCCTGTAGGAGAGAGAGAATCAGTCTACAATCCTGTAGGAGACAGAGTATCAGTCTACAATCCTGTAGGAGACAGTATCAGTCTACAATTCTGCAGGAAACAGAATCAGTCTACAATCCTGTAGGAGACAGTATCATTCTACAATCCTGTAGGAGACAGTATCAGTCTACAATCCTGTAGGAGACAGTATCAGTCTATTATCCTGTAGGAGAGGAGTGTTTTAGTCAAATGTTTGGATTTAAGTAGGGAAGTGAAGAGAAATATCAGTGTTTTCACAAGCAAACATTCATCTTAGCTTTCAATTAGGCTGTAAAACAAACTCTATGACAGCAGAGAGATGTTGTACACGTTTGACAACCCCTGGAGATTCACATGATATACTGTGTTGCTATTCTAACGCAAACATTAGGGTGTCATTTTAATATAGTTATCACTCTTTGGAGGTTACATCCTCTTTCTGTGAGAAAAAAATAAGCTTCCTCATTTGAGAAATCAGTGGTGTCATTCCAGCTTATCTATCCGGTGGATTTCTAGCAGTGCCAGAGAGCATGTATTGTGCAATCATTTAATCTCATCTTCCCTGCCACAGTTTGCAATTGTAGCCAACCAATTTAAAAGCTATACAGCATTGTATGGTGGTTAAAGGTTGCTTTGATTAAAAACCTTCTTGTAAGTGAACACGTGACGTTCAGAACCTACTTCCTCACTCCGTCCTCCTCGTACTCGCTCCTGTAGAAGCCTGCCAGATCGTCTGCCAGCTCCCCTTTGAACTCCGTCTCCAGCCGGTAGGACGATCCCTTGGTCAGCTTGCCGCTCAGCTGCAGCACCAGGTACTGGGTGGTGGTCTGGAGACGGGAGCTCTTGATGCTGGGGGCTACAGCTCCCCCCACACCCCAGAGTTTGGCCATCTGGCCTCCCACCAGCGTGTGGTTCAGCTTGTTAGAGTGGATGAGGATCAGGTCAGTCTCCACCACACAGGTGAACTCCACCACTGACTTTCCAGTGAATATGTACATCCCCGCTGAGTCCTTGGTGAGACGAGGCCATAAGGTGACGTTGTAGTGGTCTGGTACCAGGGACTTGGGGAGCCGGTACTGGTTCCATGGGTTGACGATGTCTTTGTCTTCGCCGGACATCACGGCAAGCGTCCACAGCGTGACGAGAATCGCCACGGCGATGACCGCCAGCACCGTGCAGATAACACACAGCTTGCTGACTCTGCAGTCTTTTCCCATGTCTGAAGACGGTACACTGCCCAAGGTCTGACCCGACTCTACTAAGCAACGCGCTCGACAACCCTCTGTGAAAGAAGGAATGGGTGATCTTTTAGAACGGGCTGTACAGGTGGGGAACCTGAAGACATGTAATCAGTTACAGCTGATAACAGTGAAGAATTAGCCGCCATAACCTTTCGTTGTTCCGATAACGTCAGACACCTTTACGGGTCCGTCCATGAACGTGACCTCAAGAGAGACATCAGATCACCTGTCGCAGGTCAGGAGTCAGGGAGCAGAACAAACAGATGTTATCGGCTTCATGTCATCCTGGTGTTCGTCATGAAAGGGTTGTTGATTAGAGCCATTGTTATAAAAGGATTGTTATTATCCATATGTAGTAAGGTAAGGGTCTTTATTATGAAAGGTTTTTAGAAAGGGTCATTATTATTAATCATTTCGTTAGAAAGGGTGGTTATTACCAATGGGTTCCTAGAAAGGGCTTTTATTATGAAATGTTTCAGTCATGGCCTTTATTATGAAGTAATTGAAGAATTAGTGTGAAAGATGGAGAACACACAAGACACAAAACTGATGCTGCGCAAAATAAAAATATTTTATTTTTCATATTCATTGTTTTCACAAAAGATTTACAAAATCGTTCAGTAAAACAGAACATAATTATTAGAAAGCAAACAATAAAAGACACATCAAATGTATTTGCAAGAGAAAATAAAAGTAGCTAAACTAAATAAAGTTTTTCCACTCAAAAATGTACATTACTGATGTGCACTCATAAGTTTGGGCAAACTAGTCGACCGACAACTTTTAAGAAGTGCGTACTATAAAACGTTGTGTTGAAGGATGTTCTTTGGAGTCCAGGATCATCAGTTGGAATGTGCCGCTACCTGCTGGATTCTCTGGTTCCATTCTAGAACGCTAGATAAAGATGTACGGAACTCTCTTTGTGTTATGGTAGATTGAGCAGTGCGGAGATTGTTTTTGCGTTATGTTTTCACTTTTTGTGTATCAAAGATGGTTATGTTGGTCTAATGGTTGAGCCGTTCAATAAATATCAGTACGAGATGACCTCCAGTCTCTCATTAAAAGTCGCGTGACCAACGGAGTTCAATCATGCTGCTTCTGCTTTGAACCAATCCTGGACGATCTTCTTGTTCTCGCTCAGCCACTTGATGTTGGCATTGGTCCTCTCGATGGCCTGCTCCACCGCCAGCGTGCCAGAACCGAAGCCTACCGCCGCATTGTCAGCCTTGAACTGTATGAGCTGTGGACACACACAAAGGATCACCTTCTGGTCTACTGCTGAACCAGGGTTCTGGTAGCATCCATGTCCACCAGGACCGTTAGAACATGATCAACTGCGGATCTACTTGTGATCTTCGAGTTGGTGCTGTACTTTCCTTTGCAGCGTTTGGGTATGGCCCGATTAATAAAAGTGTAGGTACACTTTGTCATGATATGATATGATAGATCTTGGAAAATAATTTTAACTTTGTTGCTTTTTTCTAGAAGAATTGGTCTGGTTTTGGTAACTCACACACTATTATTATTATTATTATTATTATTATCATCATCATCATCATTATCATTATTACCTGTTTGAGCTCAAAGTCGGATGAGAACCTCTTAGTCACTCCGTTGATAAGGTTGGCGAAGGAGAAGGAACCTCCGCCATACCTGCAGGAAGGGAAACAAATCTGGCTACAGAATGACCCCCAACAGCAAGGCTAAACGCCAAGTAGCCTCCACAAACGTTCTCACTTAACACACACCGTACGTACCAACACGGCTTAGTCGCCGTGTGAATCATCTTTTTTCAAAAGATGGGATTGTGAAGTGAGAAGTTGGTGAGTGGAAAAAAATGGGGAAACTCACTGATTAAAGATGTACTCCCATCTGGCTCTGACAAAGTCCCAGGCCAGCGACTGGCCCACCACGTTGCCAGCGATGAAGACTATGGTGGAGGTGGCATCCTGCTTGCGGATCTTGGTGGCATCCAATGTGTACTCCAGGTACCTGGAGAGGAACAGGCTTTAAGAACAGGGCCCTCTTGAAGCAGGACTAGATACCTTTGGTCTACGACAGGGGTGTCCAAACCTGGTCCTCAAGGGTCACTGTTCTGACGGTTTTAGTTTTTTCCCTGTTCCAAAACACCTGATTCTAATGAACGGGTCACTATCAGGCTTCCCTAGAGCTTGGTAACAACCCATTTATTAGAATCAGGTGTGCTGGAGCAGGGAAACATCTAAAACTTTCAGGACGGTGGCCCTCCAGGACCAGGATTGGACAACCCTAAACCAGTTTTTCCTTGTATAATAAGTCCTTGGGTGCTTTGCTGGAGTTGTTGTTTAGCCCACCTGTTGAGAAGCCAGGGTGTCTTGGAACAGGCCAGGGCGGCACGGAGCTTGTCAGCCTCGATGGCGATGCTGGCATTCATGAACATCTTCCAGCCAAATTCCCACTCAGCAACGCCACCTTCTGCGATGGCTACACAGTACACTGTGGAGCGCAGGTTGGGGTGGATCCTGACGTAAGCAATTTAACGTGTTATTCATTGATTCAGCTTAACGTCTGAAGACATTAAACAGCAGGTTTAAAAAAAACAAAAAAACAAAACAATGACTGATTCCATGATTGGAACATTTTTAAATGTTTTAAAGAATCTTTTACATGTCACATTTTTTTTCTTTAAACAATCTTCGTCTACCTCTTGCTTGTAAACAACAATATACCTCATGAATACCATATCTGGTTAACTTATTGTTTATAGCTTGTAATGACTTACAAGACAACTTGTGACATGTAGCCATTGTTGCGTTTGTACACACACACACACACACACGTCGCTAATATATATATGCATCTGTTAGTAAGTCTTAGTCAGGGTTGTGTTTGTGACTCACGGGTTGATCTCAGGGTTTTTCATCCACTGTTGGTACCAGCCTGTAGTCAGAGTCACACATTCCTGCTCCCCAGTGCTGCAGGCCATCCTGATGGCATTCACCTGGTTATACCTGGGAGAGGCAGGGAGGGAGGGAGGGATGGAGGGATGAAGAGATGGGTGAATGAAAATGGGACAGAACCATGGCAAAGAGAAAGTAGAGGTAGCAATATAAAACTCACTGGTCAGTATGTCCTTGTGGAACAGTAGTCCAGTTCCCAGTGATCGTCTTGAAGTGTTGAAACAGAGGACGCACTTGCTTGTTCAGGTAAGCCTTAAAAGAAGAAGAAAATATGTAGATAGGACACTGTTGCTATGCTGCAGGACACTGTTGCTATGCTGCAGGACAGCGTTGTCGTGCTGCAGGACAGCGTTGCTATGCTGCAGGACAGCGTTGCCGTGCTGCAGGACAGCGTTGCCGTGCTGCAGGACAGCGTTGCCGTGCTGCAGGACAGCGTTGCCGTGCTGCAGGACAGTGTTGCTATGCTGCAGGACAGCGTTGCTATGCTGCAGGACAGCGTTGCCGTGCTGCAGGACAGCGTTGCTATGCTGCAGGACAGCGTTGCCGTGCAGAGGGTAAGCACCTGCATGTCTCCGTACACCTCGCTGCGGTCGAACATCAGGTAGAAGAAGTCCAGGTTGTCCAGGGCCGACTCCCAGGGCAGGTACTCAGTCTCCATGGAGAGGTACTTGGTGGTCCTCAGGGCCAGAACTGTGGGGACGATCTTAGCCCTGGCAAAACAATGAATACGCCCAGATGTAAACAAATAAACAAGTAGAGAGAGAGTGTGTGTATGTGTGTGAGAGAAAGAGAGAGACAAACAGAGTGAGTGCAAATAAGAGAGGAGGGGTTGAGAGCGAGACAGAGAACAATAGTGTAATATGCAGTGCAGTATTCCCTCAATAGAGTGCAATACTCCCTCAATAGAGTGCAGTATTCCCTCACTAGAGTACAGTACTCCCTCAATATAGTGCAGTATTCCGTCAATGCTTACCTGGCCAGGTTGAAAGCATCATCTATCAGTTGAGCTCTGTTGATCACTGGAATCGCCTGCATGAACCACAAACAACTAACGTTAATCACAGAAAAAACCACAGATGTTATTAAAGCCGTAAAAGACTGCATTTAGTCGTCTTGTTTTAAATGTTCTCTGCCATAGTTGTAAATGTTAAAATTGCCCATTGATCTGCCTGGTAAAAAATGGTTCCTCGACTTACAACCAACAGCCTAAATGCGAAAAACTATGTAAACTTGTGATCTCTGCCATTCTGCTGATTTGGGGATTTGCGCTCATTTGTATGTCATTGCTAACATTGATTGTGCTTCTGTATCGTCAGGACTGCAGTCTCATTTTTTAATTTCATTTCTATCAAGGCTGTTCACAAAACGTGATTTGCCACGGAAAATTGTTTTAAGTCTACCTGTCGATTGTTCGTCAGGGCGACGAGGAGGCGTTCCCAGTTGTCCATGTCGTAGTTGACCCTGTAGTATCCAACCGTGTCCTTATTTGCCAGCACCCATTCAGTCCCAGTTGCTTGCATGGGTGCATACGTCCCTTCACATCCACCACAGAAGAAGATAATTCAGATATGATATTATAACCAGTTAGCGCTATGCCGTTAGCATCAGCATGAAGCTAACTCTAGCTTTGAGCAGGGTATAGCTAGACTAGGTGAGGGAGGGAACCTTCTCTAATGTGTTACTTCTCTCCTCCCTCACCACCTTCTTGGCCACGTACCTGTTTTCTGCATCAGCCAGTAAGGAGCCTGGTCTGCACTGTTTTTTCTCCACTTGATTGGTACGATCCACACGTAACTGCGAGAACAAACGTCATAATAATTACATACAGTCGTAGCATGTACAGTAGGTCCCAGTTGTACTGTAACCTTGGTTACTTGGGATGAAAGTGTCCGCTGAAATGTTTTCATCTTGCTAAGCAGTACAGCGGTTGAAAGGTCAAAGGTCGGCATGAGCTCCATTCGTACTTGTAGGGTGATGGAGCAGGCACCACAGAGTCCAGCAGGAAGTGCTCCTGGGAGATCTGTCCCGATTTGGTATCTATGGTAACCACAGGAAAGCCCATCTGGAGCACCCAACGGTTCATGATATTAGAGACTGATTCAGGAAGATCTGTCCCAGAAGCATCTACTGCCTAGAGAGAGAGAGAGAGAGAGAGAGAGAGAGAGAGAGAGAGAGAGAGAGACACAAAGAGAGAAAGAGAAACAGAGCAAGAGAGAGAGACAGACAGAAAAAAGAGAGTAAAAGAATGATTTATCAAACCGAAAGTCATTTAATTTAGTAGGCACACAGTTATTTTAGCACAGACGCTAAGTTGGTTGGCTGTTGTATGTCAAACATCACATGTACTCTGCCCATGTTGTTGATCAACAAATGTGGAGATGTACATGTAAAAACATGGATGTGGATTACGTCAATGAACATGGGTCAGACCATAGAACGCAGGTCATGTGATGAGGTGGCGTACCATTTGCAGATGTTCCCAGAGGTCGGTGTACACGGTGTTACCGAAGGCAAATTTGTTCAGGTACGTCTGTAAGGTTAAATCATTCAATCAGTTCACTTTGAGAGCGTACTGAAAACACACTTGAAAACTTGTGCAGCAAGAACCGTCATTGAACACTCAACTGCAACAACTGTGTTTTTTTTATATTAACAGTCGGGTTCCATCGAAGCACAACAGAGATACAGTTCAATGAGTTTCGTTTTGAGTGAAATACTCCTTTAAAGTTCTTACACTGAGCCCTTCTTTGAAGACCTTCTCCGTCAGGAAGTCAGACAGCATCCTCAGCACTGACGCCCCCTAGGGAAGACAGAACACACAGGCACACTCACAACACTGCTAGGGTAGAAGAATGAACAGAATCACACAACTAGAACAGATATCCTAGATCTAGATGGATCCAGTTTGGCCTGCCTTGCTGTAGGAGATGGCATCGAAGAGTTCACTGATCTGAGCAGGCTTCTGAATGTCTTCTTCTTTGGAGGACAGGGGGTGGGAGGAGGCCAGGGCGTCCACAGCAAACACACGGTGGACGTCGGACAGCACGATCAGGTCTTTCTGAGGAGCAGAGAGGGGGAAGAGAGAGAGGGGGAGGGGAGGGAGATAGAGAGGGGAGAGAGAGGGGGAGGGAGATAGAGAGGGGAGAGAGAGGGGGTGAAAAATAATGAGTTGGGACACGGTCACATCACCATGATTGATCGCTTGACCTCCATCTTCATCGCTATTATCTCAATCTCATCATCATCATCATCATCATCATCGTCGTCGTCACTCACCATGTTCCAGGAGGGTTCAGCGTGATCTGCTCCCAGGTACTCCACGTAGGAGGCAAAGCCTTCGTTCAGCCACAAGTCGTTCCACCAGTTCAGCGTCACCAGGTTCCCAAACCACTGCAAACACAACAGGGGGATTCATGATCTCCAACAGATGAACAACTTTATACCTGGTATAAAGATATGGAGACTGGCTCTTTAGGGTGGGGTGAGGGTCGGGTGTAGGTGAGAGTTAGGTGGGGGTAAGGTTTAAGGTCGGATTAGTTTGTGGTTAGCATTGGGTGGGGGCATGGTTTGGGTAGGGGTCAGAGTAAGGTTGTGGTTAGAGTTTCTGAGGGTTAGGCTTGGGTTAGGTGATGGTAAGGTTAGGGTTAGGCTTGGGTTAGGTGATGGTAAGGTTAGGGTTAGGCTTGGGTTAGGTGATGGTAAGGTTAGGGTTAGCCTTGGGTTAGGTGATGGTAAGGTTAGGGTTAGGTGATGGTAAGGTTAGGGTTAGGTGATGGTAAGGTTAGGGTTAGGTGATGGTAAGGTTAGGGTTAGGCTTGGGTTAGGTGATGGTAAGAGAGAACACACCATGTGGGCCAGTTCATGACTGATGATGGAGGCGATCCTCTCTTTGTTTGCATTGGAGGAGTATTTGGGGTCGTACAGAAGCGCCGTCTCTCTGTATGTGATGAGACCCCAGTTCTCCATGGCTCCTGCGTTGAAGTCAGGCAGTGCGATCTGATCTGAAGCCCAGAGCAGCCGCAAGAATCAGAAGAAAACACGATTAAAACGCAACCAAACTATCCACTGTCAGCCTTATTTAGGGGAAAATATTTGTGGGTGGAGGTTTTAATGATTTATTCAAGTGATTCATCAAATTCTCTATAATAAATCAACACATACAGTTATGACTAACCACTTCTCCTTGTGATATGTATTTGAAAAAGCATGCATATATCACACATTTCTTCACAAACGTTTTTGACCACAAGGGTTAAAACACACAATCAAAAGAAACAGTTTTGAACAAATTCATGTGAATCAAGACCAGGATTTATGAATTGAACTGTGCTAACGTCTTGGTTTACCTGATTTAGGCAGAGGGTAGCTAGCGTTGTAATAACTCTCAAAAAACTTGAGGATAGGTCCTGTTATGTTCAGTGCATACTGCCCTTGTCCAGCTGCGATGGCTTTCTGGCGAGCAAAGATGCGGATCTGCGTAGAATTCAGGGATTGTCAACTTTATACAGTATTTTGTACCAAAACTCATATATTTGACTTGTCATTGTGCATTAATACACTACACACTGTCATTGAGAAAGATAAAATTCGTAATGAGATTTTAGACCGACACCTGACCTCTCTTAAATGACCATTTTTGCAGATAATTGTTAAATACATTGACACTGAAAGACATTACCAGAATATCTGATGAATCTTCTATGAAGCCAAAATCACTGACGATAAAGGCCAGTAGATACGTAGACATTTTCTTGGTGGCATCGAAAGTAGAGACAGACACCTCCTGTCCATCGATAATATCATGAACAGGTTCTGAAAGTCGTTACAAAACAGGATTTAGTCTTTTCTAGTCAGAAGGAATAATCGATGAGTCACGCACCTCAGAATGAACCCACCCAACGTCAACGTACGAAACAAGTTTAGCGTATCGACTAAAGACGTAATTTCGCGCCTTGCTTAGGATGAACGTGTGTACTGTATGAATATAACGTGAGCCATGTAAACAGTATGTATTGAATATGAGGATGATGAGTAACTTACTGCTCTCCATGCCATTGGAAAGAGCTATAGTGTTGCGTGGGTGGATGAGAGTGATGTGGAAGATTGCTTTCATGGCCGGCTCATCGAAGCAGGGAAAGGCTTTCCTTGCGTCTGTAGGTTGCATCTGAGTGGTCGCTACGATCCTGAAACACAGGACAGAGAGGGGAAGTTTGTTTGTCATTTATCAGAAAAAGGTGTGTCGACGGTAACCACACGTTAAGGAGATGGACTGCTTAAGATAGACTTACACTATGATATGGCATTTCAAAAGATTCTTCCTCCTCTCAATTAGAAAATGTGAACTTTACATTCGAAAAACAAATGTAAACCATAAATGTATTTTCCAAGTATTCCTAAACAACCATGGTACACTGGCTATGTTTGCAGATAGATAAAAGAAAGAGAGGAAGCCATTACCCTAAACACTCACTTCTTCACTCCGTCTTCCTCATACTCGCTCCTGTAGAAGCCTCCCAGATCGTCTGCCAGCTCCCCTGTGAACTCTGTCTCCAGCCGGTAGGACGATCCCTTGGTCAGCTTGCCGCTCAGCTGCAGCACCAGGTACTGGGTGGTGGTCTGGAGACGGGAGCTCTTGATGCTGGGGGCTACAGCTCCCCCCACACCCCAGAGTTTGGCCATCTGGCCTCCCACCTGCGTGTGGTTCAGCTTGTTAGAGTGGATGAGGATCAGGTCAGTCTCCACCACACAGGTGAACTCCACCACTGACTTTCCTGTGAATATGTACATCCCCGCTGAGTCCTTGGTGAGACGAGGCCATAAGGTGACGTTGTAGTGGTCCGGTACCAGCGACTTGGGGAGCCGGTACTGGTCCCATGGTTCATTGGAGGGTGCAGTTGTGGTCGAAGTTGTGGCGGTTGAAGGTGTGGTGGTCACCAAGATCGGTGGTGAGGTTGTAGTGACCTCAGAGGTCTTAGATTTTTCCTTAGCATAAACGACAGAAAGGGCGATGATGGTAGCCACCGCCCCAGCACCAAGAATAATCCCTATGGCTGCAACAGCCTTGCTGATGTAGAAACCTTTCCCCATGTTAACCCTGAGAGAGAGAGAGCGTGAACATGTGGCTGTATATATATATATCAGGAGCAGGTTCTCCTCCCACTGGAAACAATAGATCATCCATTTATTCAACCCTCCTCTGGTGGAGGCAACAGAGACGACCTGTGAGCAGAGAGAGGAGGGTGATGAACCCACACTGAAAAGTCAAGGATCATTCTGACATGGCAGATTCATAAAAAGTATTACCCCATGAATTCAAGTATCTAATCAAAAACAAAACAATCTGATCATCAATCCGACGATTCTAATCTGTAATTTATAATCAGTTGAATCAGACCTTGAGGGAACACAATCTGGTATATAATAATCTGGAGGGTATACAATCTGGTATTTAATAATCTGGGGGGTATACAATCTGGTATTTAATAATCTGGGGGGTATACAATCTGGTATTTAATAATCTGGAGGGTATACAATCTGGTATTTAATAATCTGGGCGGTATACAATCTGGTATTTAATAATCTGGGGGGTATACAATCTGTCCCGATGACAGGAAGCAGGATAAAACAAATCAAGAAGTGTTGAATCATGTAACAAGTATTCAAGTATTGAATCAACCAAAAGTTCACCTTATAGATGAGCTGTCACAGTTCTGTGTAAAACTTTCAGGTGAAACTGAATGCAGTTTCACAAAACACAGTTATGGTTACTTTTTGGTGTCCATGCACCAAAACAACATATAGACGAGTTAAGAATTTTTTGTAAGCCGCTGTTGCGTAATAGTCCAAGTTCAACTGGTAGATGGACCATTTTTACAACTGGATTTGAAAAGAATCCCTCTAAAAGATGTGATTACGGTGCTTGAAGTCTCTCTAAGACAGGTGTCAGGATGCAAACACACTACAGAACCACAAAACTGCAGATCGCGTTTTTTGGGGTTTCTGAAACCTTGATCGTGGCTTCTGCAGAAATGGAAACTTGATTGGGTTGTGTTGTAAAATTATGTAATTTTTACCGTCTCTGATGTAACTGGATTTTGATACCAGACATAAAGATACCATGTGAGATGAGAAAGGAGAAACGTTTTCTATAAACCGCCGGGGGTGAAGAAGAAAGGGAACTAGCCACACGTCCCTTCTGTTCTTTTATGATGTGTGGACCAATATAGATCCCTTTTACAATTGAAGTCCATAAACCATGATGTGCTTTGTTGCTCTGTGTTCATAAACACCTCTCACTGATTAACAGGTCATAGGTTGGTTCTATCATCAACCAAAGGAGATGGTTTCGGGAACAGCTTGGGAAAAGAAACTTAATGCAATTTGGTAAATATTGAAATAAGAGCAGAGGTGTAGTTTAGGAGGATGTAACAGGTATGTGGTCTGTCTACCAAGCCTTTTCTCTTGACAGTGGGCGTTTGGAACGTGCATCTCATACACAACATTCAGCTCCCAATGAGTGAAACACACAACAGAAAACGTGGATGTTTTCGTTGCACTTGGGTCTCAGTCTCCACCCAAACTAAGACACAATAAGTTCTGGATTGTAAAGAGGCTTGCAAAAGCTGAATTACTTTATGAGTTCTTTTCACTGTGACCCTGCACCCTGATTCCGTACGCAACCTTTGCCAGATGAATATCTTCACAGAAACTTGTAGAAGGTTTTTAAGATGTGCAGATAGATTATCAGCGAGTTAAGGGTGAGATAAGACTGTCGAAACAGCAGATGTGACAGTTGTGTGACGTGATTTTACATTTGCACAGGTAGCGAGACCTTCGTTACTGAAGACAACAATACTAAAAGTGCTAATATGCAAGATTTACAACTAAGGTGTTGTTGTAGCTTTGGTCTGGACAGAGAGAAGTGTCGCTTATGTTCCCAGGCAGCTGAATAATGTGTGTTTGTACTTAGTAGGGACGAATCCTTGTATGTTATCAATAGGAGGCAAAAGGTAAGACTTGTTGCTGAATCATCCACAGGTGAAAACATCTGAATTAAAAACCAAAGAAACTTGAAATGAGCACAAGAAGACAAATGTAGTTGGATAAAATTGACGTATATTTTTAAAAATGAGACTTTCCCCTTCTCTCTGAATTTGTAACAAAAACACAAAACGCTGAAACTTCCCTGTTACAGTACTTTGTACGCTGTCCAGGTGCCAAGGAGTGAAACATCCTACCTTTGTTGCTCACAGGAACAGCAGGATAGGAATCTCTATGGCTACGTTTTAGTCAGATAAGGAACGGGGGGGGGGGGGGGAGGGGGCGGGGGGAGGGGTTTCTGAAAGAATTCAAGTATGTTCTTGTGACCCGTAAAGCTGAATGGATTAGTTTTCCGTATTGGACAGAACAAGGGTCTACATCTCATGAACACAACTCCAATATCCGTCAGTGAATTACTGCAGCCCTTCTCTGCCAGCAAATCGGTAACAAAGAGTCTTTAATACATCTGTAAGCCATCAGTTAGCCCTTCTGTAGTCATGAATGGCCTTTTGGACTCTAGAACAAATGCTGGAGCCTAATGTTTGGTTGGTAACCATTTGGTTTCTTCCGAATACAACAAGAGGACACAGAAAAATAATCTTACTTTAACTTAAAAGAATTATGTACATCTGTTCTTCATAAACTAGCTCACCTCCTCTGCTCCTCTTCCAAACAGGTACTTGTGGTACCATACACCATATCACTGCAGAACGTCAACATTTAACTTTGAGTACAATTCCTGAAGAATTCTCATGAAATATGTGAAATGCGATATGGAATAAGCCACCAGTAGTTGCAATGTGATTGGATAAGGTAAAGATGAGATTTAAAGCAAAACCACTCAAATTAACATAAGCATTTTTTTTCTACTTATTTACATATTGAGGACCTAAATATTGGGCTCTCACACTTGTGGGTTAACTAGGGTAGATGTGGAAGGATATGTAAAGAACTTAGCTGGGACTCTACTGTCATCTTATACCTGTTACTAGCAATGGTCTTGAAGCAGAAACCAGACATGCATTAACCAGGGGTTACACCAGGGCTCGGATGGACCTTTGGTGCGATTAAAGTCAGTTTACGACTTTCTGAAGCATTAAATACATGCAACCACGTTAGATAACGGATGGTTACAAGTGTCTTAGTCACTCAGCATTGTGTTTGTCAACTGTCAGGATCATCTTAATCCAGCCAGACACCACAGAGCTGCAAAGCACTTAGGTTTTTATGATCGTAACGACGGCAGCGCTTATCTGTACATTCTTCTTGAAAAAAAGCGAATCCGCAATGACACAAACACGTGCGTGCAAAGTTCTAATCTAGCATTTCATCGTCTCTGGAAGACTTGACAATATTTCGAATGTTCTCACTTGTATTTGTCACTATAGCACAATAAAATTGTCAATGTCATCATCACAAACAATCAAAGTACATGTAATTTAGGTTTACCTTTGACCTAAGACCACTTTAGTGCAGGGGTCACCAACTCCAGTCCTGGAGAGCTACCATCCTGTAGGTTTTCACTTCAACGGCACATAAGGTAGCTTCATTCAGCTCATCATCCAGGTATTAGTAGAATCAGGTGTGCTTAATTGAGGTTGAAGGGAAAACAGTCTGGATGGTGGCCCTCCAGGACCAAAGTTGGTGGACCCTGCTTTACAGTCTACTCTCACCATCTCAAGTACAAGTTGGATTAATAGAGTATCCTTAGACAGTTATATAGTCGGTTCTAGACTTCCATGACAGAGTTGCGCATAGATGATGAGTCACAGATGTCATTTGGGGCAAAAACTGTATAGTTTGGTGCAGGTGAACAGAAACAGGAACCTCAAAGAACTGGGATTCACGTCTGTGATCTAGGATTGTACAACAGAGGCGTTTGGTCACCTGATTTGGTCAACTACATAGAACTATCTGCAATGCTTAGCTATTTCTGGACTAAGACCCGGGGTGTCAATCTCGGGTCCTCGAGGGCCGCTGTCCTGAAAGTTTTCGGTGTTTCCCTGGTCCAACACACCTGATTCTAATGAAGTCGTTATCAGGCTTCCACAGAGCTTGATAACAACTCATTCATTAGAATCAGGTGTGCTGGAGCAGGGAAACACCGAAAACCTTCAGGACAGCGGCCCTCGAGGACCGGAGTTCGACACCTATGACTTAGACCAGGGGTCTCCAATCCTGGTCCTCAAGGGCCGCTGTCCTGAAGGTTTTAGATGTTTCCCTCCTCCAGCACACCTGATTCTAATGAATGAGCCATTACCAAGCTCTGTGGAAGCTTCATAATGACCCTTTATTAGACTCAGGTGTGCTGGAGCAGGGAAACACCGAAAACCTTCAGGACAGCGGCCCTCGAGGACCAGGATTGGAGACCCCTGACTTAGACCCTTGATCATCAGCAACAGGGGGAGAAATACAGTTTCAGACCTGTTTCATCTGTTAATGTTGTTCTGTTCCCGTGTCCATCATTAGCCGTAATGTTTACCTTCTACCACTAGGGGGCCGTGTGGTCACTGTTAGGCCAAAGAGGGAGTTATCACTCGTGTGTTTCTTCACTCTTCCGTACCGATGTAGCGCCTCTTACCTTCCCAAATCAAGTCTCTGGAAATGATGCGGTTGTTCAACTAACAAAGTTATGAACGAAATACAAAATTCTGCCAGAGTTCAAGTTTTCACTTAAAGCTATGAAATGACTGCTGACTGCGCTGCTATGAGTTACACTGTCCAGAGTTTAACGTTTGGCTTGAGCTGAATACAAGCGATAGCTTTTTTATAACTGTAGCCCACGTCACTTAAAATATTGATTTAAGTGTCTGACAAGAAACATTTCAGTTTTTCCACAATAATGACTACTATCCCATGCAGGGATGTAAAGGAACTTGTTTTCAATTAGTTGGTTTTTCCACATTGTAGACCTCCTGTAATAGCCTGCTGAACAGCGACACCAAGAGCCACAGTGGTGCCAAAGCGTTTTCAATCAAACAAACACGAACTCAGAAGGCAGCGTTAGTCCAACAAGGGACTCATGTATCTACATGAATAAGCGTATTTGTATGTTACATTAAGGCGACCTGTTCATTGTTTGATGCTTGGTTTAGTATTGTGGATTCATCGTCGGTGTTTTTCCCCAAGGTCTATAATGTCATACACCTTAGCCATACAGGCTGACTGGTAGCCCTATGAAGATGACTGCTGTTTCTAAGAGAAGTTACTGAGGCCATTCAAATCATATCAGGCTGTTTTTTCACCTGATGTAATTCGTATCCTGCACACCCCCCTTGATGGTCCCTTTCCTCATTTAAGGATAAATCAACCAGTTATCACCCTGCCATCAGGCCACTCGCACACCAACATCGCACCATCCAACCATCATCACACATCACACCCACATCACACCATCCAACCATCCCACCCACATCAAACCATCCAACCATCATCACACATCACACCATCCAACCAATATCACACCATCCAACCCACATCACACCATCCAATCCACATCACACCATCATCACACCATCCAACCATCCCACCCACATCACACCATCCAACCAATATCACATCCCACATCACACCATCCAACCATCCCACCCACATCACACCATCCAACACGTAGTGCTCCAGTAGAAACCTCTCCATGGGCAAACAATTTGGGGAAAACCCCCACAAACCAACTTTTTGTCCTTCCCCCCCCCCCTCTCCATGCAACATGGACAACACTGTCTCTCTCCATGCACATGGACAACACTGTCTCTCTCCATGCACATGGACAACACTGTCTCTCTCCATGCACATGGACAACACTGTCTCTCTCCATGCACATGGACAACACTGTCTCTCTCCATGCACATGGACAACCCTGTCTCTCTCCATGCACATGGTCAACACTGTCTCTCTCCATGCACATGGACAACACTGTCTCTCTCCATGCACATGGACAACACTGTCTCTCTCCATGCACATGGACAACACTGTCTCTCTCCATGCACATGGACAACACTGTCTCTCTCCATGCACATGGACAACACTGTCTCTCTCCATGCACATGGTCAACACTGTCTCTCTCCATGCACATGGACAACACCGTCTCTCTCCATGCACATGGACAACACTGTCTCTCTCCATGCACATGGACAACACTGTCTCTCTCCATGCACATGGACAACACTGTCTCTCTCCATGCACATGGACAACACTGTCTCTCTCCATGCACATGGACAACACTGTCTCTCTCCATGCACATGGACAACACTGTCTCTCTCCATGCACATGGACAACACCGTCTCTCTCCATGCACATGGACAACACTGTCTCTCTCCATGCACATGGACAACACTGTCTCTCTCCATGCACATGGACAACACTGTCTCTCTCCATGCACATGGACAACACTGTCTCTCTCCAAGCACATGGACAACCTGTCTCCTCATGCACCATGGACAACACTGTCTCTCTCCATGCACATGGACAACACTGTCTCTCTCCATGCACATGGACAACACTGTCTCTCTCCATGCACATGGACAACACTGTCTCTCTCAGTGTTGTCCATGTGCATGGGGAGAGACAGTGTTGTCCATGTGGATGGAGAGAGACAGTGTTGTCCATGTGGATGGAGAGAGACAGTGTTGTCCATGTGGATGGAGAGAGACAGTGTTGTCCATGCACATGGACAACACCGTCTCCATCCAGATTAAAACAGAACAGACATTTATTGTGCCAGGATCTACTGTACATAGTCGGAAACATTATGCAGTGTATCATGTAATTGTCAGATACTGAAATTACAGCAGCATGTAGTAAACCCTATCAAATAAAAGGCTAAATGGAATGCTTTGTTCAGTAATACTGATTTGGACTATATAAGAGGAGAAGGACGAGGAGAAGGGATGCAGTCCAGTCTTATTAACATAATAACCCAAATAGACAGAGTGGAGGAGAGGAGGTATTATATTACCATAGGAATAAACTGGTATATGGCAAGTACCTATTTGTGGACTACCTGAACTCCATAGCAGGTAACCATGCGAAAAGTCACGTCTCTGTCTTGTTCAAGACAAGACTCTCAGGAGCCGAGTGAGTCTCAACGTCTCTGCATCACGTGATTAATAATAAGGAAGGCACTCCTCCGTCGCACATTTACACGTAAAAAAGAGAGAGAGGGAGGGAGGGAGGGAGGGAGGAAGAGAGAGAGGGAGAGCAGGGCCGTGTTCAGACAGTGCTCTTAGTGGGCAGCTCTGTGCTGTTGTGACGAGTTTTCCTCGCCGTACCGTCGTCCCTCGGCCGAGCCTTCTGGAGGCTGGACATGGCGGCCGTGCGCTCGATGTCGATGAAAGCGTAGAGCTCTGTGCGACGGGTGGGCGTGGTGGGGGGCAGCGGGGAAGTCGGCGTGCGAGGCGTGTGAGGGTTACTGCTGTCCGAGGCCGCCTTGTTGGCCCCGCCCCCTCCGCCTGTGTTCTCCATCTCCACCTCGATGTAGTTGAGCGTCTTGGCCGGTTCGGGGCCCAGCGGAGGCCGGCGGAAATCGAAGTTGAAGACGGAAGGTCCGTCTGTCCGGCGCCGAGCCGTGTCGGGCCGGTGGGCGCTGAGGGGCGCGGTCACGTTCTCCGTGTTGACGTAGTTGTGCGAGGGCTCGAGCAGCGAGGCGGAGAGGGGGTGCGAGCAGGACAGCTGGAGCAGGTTGTGGTGGTTGTGGTTGTAGCCGTTGGCAGACGGCGTCTTCATCCCTCCCCCTCGTCCGCTCTCGTCCTCCTCTCGGCTGGGCTTGCCAGTCTCCCAGACAGGAGGGAGGGCCGGCAGGTTCTCATAGTCTAGCAGAGCCGTCCGCCGTTGGGCCGAGTTGTTAACGTTATGGAGGTCTGGGGTGAGAGGAGGGGGGCGGACACAGCGGGGGGAGGTGACGGGGTTTGAAGAGACGGGTGCTGAACCCGAGGAGCCGTTGGATTGTGTGTGTGAGACCTCGCTTTTGGCCTCTGTAGAGCCTCCATGTGTGTTCATGTGGCCGTTGGTCTCACAGCACTCTCCCTCCTCCCTCTCCTCTCCCTCCTCCCTCTCCTCTTCCCTCTCCTCTCCCTCCTCCCTCTCTTCTCCCTCCTCCCCCTCTTCCTCCCCCTCCTTCTGCTGCCTCACCCTGGCCATCAGCTGTCTCTGCACGGGCGTGGGGCCCAGGATGAAGCGTGCACCCTGCGTCTCCAGGAGCACCTGTGACTCCGGCTGGGGGGGAGGCGGGTCAGGCCGTGCCCGTGGTGGTGGTGGGGGAGTCGGGGGCAGTTGGCACTGGGGGGATCCAGGGCTCTCCAGGGGGCTGGGCACAGCCAGAGGGCTGGGCTGGTTCTCTAACAGGCCTGTGGTGTTCACGTAGGTGTGGATCTAAACAGAGGGAACATCACAGTTCAGGAACTGGTTCTCATTTCCTGTGCTGCTCTATCCGAAAAACTAAATCGATGGTGTGTTTATTGCTAAAACAGGATCTGTGCATTCAGATAGTGGTTGAACTCAGTAATGTCGATCCGTGTGTGTGTTGATCTGGGTGTGTGTGTGTTGATCTGGGTGTGTGCGTGTTGATCTGTGTGTGTGTTGGTCCGTGTGTGTGTGTGTTGATCTGTGTGTGTGTTGATCCATGTGTGTGTGTGTTGATCCATGTGTGTGTGTGTGTGTGTGTGTGTTGATCCGTGTGTGTGTTGATCCATGTGTGTTTGTGTGTGTGTGTGTGTGTGTGTGTGTGTGTGTGTTTCCATACCGCCTCATCACCCCCCAGCAGAGGGTGTGTGGACTCGTCCCCCAGGGAGGGCAGTCGTGTGCTGGCCACAGACGGGTGGCGGCTGGATGGATGAGATGGCTCCTCGCCCACAGACGGGATCCGGCTCACACCGTTAGGGACCGTGGGAACAGAGTAACCCAGAGCTACACACACACACACACGCACACACGTACACACACACGTACACACACACGCACGCACACACATACAGGGTCGTAAGTGTTAAAGAAACAACAGACTGAACACTAAAGCGATCTTTCCTTCATCAGTTAGTAGATGTGTGTGTCTCTCACCTGCAGGAGTGTGTGTGTGTGTGTGTCTCACCTGCAGGAGTGTGTGTGTGTGTGTGTGTGTGTGTGTGTCTCACCTGCAGGAGTGTGTGTGTGTCTCACCTGCAGGAGTGTGTGTGTGTGTGTGTGTGTGTGTCTCACCTGCAGGAGTGTGTGTGTGTCTCACCTGCAGGAGTGTGTGTGTGTGTGTCTCACCTGCAGGAGTGTGTGTGTGTGTGTCTCACCTGCAGGAGTGTGTGTGTGTCTGATTCACCTGCAGGAGTGTGTGTGTGTCTGATTCACCTGCAGGAGTGTGTGTGTGTCTCACCTGCAGGAGTGTGTGTGTGTCTCACCTGCAGGAGTGTGTGGGTGTGTGTGTGTCTCACCTGCAGGAGTGTGTGTGTGTGTGTGTGTGTGTGTGTCTCACCTGCAGGAGTGTGTGTGTGTGTGGGCTGCTGGCTGGGCTCCAGAACAGCTTCCTCCACCACACTGATGCTGTGGCTTTGCATCACTTCCTGCAGCATGTTGAAGATCTCCTCCGCACGCGCACACTTGAAGGCAAAGATCCCTGCCACACACACACGCACACACACACGCAAACGTCAACATCTGTAGGAAACTCCTATGTCTCTTTCTCTAATCATCTCCGCATCCTTTATTTAACCTATTAGTCTAAACTGGAGTTAGACAGGTGCTGCAATCATGCATGTTTGCTGACAAGATACACATTCTCAATGTCTCAATACAAAGAAAACACACAACCAAATGTATGGCAAGACATCAGGGACAAACCACGCACAGTCCCATACAAACCACCACACTGCAAGAGAACACCACCACAACAGCCTAGATCTGACAGATCGCCGTCTGCGACCACAAAACCACACCAAGGATGGGCATCAATACCAGGGCCAACCCAGGAGGATTTAGTATTGTGTCATCAAAGGTACAGAGAGCCAGCTGGACTTACCCAACGCACTAGAACCCCCATAGCAACCCTCCCAACCCCCATAGCAACAGTCCAGCTCTCCATCCTTTTGGAAGCACAGGGGTCATAGAATAACAGATGTCATTGGCAAAGCTGTGCTTGGCCACACACAGCTCATAAAATCAAACTTGATGTAGATAAACAGGGGAAACAGTGAGATGAGACCATCCTGATATCTTGACCCATTCAAGATGCCTCTAAGTCAGAGGTCACCAACTCCAGTCCTGGAGAGCTACCATCCTGTAGGTTTACACTTCAACGGCACATAATGTAGCTTCATTCAGATCATCATCCAGGGTATTAGTTGAATCAGGTGTGCTTGATTGAGGTTGAAAAGAAAACAGTCTGGATGGTGGCCCTCCAGGACCAGAGTTGGTGACCCCTGCTCTATTCAGTTTGAGGTTATTAACTGATTCTACACTGACATGACTGCACTTGTTACAGTTGAAGCAAAAACCATTATTTCTAATAAACACAATAAATATTTATAAATACCTATCCATCCAACATATGACAAAGGATAAATCTATTGCATGAAATTGTAATCTCTGGAAAATAATTTAAGAGAATATGAAAAGGTGTCTAGCTATGAGGACTTACAGAAAGTGTGTCAGTGTGTGTGTCAGTGTGTGTGTGTCAGCGTGCGCGTGTGTCAGTGTGTGTGTGTCAGCGTGCGCGTGTGTCAGCGTGCGCGTGTGTCAGCGTGCGCGTGTGTCAGCGTGCGCGTGTGTCAGCGTGCGCGTGTGTCAGCGTGCGCGTGTCAGCGTGCGCGTGTCAGCGTGCGCGTGTCAGCGTGCTTGTGTCAGCGTGCGTGTGTCAGCGTGCGTGTGTCAGCGTGCGTGTGTCAGCGTGCGTGTGTCAGCGTGCGTGTCAGCGTGCGTGTCAGCGTGCGTGTGAGTGTGTGTCAGTGCATGTACGTCAATATGTGTCAGTGTGTGTGTCAGCGTGTATCAGCGTGTGTGTGTGTGTGTGTATGTGCATCAGCGTGTGTGTGTGTCAGCGTGCGTGTCAGCGTGTGTGTGTGTGTGTGTGTATGTGCATCAGCGTGTATGTGCATCAGCGTGCGTGTGTGTCAGCGTGTGTGTGTGTGTGTATGTGCATCAGCGTGTGTGTGTGTGTCAGCGTGCGTGTGCACAGGGGCTGCACGTACCCTGTCCAGTCTGACAGCGCCGGCCGCTCTCAAAGGAAAACAGGTTTGAGTCGTAGCCATAGCGACGCAGGCACAGGTAGGGCCACCTGACGTCGTCGCGGCGATGAGTGTGGAGGACCAGCTCGGCCTCGTTCAGCTCCATCACGCCGGCGCCCAGCTCGTTACCATCATCATCCACGTTCACCACCTGACACACAAGCACACACACATCGATACACACAGACAGACAGACACACAGACAGACAGACAGGAACACACAGACAGAGAGGCAGGTTGCAGTTGGATAGTTGTGACAAAGTGTGCATCAGCATTAGGACTTTGTTAGCCAGCAAGGTCAGGCCTTCACCTACGATAACACTAAGATTTATATCCACATCGTATCCATCAATCAAACATGATAACAGTTCAGAGAAAGTAAAAGTATGAAGGACTCTGATGGTAACCATCCACATAAATAAACCTTTAAGGTGGCATATCATCACCAGATGTCAGAATCTAAATCAAGACATTCAATGAAGCATTACATAGCATCATTTGATATCAATATCAAATAAGACTGTTATTGTATTGAAAACAGCAGAGATCCACCTTAAATTTGGTTTGATGATTATCTGGGATTGACTCTTTCTCTGGACAGCTTAAACAGCTACCCATGGCGTCTTCAAAGCTCCATCTGCTGTCTGTGAATGAGACAAGAAACTGGTTCAGTTTCGCCATTTTACTGACTGGATCCAGGGCATCAACCAGGGAGGACACTAGAGCGTGTGGACAGACAGGACACTAGAGCGTGTGGACAGACAGACATGTAGGACACTAGAGCGTTTGGACAGACAGGACACTAGTGTATGGACAGACAGACATGGAGGACACTAGAGCGTGTGGACAGACAGACAGACAGGACACTAGAGCATGTGGACAGACAGACCACGGAGGACACTAGTGTGTGTGGACAGACAGACATGGAAGGACACTAGAGCGTGTGGACAGACAGACAGACAGACAGACAGGGAGGGAGGGAGGGAGGGAGGGAGGGAGGACACTAAAGCGTGTGGACAGACAGACATGGAAGGACACTAGAGTGTGTGGACAGACAGACAGGACACTAGAGCATGTGGACAGACAGACAGGGAGGACACAAGAGCGTGTGGACAGACAGACATGGAGGACACTAGAGCGTGTGGACAGACAGACAGACAGACAGACAGACACAGACAGACAGACATGGAGGACACTAGAGTGTGTGGACAGACAGACAGGACACTAGAGTGTGTGGACAGACAGACATGGAAGGACACTAGAGCATGTGGACAGACAGACTGAGATAGCCAATGGTGGTAGAGACTTGCATTTGGTTGCAGGCAAAGGGGTAGACGGCAGAGTTTGAGTACTGAACTGGATACGTTAGGGAGTCTTCATTATAATGTGTTTATCCCCCCCAGTTGAACAGTACTCACCTATATCCAGCCACCAGTAACCCTGGTCCCATTCTCAGGAGCCTAGGGGCGGTCATGCTCCGATAGGGACAGAGCGTAGGCTGGGGAAATGAAAGTCTGACATTTCAAGCTGTGATTTGATTAAATCATTGATTATGGATACTGACTGACTACTGAGAAACTCAACCGCTTGCCACTGAAATTTAACGACCACATTTGGTAGCTAGGAGGGTTTCACAAGAAAAACACACACAAAAAAACTCATGTTTGTTAACAGATTTAATTACTTTGATCTGGACAACTATTGCAAGATGAGTCACTGACGAGCTAGACTGACTGACTGGCTAGGGCAGAAACCACATAACCCAAGTTAGCTAGCAGTAGCTCGCTAAATGTTTTTTCTACTAGAACAGGATGAGGTTCAAATAGAATATACTACTACACTAGCGACACAAACACATTAACCAAATCATGCTATGATCCAAATGTCAACTTAAAGATGCAAAGTGACCAATTAGCTAGTACAATCTGACAAGGTATGCCAGCTAGCTAGTAGAAGAGAATTTAGTAGCAAGCTAATTGGCCAGTTAGCTGTCCGATGCTTGAATAAGCTAATGGTTAGCTAGCTAATTAGCTCGTGTTAGCTACTTTTCACAACAGGGTTTCACAAATACAATATAAAAAAATAAATATGTAATACTTACGTGGCGATGATTAAACTTCTTCCACGCTTTCTTCCAAACTTTCCTAACGCAAAGTATACCAACTTGATGATGAGTTATCTCATACGATGCTCAAAAAAAGAGGCAAGCTCGCTGTAGCCTGTTAGCTCAACTCAATCACCACCATCTTTCCTCTGCGTTGCCAGAGCGCCAAAAAAACAATCACAACTTCTTTCAAAGATAGCTACCGTACGAGTTTGAGAAAACAATAGAATAAAAATCTATACAAATCCATGAATAATCCCTTAGGTTTCCATATGGGAAGAAATGTTTCGGTTAAATCTTGTTTCTCCTTCCGAAAATCTAGTTTAGTTTTGTCGTGCCGTCTTGTAAGTGGCTAACTTGCTTGGCTAAATCACAGCAACTTAGCTAAACTTCCGAGAGTTGGAGGAAGAAACTTCAATGTAGTAAATGTGTGGATCTTTGCGCAAGCGCGGGGACAATACAATAAAGATGACTTTATAGAGTCATAGAAATGGATGTAAGTTAAATTAATTTGTTTACTTTATTGAAAGACTCAAACAACATATCAATGGCCACATATAGGGAATAATGTGAACTATACGACTATATGGGTTGGGTAATGATTCACAGAATCCGTCGTGCATTTTCTACTTTTACTAGTACTACAGCCGTCATGTTTAGGCAGGTAAATAGATGTTTATGATAAGTAGCCCACGCATTGATACTATGAGACAATACAATACAAAACTCTTATACACAAACCAATAATCAAATGGTGAAAAATATAACGCGTTTTTTGTTATAAAATATGCATCTTTACATTTTTGTTCAGATTTAAAACTATCGCTACCTACGAAATATATCAATTCTGTAGCTAAATCCATACATGAGTTAAAACATAATTTCAGAGTTCTTAAATCTCATGTCATTTTTAGTATAATGCAAAACAACAACAAAATACTACTTAGTCTTAATGAGACAGTCTTCTTATAATAATTTGTAAATGCTGTGTACATTAGCGCATAGAGAGAATGTAAAGCATTTACACAAACAACCAAACATAAAAGAATGTAGCAAGTATATACAATAGTGTTACGTTAGCAATTCTGTTATAATTAAATAATGTCGTTTCTAATATAGATTTCCCAGGTATTTCTGTTAAAAGTACAATAGGTAAAGATTTTTAAATAAAAAATAAAAGTTTTGTAAGGGATCATTTTTGTAGATCAGGGGTCTCCAATCCTGGTCCTTGAGGGCCGCTGTCCTGAAGGTTTTAGATGTTTCCCTGCTCCAGCACACCTGACTCTAATAAAGGGTCTTTATGAAGCTTCCACAGAGCTTGGTAATGGCTCATTCATTAGAGTCAGGTGTGCTGGAGGAGGGAAACATCTAAAACCTTCAGGACAGCGGCCCTCAAGGACCAGGATTGGAGACCCCTGATCTAGCTAGTCTCTCTGAGTGAACTGTATTCCTTTAATCTGCAAATACAACTGTCAAACTCAGGATAGAGGAAAGCATTGGGGGAAATTGTGGTCTGTTTTTCTCATAAGAATATAATTTATAATGTTACCTATTGGAGTTTTAACATTGGTCTTACAAATAAAAATGGTAGAAAAATAAATTTGCCATATATCCCTGCAGTGCTAAACATGGTACACATTCGTGCCACGCTTCGATACTTTCCGCGTACAATCTTTAACGTCTTGTGCACACCATATCTGAGGGACGAAGAAAGAGATCAATAATTGGTGAGTTTACGCTTTTACAACCAAGTGTTTATTTGTTTGTGGAGAAGTTTTCTGTGTAATTTGTTTCTGTGACATTTGGTCAAGCGTTACTTTGTTGTTTTAGGTGAAATTAAAGGCAGGGTAGGTAAATGTTTTAAAGACGCACTTTTTTACAATTTGAGTTAAAATAAGCGTCATATCCTGATAGCGATCAATGAACGTCATGTCTGTGGCCGTTGAAGGACTGTAATAAACATGACCAATCATTGCGTTCAGACCGAAGGCAATGATTGGATGGGCCACTTGCCTGTCTACCAACACGCATGTACTCAGGCAGTGTGTTCATGTGTTGGGGGAGTGGCTTTCAAGGAAGGGGGTGGGACCTTGTGGGTTTGGTCACTTTAAACCCAAACCGAGCCCTGCTTCTTTCGCCAAAACATACCAACCCTGCCTTTAAACGCTGTGGTCGAGTCTTATGTGTCAACAATGATTTAGAGAAGATAGAGGGTCTGATCAGCATCAGTGGTAACTGGAGGGTAACATGAGCAGCGGTTTACCTCTCTGGTGGTCGGGGTTCACGTTCTCGTAGATCGGGTAAAGAGGATTTTCCTGCTCATTTCGTAGCTTCCTCGCTCTGAGCACGTCTCGCACACACTGGTGAAGGTATGCGTACTGGCACTGCACAGGGGGAACACACACGGCTCATGTTAACAAACACAGCACAATGCCAACAAACACAGCCTCATGTAAACAAACACACAGCTCATGTAAACAAACGCAGCCTCATGTTAACAAACACAGCATTATGTAAACAAACACAGCCTCATGTAAACAAACACAGCACCATGTAAACAAACGCAGCCTCATGTAAACAAAAACAGCCTCATGTAAACAAACACAGCATTATGTAAACAAACACAGCACCATGTAAACAAACGCAGCCTCATTTAAACAAACACAGCCTCATGTAAACAAACACAGCACTAAGTAAACAAACACAGCCTCATGTAAACAAACACAGCACCATGTAAACAAACACAGCAACATGTAAACAAATGCAGCCTCATGTAAACAAACACAGCACCATGTAAACAAACACAGCCTCATGTAAACAAACACAGCACCATGTAAACAAACGCAGAACCATGACACACAGTCACAGTCACAGACACACACTTTACACACACAGACACACACACACACACACACACACACCAACAGACACAGTGTCCAACTGTTTGAGTCCTGAGCCTCTGACCTCAGTCTGAACCATGTGGGAGCGGTGTAAGCGCAGGTCAAACACAGCCCCATATAGATCCACTGTGTCCTTAGTTTCTATCTGCTGTAGAACTCGGTCCAGACAGATGAAGGTTCCTGTCCTGCCCACACCGGCGCTGGAAGAAACACGTGTAGAGAAAATTGAGAGACATTCAATTAAATTCAACTTTATTTCGCCATGTATACAGATACTAGGAATTTGATTTGGTCTTCTCCATGCAGACAACACACACAAAAACACAATACGAGGTCAAATAGAGACATTATAAGCAATACGTTAATACGAATGTAAAAAGTGATCAATCATGAACTCATGCATAAGTTAATATAGTTTCGTCCCTTTGTAGTGTGTCTTTTTTCCCACACAGCCAGACACCCACCTGCAGTGGACCACAGTGGCCCCAGCTCCAGGAGTTCTGTTGATGTAGTCACGAACCGTCCGGACAAACTGGATGAGTGACTGGGTCGTTTCTGGGACCC
The DNA here is from genome assembly GCA_036571765.1 of Plecoglossus altivelis. Taxonomy (NCBI): domain Eukaryota; kingdom Metazoa; phylum Chordata; class Actinopteri; order Osmeriformes; family Plecoglossidae; genus Plecoglossus; species Plecoglossus altivelis. The sequence continues at coordinate 18,540,879 of BROE01000003.1, forward strand.
CGTGGTCGGGCCACACTGTGTAGTGGAACTGACGCACCACCCTGGAGAAACTCAACTGTTCCTCCTGCAAGCAAACACATTTATCAGTGAGCTAAAGTCAGCCCCATTAAAAGGGTGTCTCTGATTGGCTGGTGATTTAAGGCACTAAAAACGTCAGCCCCCTTACAGTAAAAGGGTGTATCTGATTGGCTGGTGATTTAAGGCGCTAAAAACGTTTGTTATTCTCTGTTATTATTGTCATATGGACAGTTGTGTTTTTGTATAGTGTTACTCTTTTGTGAAAAGCTTTTATGTTTTCCAGTGGCTTGATGAAAGAATTGCAATCGAAGGTGTCACATAAAAATGAAAATGACAGAAAATGATAGCGTAGCTGAGAGATATGAAATGGGAAGGTAACTGGATCTCACACTGCATATCTTGAACTCGCGGATGGTCCACTCTGGCAGAACCGACTCGGATAACATTTGTACGATGAGGTCACCGTAGTACAGGGGGTCCAGGTCGAATGGCCAGTAGTGGTCACATTTCACCTGCAGCAGGCAGAGACAGAATAATAGACTCTGTAATAATATGTATCTATTCTTCGCACATGTACAATACTCTATGCACATGCACATCGGTAAGTATTCGTACAGTTTGTATAGTTTGTATCCTGTTTAGTTTATGTATAGGAAAAATGTTATATTTATTTTAAATTGTTTGTTGTTAGTCTGTACTGTTGAATGTCTGTACTTATGTAGCACCGTGGCTCTGTGAGGCACGACATTTCGTTCCACTGTATGCACCCGCATGTAGCGGAATGACGATAAAGCACAACTTGAACTTGAACTTGAACAGAAACACAGTCAGGGACTTGTCCCTCTTTCAGATAACACCCACCATGTTGGATCTCCTTCCAGGGTCTGAGACCATCTGAACCGAACCATGTGTGTCTACACAGGGTTATGTACAGTCATGCTTAATAGATCTGTTAACCAAACACTCGATCGCGTTATGTTATGATGTGGAGGAAATGACTGCAAAGAAAATGGCTGCCACGAGGGATACCCACCCTGCCTTTCTCCACACACTGCGTCACCATGACGATGTTGTGGATGTTTTGCTCCCATACCATCTTCCAGAAGTCGTCTTTGGTCCCTGGGAGAGGACCCTGCGTGGCTATGTACTCCCTTCGGAAGTTGTGACCCTGGAGGTTCAAAAAGTACCTGTTAGATGCGACCATGGAACTGAAAATCTCATTTTTCGTTATCCCTCGCGTTTACAAACGAGGCAGTTTAAACCATGCACTTCTGATGAGACTTTGTCAGTCGAATGAAAGTGTCTAAACGCTTCATTAATTGAACTTCAATGAAATGGGGGGGGGGGATGTGTATCTCAGTCGCCTCTCTTGATCTACTCACAGGAATGTAGCTGGCGTTGATGTAGTCTGAACACGGGTCATCGTCTACATACGACAGCTTCACACGCGTCGAATCGTCTGCACACGCACACGTGTAAGATCGCAGAAAGCAAACGTGAACGGTTTGACGATGTGGTTAAGTCGTCTAGATACAGTACTGTTACTGTTGTATGTCTGTACTTCTGTAGCACCGTGGCTCTGTGAGGCACGACATTTCGTTCCACTGTATGCACCCGCATGTAGCGGAATGACAATAAAGCACAACTTGAACTTGAACTTGAACTTGTATGTCTGTACTTCTGTAGCACCGTGGCTCTGTGAGGCACGACATTTCGTTCCACTGTATGCACCCGCATGTAGCGGAATGACAATAAAGCACAACTTGAACTTGAACTTG
>BROE01000003.1:18550757-18567616 GCA_036571765.1 Plecoglossus altivelis
AATAGAAAAGAGAAGAGATGAACAAGAGAAGAGGAGAGGGGGAAAGGGAGGGAAAGGGAAAAAAAGAAGTGGGGGGAAGGGGGGGGGGAGCCGGAGGAAGGGGGGGAGGGAGGGAGGGAAGGGGGAAGGTTTAAAAAAAGGGTTTTTTTTAAAAAAAAAAAAAAAGGGTTAGGGTAAAAAGGGAAGGCCCACAAAAAACAAAAGAAAAAGGGGAAAAGGGAAAAAAAAAAGGGGAGGGGGAGGGAGGGGGAGGCTTTAGGTAGGCTAGTAGGGTAGAGTAGAAGTAAAACGGTAGGTAAGTAGGGAGGCAGAAAGGGAGGGAGGGAGGGAGGGAGGGAGGAAATATATAAGAACGAGTAGAGGGTTGGTGATTGGGTATTTTAGTTCACAAACTGGGTGTTAAAATAATGGGTGTTGGTTCAAGACGCGTAAGATGATCGTTTAAGCCCGAAGACCAAAGTGTCCCAGATTCAAATCCCCCTCCACCAGTCTGCCACTCAGAGAGATTAGATAACATCGATTTCATTCATTAAAGACACTTGAAATCTCCTCAGTCTTTCCTTTATGACATCATGGCGCCTACCAGTGCGAGCGTTGGCTGTAAGGCTGTTGTTGAGCTCCCCACTGAGGGACACCACAGTGATGCTGTAGGTCTGTCCAGGCTGCAGGTAGCTGAAGCCCAGCTGGTTCTGGTGCTTGGGGACGGGCTTGTTCTCCAGCCTACGCGCCCCTTGCTGGAGTGACACCAGGTAGCTGTCCACGTCTCCACGTCCCGGCGTCCAGCTGGCCCTCAAACTGCTGCTCTGACCACCGTTAGTCACATGGATGTTCTTCACTTTGCTAGGGACTGGAGAGGAACGAAGCGTCATTTCACCCCAACACTGGTCTGCTCTCTGCTTTTCAGACTCATATGACCACATGTTTCAACTGTTGACACTCTGCCCGTGTGTGTCACTGCTGGTAGGGTTTTAATTGGATGACTCTCGATCTGAATAAGATGGTTTCAGACAGGCAAGTTTATTTAAGCTGAGTCCTTTCCTTCAAGCTACACATCCCGCCCGTGTGTGTCACTGCTGGTAGGGTTTTAATTGAAAGACTCTCGATCTGAATAAGATGGTTTCAGACAGGCAAGTTTATTTAAGGTGAGTCCTTTCCTTCAAGCTACACATCCCTCTCTAGCAATACATTCCTGTGGTACGGATGAGGCAGAGACAGCCAGAGAGTCTGACTTAGCTCAAAAGCCAGAAGTTCATCTACCTGTCCTGCCCTCGATGAACTGAGCTCTCTGGTTCGGCCCGCTGAAGGTGGAGACGTGGATCTTGTAGAGACGCCCGGGCGTGAGAGAGGAGAGCAGGCATTCGCTGGCCGCGCTGCCCAGCGTGAGGGGAGGGAACACCTTCATGTCGTTGAAGAGGAGCTGCACCTCATAGTGATCTACGTCGCCAGGCGGAGGCAACCACGTCACACGTAGCTCCTCCGTGCCGCGGCCCGCCAACGCCAGAGCCCTCACCGCCGCCGGAACTGGGGTGGGGAACCCAGAAGGACACAGAGGTCGAAGGTTATGTGTCGAAGGTCATGTGTGTTAAATCTAAACCTTGACTCTTGAGTCGTGTCTATTAGTGATGGTTCACTCAACAGATACTGATTCCATCATTTCATTTCCTGATTGATAGATTAAGAAGAATTCAACCATTTGTATGTCGCTTTGGACTAAAGCATCAGCCAGGTGAAAAAGAATCGTCAGGTAATGTGATCCGAAGACAACAAGGTACAGAACACGCCACGTTTTCCATGTCACTCACAGGTGCGTCCGTGGGTAGAGGCGCTGGTCTCGTACTGCCCACTCCAGGTGCTCACCACCACGGTGTACAGCCTGCCCGGTACCAGTCCGTTGAAGACGCACTCGTTCTGGGTCTTCTGTACCGTCTGGTTCTGGTGGCACACGTTGTTGTGTTTGATGACCACCTGGTAGTGGTCGAAGTCTCCCGCCGCGTGCTGCCAGTACACCTTCAGGTAGTCGTCACGGGCCGAGTGGATGGCTGTCGGGTTCTGAACGCTGGACGGTTCTGGATGGGGATGAGACAGGAGAGGAAGGAGATTAGAGAGGTTAGGAAATTAGGAAGTGATTAGAGGTTAGGAAGTGATTAGGGCTGAGGAAGGAGATTAGGGGTGAGGAAGGAGATTAGGGGTGAGGAAGGAGATTAGGGGTGAGGAAATGATTAGAAGTGAGGAAGTTATTAGGGGTGGGGAAGGGATTAGGGGTGAGGAAGTGATTAGAAGTGAGGAAGTGATTAGGGGTGAGGAAGTGATTAGAAGTGAGGAAGTGATTAGGGGTGAGGAAATGATTAGGGGTGAGGAAATGATTAGGGGTGAGGAAGTGATAAGGGGTGAGGAGGTGATTAGGGGTGAGGAGGTGATTAGGGGTGAGGAAGTGATAAGGGGTGAGGAAGTGATAAGGGGTGAGGAAATGATTAGAAGTGAGGAAGTGATTAGAAGTGAGGAAGTGATTAGAAGTGAGGAAGTGATTAGGGGTGAGGAAGTGATTAGGGGTGAGGAAGTTATTAGGGGTGAGGAAATGATTAGGGGTGAGGAAATGATTAGGGGTGAGGAAGTTATTAGGGGTGAGGAAATGATTAGGGGTGAGGAAGGAGATTAGGGGTGGGGAAGTGATTAGAAGTGAGGAAGTGATTAGGGGTGAGGAAGTGATTAGGGGTGAGGAGGGTGATTAGGGGTGAGGAGGGTGATTAGGGGTGAGGAGGGTGACTCTAACCACTAAAATAATCCAACTACACACTTCTGATCCTACAGTCACAACAGTACTTTCTACAAGCACAACTTTCCACCATCACTTTAGATGACAGAGTCCGCTATAGGGTCACATGACGCCTGAGATGGCAGGAGACTTACGTGTGCGCTCCTGCACCACGGTGTGATTCTCATAAGCCCCGCTGCGGGATGCGATGGTGATGTCGTAGAGACGCCCAGAGACCAGCGAGCTGAACACGCACGACGGGCTGGTCTTAGACACTGCCATAGTGTGGACGGTCTTCTCCCGGTCTTTCAGAGTGACCAGGTAGCTGTCCACCTCGCCAGGGGCGGGACGCCACGACACGCTCAGGAAGTCCATACGACCGTTGTTGCTGACAGTGACCTCGCCAACCGCCGCTGGGACTGGGGAGGAGAGAAGGAAGGGTCATTATAAGAGACTGCGTAATATAAAAGTCCTATAAGGACTGGAGTGTGATGGGGGAGAGAGAGAGATAGGACTGGAGTGATTGGAGAAGATGAGATAGGACTGGTGGGATGGGGAAAGAATAACTGGTGGTGATTGAGTGAAGAGAAGAGATGGACGGGCAGTATTATGGGAAGAGAAGATAGGACTGTGAGGGTGATTTGGTTCATATAGAGAGGAAGAATAAGACTACAGTGGTGTATGGAGAGGAAAGAGAATCAGATAGACTGCTAGGTGATGGTGAGAGGAGAGAAGAATAGAACTGGAGGGTGATTGGGGAGAGGAGAGAGATAAGACTACAGGGTGATGGGGGAGAGGAGAGAGAGAATGAGATAGGACTGGAGGGTGATGGGGGAGAGGAGAGAGAGAATGAGATAGGACTGGAGGGTGATGGGGGAGATGAGAGAGATAGGACTGGAGGGTGATGGGGAAGAGGAGAGGAGAGAGAGAATGAGATAGGACTGGGAGTGACAAGAATATAAATCACTTTGTAATTGTTGTCACTGTAATAATCAATTTGTCAGGTTTGAATAATCCCTGTAACCACCAAACACGGTGTCAAATAAACCCCACTTGTTTTCAAACAACATCGTCCATAGTCAGGCGTGTCTGGCTCACACTTGAACGCGGTGACGCTTCGCTGCACTTCTTTCAAACCCCACAAACCCATAGCTAATTGTTTCGCCATCTCTGAAACGTACACGAAGGCCTTCAGCACAGTTTTATAACAACACATTTTACAACTCTCATGTAAGTACCCCTCTACTGACACACACAACACCGAAGTGCTGTTGTGTTGTTTGGTAATACCAAATTCAACTTGACGCCCCTAAAACATTTAAGCGCACAACGAGTTTATTCAATTACAATGACTGCTTTGACATCTCCCGTGCATTGTCTTTGTAATCTTATCGCCGGTGTGCAGGAATGTACCGGTACTTGGTATTTATAAATGTACATCTAGAGGCCTATATATTTCGAATAGAATTTTCGTATTCGTAAACGGCTTTGTTTATTTTATTGTTTAAGCTTTATTTGATATATTTGTTTACAGCCGTTGTGGACTCTGACCACGGTTAAAATAATCTTATAGTAATATATTATAATATTATTTATTTTTATAAGTTATTTACATGTTCAGATTTTTTGGAATGCAACTGTTATTGCGTCATAATGACAGGCAAACATATATTATTTCAACATTCTAAGCATTTGCTCAGACGCGTCTTTATCACCTGGCTGTGTGCGTAATCCTACATTTTACAGCAAATACACGATTTTCTTCGTGTTCAAACTCAAAAATATCGTTCTTCATCACATCTAACCGCAATTCAGGTGGGTCTTTCGACGTTTAAACGGTTGTCCTATGTTAGATATTAACGAAATTATCGTCATATTCAAAACACACAATTAGATATGTAGACCAAAATGTCAGTAATGTTTATCACTTAAAATACTACTGTTTAATCTCCCAAAAATAACAAAAGCCTGTTGATATTGCGAAGCTGAAAGCCGAGGATGGAGTATTTGTCGAATGTTGCCCGTTTTCTATAACTTAAACTTGAGGGTTCAAAACCAATATTTATTGATGACACAGATTACTTACATTTAGAAGCAAACACCTCGTTAGTCCAATTTTGAGAGACTTCGCCGACTTAAACTTTGTCCAGGTATATTAAGGGGTTAGCTGTGTAAGTACAGAAACGGCTTGCGCAGTTTGCCTGGACTCGAAAAAAGTCAAATGACGTCCCCATCCGATCAAAGATACCTGCGACTTCGTCATCATAATTAGTGTTGCTGTTTGAGATGGTTATAACTAAACACTGTTGTATCTTCATTGCTGAAGAATTACAGGTTATAATTGGCAAGATTTGTATTTCTGTTTTGCCTTTTTTTTCCAGAAAGGGGTAACCCTACCCCTAAAAGGAAGAGATCATGCCTTTTCCTTTATGGGAACGGAAACTGCCAGTAAGCACAATGTTGATTTGATCCAAATCTGGATCATCAAAGTATTACTAACATCCACTGTATTTCATTTCAATAACAGCGTACAAAAAGTGATCTTATTTGTCTCATGTTCTCCTGCAGCTACAGTCATGTAAATGTTACATATCTGGTTTCCAAAACCACATGAAAACAGTGGCAGAGACGTTGCAGAAACTGCAACAGGACCATGAGCTCTTGGAGTCAGCGATTCTGAAGCGAAAAGGTTTTGGGAAAGAAGGGAGGGAGGCGGGACACACTGAGCAGGGCCTCAGAGACCTGGAGGAGAAGCTGAACGACCTGACGAGGGATCTGGGGAGACAGATGGAGGAGAAGATAGAGGTCATCTCCAAGACTCTCTCACAGGAAATCGGGAGTTTAGTGAAGATGTCTAAAAAGGTGAAGAAACAATCTAAAGATTATTTACAACTTGATATATCTTTTTTTTGGGGGGGGACACTGTTTTTGTTTTCATGAAACTTTTGGGGTGTTCGCCAGATGTTGTTATTGGATGGTTATCTTATTTGCATTCAATTATGTTGAGGACAGTGCCAGTGGACATGGTGTAATTACTTGAACATTTAGTTGTGCATGAATGAATTCATTTACTTCACTGAGGTTTTAATGAATGTATAGAACACACTAAATACTGTATACGGTGAATAAACAATGGTAATTGATCCTAAGTATTTAAATAATTATAGAACAGATACATGATTCGCCATGTGTGGTATGTGTTACATAATCGAAAAGAATCAATCAAGTTTGACTGTGTTCAAAATGTTCTCCATGTGTTTATGTAACAGAATGATCCAGGTTTGGATTGTGAGGTCTTGGAGAAGGTTAAAAGCCATACAGTGAATGTTTCCCCAGGCAAACTTCCACCTTTGGAACAGAGCAAAATAACCTCCCTGACTGCTAACAGCTCTGGGATCACCCTGGAGCAGCAAGTCCACAGACCACCTATTCTCCGCCGTCCGAGGAAGAAGATCCTGTCCTCCCCAGACCCAAAGCTGGATCTTCCTTGTTCCCCAAGTCCAGCATCTCTGCCTGGGACAAACAAAGATCCAGGAATGGAGAGAGTCAAGTCCACAGAGTGTGCCTTGTCAGTGGACCAGAACAGCAGACCACTGGTACTAACTCATCGCCTTGCGAGGAAGAAGGTTCTCTCTTCCCCAGACCCAAAGCTGGATCTTCCTTGCTCCCCAAGTTCTGCATCTCTTCCCGGGAAGAGAACAGATCCAGGAAGGAAGGAAGTCAAAACCAGGAAAGGAATCTTAGAAGAGGTGTTCAGCGAACTAGTGCCTCTGCCTTTCTACTACGATGTGAAGAAGAAGAACCCCTTTTTCCCAGACTTGGAAAGTGTTCAGTTCCTGACTCCAATAGTTCTGCCTGAGGCAGTGACAGATCTGAGCAGGCAGGAAGTCAAACCCATGGAAAGTGCCGTACAAGACGAGCCAATTACCAGACCGCTGCAACAGACTCCTCGCCATCCGAGGAAGAAGGTTCTCTTTTTCCCAGACCCAAAGCTGGGTCATCCTTGTTCCCCAAGTCCAGCATCTTTGCCCGGGACAAACAAAGATCCAGGAATGGAGAGAGTCAAGTCCACAGAGTGTGCCTTGTCAGTGGAGCAGAACACCAGACCACCGGTACCAGCGCCACGCCGTGTGAGGAAGAAGGTTCTCTCTTCCCCAGACCCAAAGCTGGATCTTACTTGCTCCCCAAGTTCTGCATCTCTACCTGGGACAAACAAAGATCCAGGAATGGAGGAAGTCGAAACCACGAAAAGTACCTTAGAAGAGGAGTTCAGCAAACTAGTGCCTCTGCCTCTCCACTACTATGTGAAGAAGAAGAACCCCTTTTTCCCAGACTTGGAAAGTGTTCAGTTCCTGACTCCAATAGTTCTGCCTGAGGCAGTGACAGATCTGAGCAGGCAGGAAGTCAAACCCATGGAAAGTGCCGTACAAGACGAGCCAATTAGCAGACCGCTGCCACCAACTCCTCGCCGTGTGAGGAAGAAGGTCCTCTCTTCCCCAGACCCAAAGCTGGGTCATCCTTGTTCCCCAAGTTCTGCATCTCTGCCTGGGACAAGCACAGATCCAGGAATGGAGAGAGTCAAGTCCACAGAGCGTGACTTGCCAAAGGACCAGATCAGCAGACCGCTGCCACTGACTCCTCGCCGTCCAAGGAAGAAGTTCCTCTCTTCCCCAGACCCAAAGCCAGCCACTCCTCGATCCCCAAGTCCACCATCTCTCCCTGGGTCTAGAGCATGCAGTACACTGCAGTGTGACATGTCTTGCTCTGAGGCAGGAAATGATTTGAGGAGGCAGGAAGTTAATTCCACGGAGCGTAACTTGTCAGAGGAGCAGGATGAGATCGAGAAGAAGTGGAAGGAAAGACTTAAAGTCCTGATGGAGGAGAGGAAGAGGAACCTGGCTGAGGTATGTCTGATTTTGGAAAAGGAGATGGAGCGAAAGAAGGAGAACCTCCAGAAGACTTCAGCTCAAGACCACGTAGATGAAACGCACACGGAAGAGCTGAAGGTTTTCAGTCTCACGGCTCCTTCAGATACCGCAAAGGGAAACGAACGGAAACTCGTCAAATTCTGTTTTCTTCGAAAGGCTATTCCACTGACAATGTTTCGTCTTCAGAGAAACTTTCACCAAAAGGTGAAGATGGAAAATGAACGGCTGAGACATTTGGAAAAGACCATGGAGGAAGCAAAGAAGACGGAGAAATCCAGACTGGATGAGGAAATAAAGAGCCTTCAGATGAAGCATCAAGAAAGACTTATAAAGGAGAGAGAGAACATGGAGACAGAAAAACAAAGGAGCAAGGAACAGATAGAGTGCTTGCGAAAAGCGACCATAGAGAAATTAAAGGAGGAGAAGCTAAAAGCAAAGGAAGAGAAGAAGATGGAAATAGACAGAAAGAAAATGGAAGAAGAGAAGAAAAAACAAGAAAAAGCAGACAAACTGAAAATGGAGGAGGAAAAAAGGAAGGAACAACTAAGTAAGGAGCAGGCGGAAAAACGAAGTAAGGAGAATGCAAAAATGATGGAGAGATGTAGAAAGGAAGAAGAGAAAAAAGAAGCACAACGCAAAAAGGAGAAAGACAAACTGAAGAAGGAGGAGGAGAAGGTGAAGAAACAGGAGGACAAACTGAAGAAGGAGGAGGAGGCAAAGAGAGAAAAAGAGAGGAAGGAGGAGGAGGCAAAGAGAGAAAAAGAGAGGAAGGAGGAGGAGAAAAAAGAACAAACACGACAGAAGGAGGAAGAGAAAAAGAAAGACAAACTGAGGAAGGAGGAGGAGAAAAAGAAAGACAAACTGAGGAAGGAGGAGGAGAAGGCCAAGAAACAGGAGGACAAACGTTTGAAGGAAAAGGAGGCAAAGAGAGAAAAAGAAAGGAAGGAAGAGGAGAAAAAGAGAGAAAAAGTGAGGAAGGAAGAGGACAAAAAAGAACAAAAACGACAGAAGGAGGAAGAGAAAAAGAGAGACAAACTGAGGAAGGAGGAGGAGAAGGTGAAGAAACAGGAGGACAAACTGAAGAAGGAGGAGGAGGCAAAGAAAGACAAACTGAGGAAGGAGGAGGAGGCAAAGAGAGAAAAAGAGAGGAAGGAGGAGGAGAAAAAGAAAGTAATATGTTGGAGGGGGAAGAAATATGAAATAGGGAAGGAGGAGTCAGAGAAAATCTATAGAAAAGAAAAAGCAGCAAGAACACAGTACTTCTGTAAGGGAAGGAAACCGAGTGACAGAGTGGAAGAAATAAACCAAAAACCAGAGGAAAAAGGAGCCAAAGAACTTGCCAAAAATCTGGAGAAGGAAAGAAAACTGAAAGAGAAAGAAGAACAAAAAAATAAGGAACGAGAGAAAAGGCGAGCAAAAGCAAAAGCAAGATACCTGGAGGTGATGAGAGAACAAGAGGGATGGGAGAAGAGCTTTGAGGAAGCGCTAACAGACAAGAAGGAAGAAAAACCCAAGTCACACTTTGCTTTGAAGTTTTCCAGAAATGCGGTCACCCCACTTTCTACGGATTCTTGTTGTCGTTTTCAATAACTTTAGTCACCCCAATAGAAAAGACGCAAAAGAATACAAGAGTGATGCAGAATGAATCATAGAGAAAAACAAGGCGGGAAAAAACTAAAAAACTGAGGAAGGAGGAAATTATTGATATAAATACAGAAACATATAAGATGGGGAGATCAATGAATAATAACGGAGGAGAAAGAAAAAAAAAACATTAAAAAAATCAAGAAAAAAAACAAATAAATAAATAATCAAGATAAAAAAAATTAAAAAATCAATAAAGATGAAAATGGAAGAAAAAACATCAGAAAATCTCAGAAAGACAAAAAACTAATCAGGAAAGAGAAGGTGGAAGGTGAATGATACTGAGGAACAAGAAGGAATATAAAAGGATGACAGAGGAAGGAGAAAGTTATTGACATAAATATGTAAATACTGATGAATGTGGAAGAGAGGATAAAAATGTTAAGCAAGGAGGAAGAGATACATAAGATGGAGGAGATTAACAAATATATTAAGATGAATCAATAAAAATGAAAATGGAAAAAAAGAAGAAAAGAAAAAAAAAAAGAAAAAGAAGTAATGAAAGAGAGGTAGAAAGAGATCAAGGTGAAAAAAAAAAGAAATCTTGAAAAAAATGGAATAATGAAAGAGGAGGTAGCAAGGTGAAGAAAATGAAGACAAAAAACAAGAAAATCCTAGAAAAACTAGCAAACTAATGACAGGAAGTAGACAGAGATGAATACTGAGGAACATGGCGAAAAAGGACAAAAAAGTTGAACAAGGAGGAAGTTGAGAAATGTTGATCAAGGAGGAAGACAGAAATATAGATGATGGATTAAATAAAGGAATAAAAACATAAAAAGAGGAGAGGCAGGGAGGAGAGGAGGAGAGAGGAGAGGAGGAGAGGCAGGGAGGAGAGGAGGAGAGGAGAAGCATGGAGAGGAGGAGAGGCAGGGAGGAGAGGAGAAGCATGGAGAGGAGGAGAGGCAGGGAGGAGAGAAGAGGAGGAGAGGAACTTGAAACTTGAATGTTTTTTTCAGCAGTGGTTAAGTCAGAGGACCACAGTCTTCTGGCTGTGATGATTGGGCTGCTGAAAGAACAGAATGCTGCAATGGAAAAGACTACAAGAAACTGTGAAACCTGTGAAACCTGGACTTCAGAAATGAAGGACATGAAATAAGAAGCATGAATGAAATGAAATGAACTGAATGAAACGAAATGAATGAATGAAACCAAATGAAATGAATGAAACGAAACTAAATGAATGAAATGAAATGAATGAATGAATGAATGAATGAAATGAGAACGTAGGAGCTAATCTACTACATCTACTACAGCTAAAGTTGCAAACTGAGACAATTTAATAAAGAGTTATTTCACGCAAAGAAAATGTGTAAATAGTATTTTTATGTTACGTTTACACTCACAAAACGTAAGAAATGTATTGAACAGGTAAAAGCTTCACTATTAAATGCATTGTAATGTTAGCCTTTTATTATTTATGAGGTGGCGGAGAGAGAGACTTGCCAGGACTGGAGGTATGGGGAGAGAGAGAATAGTAGACTGGACGGTATGGGGGAGAGAGAGAGAATGAGGAGGAGGAGGCCCTGTGCATGGGGGGAGAGAGAAAATGAGTAGGACTGGATTGATGGGGAGAAGACGAAATGAGTAGGAATGGAGCCTTATGAGGGAGAGAAGAGAATGAGATAGGACTGGAGGGTGATGGGGGGAGGAGAGAGAGAATGAGGTAGGACTGGAGGGTGATGGGGGGAGGAGAGAGAGAATGAGGTAGGACTGCTGATGGGGGAGAGAGAGAGAATGAGATAGGATGGAGGTGATGGGGAGGAGAGGAGAGATGTGATAGGACTGGAGGGTGATGGGGAAGGGAGAGAGAATGAGATGGACTGGGAGGACAAGAATATAACACTTTGGTAATTGTGTCACTGTAATAATCAATTTGTCAGGTTTGAATTATCCTGTTAAAAACCAAACACGGTGTAAATAACCCACTTGTTTCAAACAACATCGTCCATAGTCAGGCGTGTCTGGCTCACACTTGCACGGTGAATTTTCTGCACTTCATTCAATCCACAAACCGATAGCTAATCGTTTCGCCATCTCTGAAACTACACGAAGGCCTTCAGCACAGTTTTATAACAAACATTTTACAACTCTCATGTAGTACCCCTCTCTGACACACACAACACGAAGTGCTGTTGTTGTTTTGGTAATTACCAAATTCAACTTGACGCCCCAAACATTTAAGCGCACAACGAGTTTATTCAAATTACATGACTGCTTTGACATCTCCCGTGCATTGTCGTTGTAGTCTTATCGCCGGTGTGCAGGAATAGACTTGGTATTTATAAATGTACATCTAGAGGCATATATGTTTCGAATAGAATTTTCGTATTCGTAAACGGCTTTGTTTATTTGATTGTTTAAGCTTTATTTGATATATTTGTTTACAGTCGTTGTGTACTCTGACCAAGGTTAAAATAATCTTATAGTAATATATTATTATATTATTTATTTTTATAAGTTATTTACATGTTCCGATTTTTTGGAATGCAACTGTTATTGCGTCATAATGACAGGCAAACATATATAATTTCAACATTCTAAGCATTTGCTCAGACGCGTCTTTATCACCTGGCTGTGTGCGTAATCCTACATTTTACAGCAAATACACGATTTTCTTCGTGTTCAAACTCAAAAATATCGTTCTTCATCATATCTAACCGCAATTCAGGTGGGTCTTTCGACGTTTAAACGGTTGTCCTATGTTAGATATTAACGAAATTATCATCATATTCAAAATACACAATTAGATATGTAGACCAAAATGTCAGTAATGTTTATCACTTAAAGTACTACTGTTTAATCTCCCAAAAATAACAAAAGCTTGTTGATATTGCGAAGCTGAAAGCCGAGGATGGAGTATTTGTCGAATGTTGCCCGTTTTCTATAACTTAAACTTGAGGGTTCAAAACCAATATTTATTGATGACACAGATTACTTACATTTAGAAGCAAACACCTCGTTAGTCTAATTTTGAGAGACTTCGCCGACTTAAACTTTGTCCAGGTATATTATGGGGTTAGCTGTGTAAGTACAGAAACGGCTTGCGCAGTTTGCCTGGACTCGAAAAAAGTCAAATGACGTCCCCATCCGATCAAAGATACCTGCGACTTCGTCATCATAATTAGTGTTGCTGTTTGAGATGGTTATAACTAAACACTGTTGTATCTTCATTGCTGAAGAATTACAGGTTATAATTGGCAAGATTTGTATTTCTGTTTTGTCTTTTTTCAGAGAGGGGTAACCCTACCCCTAAAAGGAAGAGATCATGCCTTTTCCTTTATGGGAACGGAAACTGCCAGTAAGCACAATGTTGATTTGATCCAAATCTGGATCATCAAAGTATTACTAACATCCACTGTATTTCATTTCAATAACAGCGTACAAAAAGTGATCTTATTTGTCTCATGTTCTCCTGCAGCTACAGTCATGTAAATGTTACATATCTGGTTTCCAAAACCACATGAAAACAGTGGCAGAGACGTTGCAGAAACTGCAACAGGACCATGAGCTCTTGGAGTCAGCGATTCTGAAGCGAAAAGGTTTTGGGAAAGAAGGGAGGGAGGCGGGACACACTGAGCAGGAGGGCCTCAGAGACCTGGAGGAGAAGCTGAACAACCTGACGAGGGATCTGGGGAGACAGATGGAGGAGAAGATAGAGGTCATCTCCAAGACTCTCTCACAGGAAATCGGGAGTTTAGTGAAGATGTCTAAAAAGGTGAAGAAACAATCTAAAGATTATTTACAACTTGATATATCTTTTTTTTGGGGGGGGACACTGTTTTTGTTTTCATGAAACTTTTGGGGTGTTCGCCAGATGTTGTTATTGGATGGTTATCTTATTTGCATTCAATAATGTTGAAGACAGTGCCAGTGGACATGGTGTAATTACTTAAACATTTAGTTGTGCATGAATGAATTCATTCACTTTGTGGTTTTAATGAATGTATAGAACACACTAAATACTGTATACGGTGAATAGACAATGGTAATTGATCCTAAGTATTTAAATAATTATAGAACAGATACATGATTCGCCATGTGTGGTATGTGTTACATAATCGAAAAGAATCAATCAAGTTTGACTGTGTTCAAAATGTTCTCCATGTGTTTATGTAACAGAATGATCCAGGTTTGGATTGTGAGGTCTTGGAGAAGGTTAAAAGCCATACAGTGAAGGTTTCCCCAGGCAAACTTCCACCTTTGGAACAGAGCAAAATAACCTCCCTGACTGCTAACAGCTCTGGGATCACCCTGGAGCAGCAAGTCCACAGACCACCTATTCTCCGCCGTCCGAGGAAGAAGATCCTGTCCTCCCCAGACCCAAAGCTGGATCTTCCTTGCTCCCCAAGTCCAGCATCTCTGCCTGGGACAAACAAAGATCCAGGAATGGAGAGAGTCAAGTCCACAGAGTGTGCCTTGTCAGTGGACCAGAACAGCAGACCACTGGTACTAACTCATCGCCTTGCGAGGAAGAAGGTTCTCTCTTCCCCAGACCCAAAGCCAGCCACTCCTCGATCCCCAAGTCCAACATCTCTCCCTGGTACAAACAAAATCCAGGAATGGAGAGAGTCAAGTCCACAGAGTGTGCCTTGTCAGTGGACCAGAACAGCAGACCACTGGTACTAACTCATCGCCTTGCGAGGAAGAAGGTTCTCTCTTCCCCAGACCCAAAGCTGGATCTTCCTTGTTCCCCAAGTCCAGCATCTCTGCCTGGGACAAACAAAGATCCAGGAATGGAGAGAGTCAAGTCCACAGAGTGTGCCTTGTCAGTGGAGCAGAACAGCAGACCACTGGTACCAGCGCCACGCCTTGCGAGGAAGAAGGTTCTCTCTTCCCCAGACCCAAAGCTGGATCTTCCTTGCTCCCCAAGTACAGCATCTCTGCCTGGGATAAACAAAGATCCAGGAATGGAGAGAGTCAAGTCCACAGAGTGTGCCTTGTCAGTGGACCAGAACAGCAGACCACTGGTACTAACTCATCGCCTTGCGAGGAAGAAGGTTCTCTCTTCCCCAGACCCAAAGCTGGATCTTCCTTGTTCCCCAAGTCCAGCATCTCTGCCTGGGACAAACAAAGATCCAGGAA
Organism: Plecoglossus altivelis; assembly: GCA_036571765.1. Classification (NCBI taxonomy): domain Eukaryota; kingdom Metazoa; phylum Chordata; class Actinopteri; order Osmeriformes; family Plecoglossidae; genus Plecoglossus; species Plecoglossus altivelis. The sequence continues at coordinate 18,565,167 of BROE01000003.1, forward strand.
TGGAGAGAGTCAAGTCCACAGAGTGTGCCTTGTCAGTGGACCAGAACAGCAGACCACTGGTACTAACTAATCGACTTGCGAGGAAGAAGGTTCTCTATTCCCCAGACCCAAAGCTGGATCTTACTTGCTCCCCAAGTTCTGCATCTCTTCCCGGGAAGAGAACAGATCCAGGAAGGAAGGAAGTCAAAACCAGGAAAGGTATCTTAGAAGAGGTGTTCAGCGAACTAGTGCCTCTGCCTTTCTACTACGACGTGAAGAAGAAGAACCCCTTTTTCCCAGACTTGGAAAGTGTTCAGTTCCTGACTCCAATAGTTCTGCCTGAGGCAGTGACAGATCTGAGCAGGCAGGAAGTCAAACCCATGGAAAGTGCCGTACAAGACGAGCCAATTACCAGACCGCTGCAACAGACTCCTCGCCATCCGAGGAAGAAGGTTCTCTCTTTCCCAGACCCAAAGCTGGGTCATCCTTGTTCCCCAAGTCCAGCATCTTTGCCTGGGACAAACAAAGATCCAGGAATGGAGAGAGTCAAGTCCACAGAGTGTGCCTTGTCAGTGAAGCAGAACACCAGACCACCGGTACCAGCGCCACGCCGTGTGAGGAAGAAGGTTCTCTATTCCCCAGACCCAAAGCTGGATCTTTCTTGCTCCCCAAGTACAGCATCTCTGCCTGGGATAAACAAAGATCCAGGAATGGAGAGAGTCAAGTCCACAGAGTGTGCCTTGTCAGTGGACCAGAACAGCAGACCACTGGTACTAACTCATCGCCTTGCGAGGAAGAAGGTTCTCTATTCCCCAGACCCAAAGCTGGATCTTACTTGCTCCCCAAGTACAGCATCTCTTCCCGGGAAGAGAACAGATCCAGGAAGGAAGGAAGTCAAAACCAGGAAAGGTATCTTAGAAGAGGTGTTCAGCGAACTAGTGCCTCTGCCTTTCTACTACGACGTGAAGAAGAAGAACCCCTTTTTCCCAGACTTGGAAAGTGTTCAGTTCCTGACTCCAATAGTTCTGCCTGAGCGGAGAAGATGCTGAGCAGCGAGGGAAGGTCAAACCCGATGGAGAGTGGGCGGTACAGAACAGCAATTTTAGCAGACGGCCTGCCACCCCAATGCTCCTCGCGACTTGCGAGGAAGAAGGTTCTCTATTCCCCAGACCCAAAGCTGGATCTTTCTTGCTCCCCAAGTACAGCATCTCTGCCTGGGATAAACAAAGATCCAGGAATGGAGAGAGTCAAGTCCACAGAGCGTGACTTGCCAAAGGACCAGATCAGCAGACCGCTGCCACTGACTCCTCGCTCTGTCCTATATGTAAGAAGGTTCTCTCTTCCCCAGACCCAAAGCCAGCCACTCCTCGATCCCCAAGTCCAACATCTCTCCCTGGGTCTAGAGCATGCAGTACACTGCAGTGTGACATGTCTTGCTCTGAGGCAGGAAAGGATTTGAGGAGGCAGGAAGTTAATTCCAAAGGAGAGAGAGAACATGGAGACAGAAAAACAAAGGAGCAAGGAACAGATAGAGTGCTTGCGAAAAGCGACCATAGAGAAATTAAAGGAGGAGAAGCTAAAAGCAAAGGAAGAGAAGAAGATGGAAATAGACAGAAAGAAAATGGAAGAAGAGAAGAAAAAACAAGAAAAAGCAGACAAACTGAAAATGGAGGAGGAAAAAAGGAAGGAACAACTAAGTAAGGAGCAGGCGGAAAAACGAAGTAAGGAGAATGCAAAAATGATGGAGAGATGTAGAAAGGAAGAAGAGAAAAAAGAAGCACAACGCAAAAAGGAGAAAGACAAACTGAAGAAGGAGGAGGAGAAGGTGAAGAAACAGGAGGACAAACTGAAGAAGGAGGAGGAGGCAAAGAGAGAAAAAGAGAGGAAGGAGGAGGAGGCAAAGAGAGAAAAAGAGAGGAAGGAGGAGGAGAAAAAAGAACAAACACGACAGAAGGAGGAAGAGAAAAAGAAAGACAAACTGAGGAAGGAGGAGGAGAAAAAGAAAGACAAACTGAGGAAGGAGGAGGAGAAGGCCAAGAAACAGGAGGACAAACGTTTGAAGGAAAAGGAGGCAAAGAGAGAAAAAGAAAGGAAGGAAGAGGAGAAAAAGAGAGAAAAAGTGAGGAAGGAAGAGGACAAAAAAGAACAAAAACGACAGAAGGAGGAAGAGAAAAAGAGAGACAAACTGAGGAAGGAGGAGGAGAAGGTGAAGAAACAGGAGGACAAACTGAAGAAGGAGGAGGAGGCAAAGAAAGACAAACTGAGGAAGGAGGAGGAGGCAAAGAGAGAAAAAGAGAGGAAGGAGGAGGAGAAAAAGAAAGTAATATGTTGGAGGGGGAAGAAATATGAAATAGGGAAGGAGGAGTCAGAGAAAATCTATAGAAAAGAAAAAGCAGCAAGAACACAGTACTTCTGTAAGGGAAGGAAACCGAGTGACAGAGTGGAAGAAATAAACCAAAAACCAGAGGAAA
>BROE01000003.1:18568116-18598840 GCA_036571765.1 Plecoglossus altivelis
AGAATATAAATCACTTTGTAATTGTTGTCACTGTAATAATCAATTTGTCAGGTTTGAATAATCCCTGTAACCACCAAACACGGTGTCAAATAAACCCCACTTGTTTTCAAACAACATCGTCCATAGTCAGGCGTGTCTGGCTCACACTTGTACACGGTGAATTTTTCTGCACTTCATTCAAATCCCACAAACCCATAGCTAATTGTTTCGCCATCTCTGAAACGTACACGAAGGCCTTCAGCAGAGCGGCGTTCATGATTATTATAGAACGCCTATATTCTTCGTATTCGTTAACGGTTGGTATGTTTATTTTTTGTTTAAATTGCTAATCAGTTGATATTATTAGTGTTTGACTGTTAGTGCGTATGTGGACCTCTGGACGACGGTTAAAAATATCTTATATGTATATATTAGGCCGTATTGCATAATTTTTACTGTTTTTTTTTTTTGTTTCTATTAATTAAATAGATAGACGGATTTATTAGTAAATCTACTTATTTATACGGGCAGTTAACTTTACCATGTTCGAGATGTTTTTTTGGAAGTGCACTTGTGGCCATCGTTATTTCAGGATCCTGTTATTGCGTCATAATGACAGGCAAACATATATTATTTCAACATTCTAAGCATTTGCTCAGACGCGTCTTTATCACCTGGCTGTGTGCGTAATCCTACATTTTACAGCAAATACACGATTTTCTTCGTGTTCAAACTCAAAAATATCGTTCTTCATCACATCTAACCGCAGTTCAGGTGGGTCTTTCGACGTTTAAACGGTTGTCCTATGTTAGATATTAACGAAATTATCATCATATTCAAAATACACAATTAGATATGTAGACCAAAATGTCAGTAATGTTTATCACTTAAAATACTACTGTTTAATCTCCCAAAAATAACAAAAGCCTGTTGATGTTGCGAAGCTGAAAGCCGAGGATGGAGTATTTGTCGAATGTTGCCCGTTTTCTATAACTTAAACTTGAGGGTTCAAAACCAATATTTATTGATGACACAGATTACTTACATTTAGAAGCAAACACCTCGTTAGTCTAATTTTGAGAGACTTCGCCGACTTAAACTTTGTCCAGGAATATTAAGGGGTTAGCTGTGTAAGTACAGAAACGGCTTGCGCAGTTTGCCTGGACTCGAAAAAAGTCAAATGACGTCCCCATCCGATCAAAGATACCTGCGACTTCGACATCATAATTAGTGTTGCTGTTTGAGATGGTTATAACTAAACACTGTTGTATCTTCATTGCTGAAGAATTACAGGTTATAATTGGCAAGATTTGTATTTCTGTTTTGCCTTTTTTTCAGAAAGGGGTAACCCTACCCCTAAAAGGAAGAGATCATGCCTTTTCCTTTATGGGAACGGAAACTGCCAGTAAGCACAATGTTGATTTGATCCAAATCTGGATCATCAAAGTATTACTAACATCCACTGTATTTCATTTCAATAACAGCGTACAAAAAGTGATCTTATTTGTCTCATGTTCTCCTGCAGCTACAGTCATGTAAATGTTACATATCTGGTTTCCAAAACCACATGAAAACAGTGGCAGAGACGTTGCAGAAACTGCAACAGGACCATGAGCTCTTGGAGTCAGCGATTCTGAAGCGAAAAGGTTTTGGGAAAGAAGGGAGGGAGGCGGGACACACTGAGCAGGGCCTCAGAGACCTGGAGGAGAAGCTGAACGACCTGACGAGGGATCTGGGGAGACAGATGGAGGAGAAGATAGAGGTCATCTCCAAGACTCTCTCACAGGAAATTGGGAGTTTAGTGAAGATGTCTAAAAAGGTGAAGAAACATCTAAAGATTATTATCAACTTGAAATATATTCTTTTTTGGGGGTGAAGGGGACGAAGGGACGACACTGTTTTTGTTTTCATGGACAAGGCACGAATTGAATGAATTCATTTACTTCACTGAGGTTTTAATGAATGTATAGGGTGAATAGACAATGGTAATTGATCCTAAGTAATTAAATAATTATAGAACAGATACATGATTCGCCATGTGTGGTATGTGTTACATAATCGAAAAGAATCAATCAAGTTTGACTGTGTTCAAAATGTTCTCCATGTGTTTATGTAACAGAATGATCCAGGTTTGGATTGTGAGGTCTTGGAGAAGGTTAAAAGCCATACAGTGAAGGTTTCCCCAGGCAAACTTCCACCTTTGGAACAGAGCAAAATAACCTCCCTGACTGCTAACAGCTCTGGGATCACCCTGGAGCAGCAAGTCCACAGACCACCTATTCTCCGCCGTCCGAGGAAGAAGATCCTGTCCTCCCCAGTCCCAAAGCTGGATCTTCCTTGTTCCCCAAGTCCAGCATCTCTGCCTGGGACAAACAAAGATCCAGGAATGGAGAGAGTCAAGTCCACAGAGTGTGCCTTGTCAGTGGAGCAGAACAGCAGACCACTGGTACCAGCGCCACGCCTTGCGAGGAAGAAGGTTCTCTCTTCCCCAGACCCAAAGCTGGATCTTCCTTGCTCCCCAAGTCCAGCATCTCTGCCTGGGACAAACAAAGATCCAGGAATGGAGAGAGTCAAGTCCACAGAGTGTGCCTTGTCAGTGGACCAGAACAGCAGACCACTGGTACTAACTCATCGCCTTGCGAGGAAGAAGGTTCTCTATTCCCCAGACCCAAAGCTGGATCTTTCTTGCTCCCCAAGTACAGCATCTCTGCCTGGGATAAACAAAGATCCAGGAATGGAGAGAGTCAAGTCCACAGAGTGTGCCTTGTCAGTGGAGCAGAACAGCAGACCACTGGTACCAGCGCCACGCCTTGCGAGGAAGAAGGTTCTCTCTTCCCCAGACCCAAAGCTGGATCTTCCTTGCTCCCCAAGTTCTGCATCTCTGCCTGGGACAAACAAAGATCCAGGAATGGAGAGAGTCAAGTCCACAGAGTGTGCCTTGTCAGTGGACCAGAACAGCAGACCACTGGTACTAACTCATCGCCTTACGAGGAAGAAGGTTCTCTATTCCCCAGACCCAAAGCTGGATCTTTCTTGCTCCCCAAGTTCTGCATCTCTGCCCAGGAAGAGAACAGATCCAGGAAGGGAGGAAGTCAAAACCAGGAAAGGAATCTTAGAAGAGGTGTTCAGCGAACTAGTGCCTCTGCCTTTCTACTACGATGTGAAGAAGAAGAACCCCTTTTTCCCAGACTTGGAAAGTGTTCAGTTCCTGACTCCAATAGTTCTGCCTGAGGCAGTGACAGATCTGAGCAGGCAGGAAGTCAAACACATGGAAAGTGCCGTACAAGACGAGCCAATTACCAGACCGCTGCAACAGACTCCTCGCCATCCGAGGAAGAAGGTTCTCTCTTTCCCAGACCCAAAGCTGGGTCATCCTTGTTCCCCAAGTCCAGCATCTTTGCCTGGGACAAACAAAGATCCAGGAATGGAGAGAGTCAAGTCCACAGAGTGTGCCTTGTCAGTGGAGCAGAACACCAGACCACCGGTACCAGCGCCACGCCGTGTGAGGAAGAAGGTTCTCTCTTCCCCAGACCCAAAGCTGGATCTTACTTGCTCCCCAAGTTCTGCATCTCTGCCTGGGACAAACAAAGATCCAGGAATGGAGGAAGTCGAAACCACGAAAAGTACCTTAGAAGAGGAGTTCAGCAAACTAGTGCCTCTGCCTCTCCACTACGATGTGAAGAAGACGAACCCCTTTTTCCCAGACTTGGAAAGTGTTCAGTTCCTGACTCCAATAGTTCTGCCTGAGGCAGTGACAGATCTGAGCAGGCAGGAAGTCAAACACATGGAAAGTGCCGTACAAGACGAGCCAATTAGCAGACCGCTGCCACCAACTCCTCGCCGTGTGAGGAAGAACGTCCTCTCTTCCCCAGACCCAAAGCTGGGTCATCCTTGTTTCCCAAGTTCTGCATCTCTGCCTGGGACAAGCACAGATCCAGGAATGGAGAGAGTCAAGTCCACAGAGCGTGACTTGCCAAAGGACCAGATCAGCAGACCGCTGCCACTGACTCCTCGCCGTCCAAGGAAGAAGTTCCTCTCTTCCCCAGACCCAAAGCCAGCCACTCCTCGATCCCCAAGTCCAACATCTCTCCCTGGGTCTAGAGCATGCAGTACACTGCAGTGTGACATGTCTTGCTCTGAGGCAGGAAATGATTTGAGGAGGCAGGAAGTTAATTCCACGGAGCGTAACTTGTCAGAGGAGCAGGATGAGATCGAGAAGAAGTGGAAGGAAAGACTTAAAGTCCTGATGGAGGAGAGGAAGAGGAACCTGGCTGAAATATGTCTGATTTTGGAAAAGGAGATGGAGCGAAAGAAGGAGAACCTCCAGAAGACTTCAGCTCAAGACCACGTAGATGAAACGCACACGGAAGAGCTGAAGGTTTTCAGTCTCACGGCTCCTTCAGATACCGCAAAGGGAAACGAACGGAAACTCGTCAAATTCTGTTTTCTTCGAAAGGCTATTCCACTGACAATGTTTCGTCTTCAGAGAAACTTTCACCAAAAGGTGAAGATGGAAAATGAACGGCTGAGACATTTGGAAAAGACCATGGAGGAAGCAAAGAAGACAGAGAAATCCAGACTGGATGAGGAAATAAAGAGCCTTCAGATGAAGCATCAAGAAAGACTTACAAAGGAGAGAGAGAACATGGAGACAGAAAAACAAAGGAGCAAGGAACAGATAGAGTGCTTGCGAAAAGCGACCATAGAGAAATTAAAGGAGGAGAAGCTAAAAGCAAAGGAAGAGAAGAAGATGGAAATAGACAGAAAGAAAATGGAAGAAGAGAAGAAAAAACAAGAAAAAGCAGACCAACTGAAAATGGAGGAGGAAAAAAGGAAGGAACAACTAAGTAAGGAGCAGGCGGAAAAACGAAGTAAGGAGAATGCAAAAATGATGGAGAGATGTAGAAAGGAAGAAGAGAAAAAAGAAGCACAACGCAAAAAGGAGAAAGACAAACTGAAGAAGGAAGAGGAGAAGGTGAAGAAACAGGAGGACAAACTGAAGAAAGAGGAGGAGGCAAAGAGAGAGAAAGAGAGGAAGGAGGAGGAGAAAAAAGAACAAACACGACAGAAGGAGGAGGAGAAAAAGAATGACAAACTGAGGAAGGAGGAGGAGAAAAAGAAAGACAAACTGAAGAAGGAGGAGGAGAAGGTGAAGAAACAGGAGGACAAACGTTTGAAGGAAATGGAGGCAAAGAGAGAAAAAGTGAGGAAGGAAGAGGAGAAAAAAGAACAAACACGACAGAAGGAGGAGGAGAAAAAGAAAGACAAACTGAGGAAGGTGGAGGAGAAGGTGAAGAAACAGGAGGACAAACTGAAGAAGGAGGAGGAGGCAAAGAGAGACAAACTGAGGAAGGAGGAGGAGAAAAAGAGAGACAAACTGAGGAAGGAAGAGGAGAAAAAGAAAGTAATATGTTGGAGGGGGAAGAAATATGAAATAGGGAAGGAGGAGTCAGAGAAAATCTATGGAAAAGAAAAAGCAGCAAGAACACAGTACTTTTGTAAGGGAAGGAAACCGAGTGACAGAGTGGAAGAAATAAACCAAAAACCAGAGGAAAAAGGAGCCAAAGAACTTGCCAAAAATCTGGAGAAGGAAAGAAAACTGAAAGAGAAAGAGGAACAAAAAAATAAGGAACGAGAGAAAAGGCGAGCAAAAGCAAAAGCAAGATACCTGGAGGTGATGAGAGAACAAGAGGGATGGGAGAAGAGCTTTGAGGAAGCGCTAACAGACAAGAAGGAAGAAAAACCCAAGTCACACTTTGCTTTGAAGTTTTCCAGAAATGCGGTCACCCCACTTTCTACGGATTCTTGTTGTCGTTTTCAATAACTTTAGTCACCCCAATAGAAAAGACGCAAAAGAATTCAAGAGTGATGCAGAATGAATCATAGAGAGAAACAAGGCGGGAAAAAACTTTAAAAAACTGAGGAAGGAGGAAGTTATTGATATAAATACAGAAACATATAAGATGGGGAGATCAAGGAATAATAACAGAGGAGAAAGAAAAAAAAACATTTAAAAAAATCAAGATAAAAAAATAAATAAAAAAATAATCAAGATAAAAAATATTAAAAAATCAATAAAGATGAAAATGGAAGAAAAAACATCAGAAAATCTCAGAAAGACAAAAAACTAATCAGGAAAGAGAAGGTGGAAGGTGAATGATACTGAGGAACAAGAAGGAATATAAAAGGATGACAGAGGAAGGAGAAAGTTATTGACATAAATATGTAAATACTGATGAATGTGGAAGAGAGGATAAAAATGTTAAGCAAGGAGGAAGAGATACATAAGATGGAGGAGATTAACAAATATATTAAGATGAATCAATAAAAATGAAAATGGAAAAAAAGAAGAAAAGAAAAAAAAGAAAGAAAAAGAAGTAATGAAAGAGGAGGTAGAAAGAGATCAAGGTGAAAAAAAGAGAAATCTTGAAAAAAATGGAATAATGAAAGAGGAGGTAGCAAGGTGAAGAAAATGAAGACAAAAACAAGAAAATCCTAGAAAAACTAGCAAACTAATGACAGGAAGTAGACAGAGATGAATACTGAGGAACATGGTGAAAAAGGACAAAAAACAAAACGAGGAGGAAGTTGAGAAATGTTGATCAAGGAGGAAGACAGAAATATAGATGATGGAGCAGTTAAAGGAATAAAAACATAAAAAGAGGAGAGGCAGGGAGGAGAGGAGGAGAGGAGGGAGAGGCAGGGAGGAGAGGAGAGGAGGAGAGGCAGGAAGGAGAGGCAGGGAGGAGAGGAGGAGAGAGGAGAGGAGGCAGGAAGGAGAGGCAGGGAGGAAAGGAGGAGAGGAGAGGAGGAGAGGAGAAGCATGGAGAGGAGGAGAGGCAGGGAGGAGAGAAGAGGAGGAGAGGAACTTGAAACTTGAATGTTTTTTTCAGCAGTGGTTAAGTCAGATGACCACAGTCTTCTGGCTGTGATGATTGGGCTGCTGAAAGAACAGAATGCTGCAATGGAAAAGACTACAAGAAACTGTGAAACCTGTGAAACCTGGACTTCAGAAATGAAGGACATGAAATAAGAAGCATGAATGAAATGAATGAATGAAACTAAATGAAATGAATGAAACGAAACTAAATGAATGAAATGAAATGAATGAATGAAATGAGAACTTAGGAGCTAATCTACTACATCTACTACAGCTAAAGTTGCAAACTGAGACAATTTAATAAAGAATTATTTCAAGCATAGAAAATGTGTAAATAAGATTGCTATTTTACGTTTGTACTCACTAAACTTAAGAAATGTATTGAACAGGTAAAAGCTTCACTGTTAAATGTATTGGAACATTAGCCTTTTAGTATTTCCAAAAGCTAATTGATGTTTGTGATAAACTCTAGATGTTTCCTGTGAGCTGACTGCACTGCATACAAGTTGAACACACACACACACACACACACACACACACACACACACACACACACACCACACACACACACACACACACAGAGTCCCCATCCTCTTCCAACCGCTGAGCGGAAGGGACGGCTCTTTGAAAAGAAAGGCCTTGACACCTCTAATGTGGTCCTGACTTCCTGTACATTCCAGACGCATTCCTGAGTTCTGCTTGGTATTCCTCGAACTGTCACAAACACAGAGACCTGCCTGTCGACGTTCTATTGTTCAACATGTTATCGGAACTGACTTGATCAGGTCAACATCGCAAACGTCAAAGAACGCACCACTTCAGCCTCAAAAAGCAGCATAGAAACTAGCTAAGTTAGCTAACTAGCTTGCTAACAAGATGAACAGCGCACACATGCCCAACAACCACATAAAAACCAGCACAGATACTAGCTAAGTTAGCTAACTAGCTTGCTAACAAGATGAACAGCTCACACATTCCCAACAACCACCTAAAAACCAGCACAGATACTAGCTAAGTTAGCTAACTAGCTTGCTAACAAGATGAACAGCTCACACATTCCCAACAACCACCTAAAAACCAGCACAGAAACTAGCTTAGTTAGCTAACTAGCTAGCTAACAAGATAAACCAAAGGTTGCAGCATTAATACCAGGGTCTCGAATTGGCACAACAAAGATACAGAAATAAAAGGTCAACACTTAAAGCTACCATGTAGCGGATTATCATTCTATTCAGCCCTCGCCACAGCCCCAGGGCCTTTTTTCCATCTAGTCTGGAGGCCAAATTACGCCGACCCTGAGACTGACGGATCAACCACACCAACCTGTAGTAAGAGTGCCAAGGGGGCTTCAGGCCGACCGAAGCCTGTAGGTAGCTGGTCTGACCGCGCGTCCTTCCCAATGTTCTTAGATCACGCTGCTGGTCCAGGATCAACAGGATCGCGGTAGGGTCCAGCTCTCATTACTTGCGGCAATTCCAATCGCGGACTTTTGGGGCACTTAGAGTATGCAGGCTGTGATGCATAGAGCATACACGTGTAGTTAGGTTTCACCTCCAGTGGGACACAACACGGCTGGGGCTGGAGCTGGGGGGGGTTAGGCTAGGGAGAGGAGGAGGAAGGCGGAGAGGAGGAGGGAGAGGGGCCAGGGGAGAGGAGATGCGAGGGTGGAGAAGGAGAGGAGGTAGAGATTCAGTAGAGCGCCATGCGCGAGGGGGTATGGGTAGGAGAGGCAGGGGAGTGAGAGGGAGGGGAAGGAGGGAGAGGAGGAGGGAGGGGGGAGAGGAGGAAGGGGGAAGAGAGAAAGAGGGGCAAGAGGAGGGGAAGGATGGGGGGGAGGGGAGGAGGAGGGGAGGATTAGGAGAGGAGGCGGAGCGGGAGGAGGGGGGAGGCTTAAGGGAGGAGGAGGGGGGGGAGGAATAATGTGAGGTTGGGAATTAAAGTGCTGAGTAGGGGAGGAAATAGCGAGGGAGAAGAAGGGCTTGAGGCTGGGGAAGAGGAGGAGGGAGGAGGAGAGGAGATGAGTGGAGAGGAGAGGAGAGTGGGATGGGAGGGATGGGGGGAGAGATGGGGGGAGTGAGAGAAAGGGAGGAGGAGGTTGTTGAGGAGAGGAGGAGAAGGAGGGGGCAGGAGAGGAAGGGGTGGAGAGGAAGGTGAGACTGAGATTTGTTTGTTTGGCTAAACTACTATCAACAAATAGTTGGAACACAGCATGAGACCTCCCCCCAGCTTACAGCACGCCGCCTTCACAACCCACCATGGCCCGCCATCCTGAGTCATAGACCACCCCCCCATGATGCAGCTCTCCTTCCCACGCTCCACCCCATTTTCTGTATAGACGCGTCGATTGTTTATGATTCATGAATATATAGCCGAGAACTGGCAGAATATGTCGATCTGTCTTACACGAACGAGTAGACATGGAAGAGCAAAAGTCTCCTGAATTGGTCTGAGGAAATTCCTGCGCGCTCCAATCCCGAGCCGTAGAATATCCGCAGTCGGGGATACGAAATTTTCTTCCAGAAGTGCTGCTCCCCTCATCACTTTTAACGAGAGACTCTCCTGCATCAGGACATTTCAGTTTTTATTCCCGCCCCCTCAGAACCCGGACGACTCACTGGTATGGGCCGTCACAAATGTTAACGCAGGACACGCTTCAGTGTTGCCACTCTTTGGTCATGCAAGATGACTTCATATGTGACGTCCCTAGGGCGAGAGGACGTTAAACTTGCACTACCCTGGCGCATCCTCCAGGCGAGAATTTCTGCGGTGCTGGGTCGTTCGTCGCACCTCGGGCTGGAAGGCTGGCCACTGGCTTTGCAGTAGCAACAGTGTATCCATGGCATCTATCCGACTTCGCTCACCGAGCTGGCGCTCCATAACACACTTAGGAAGACGTCTTCATCACTAAGGGTGCGGCACCTAAGCTGGCTGGACCGGTGGCCGTTGGCGAGCGTGGTGGAGGGAGGGAGGGTGGTGGGAGAGAGGGAGGGAAGGGAGGAAAAGGGTGGTGGGAAAGAGGAGGGGAGAAGGGGTGGTCGGAGAAGAGGGGGGTGGAAAGACAGAGAGGGAATTGTGATGTACAAAAGAGGGTAGCCAAGTAGGAGAGGGGGGATGCGTGAAGATAGGAGAGAGGTGGTGGTGGTGCTGGTGGGGAGGGGTGGGGAGAGAAGGAGAGAGGGGTGGTGGATGAAGAGGGACTGATTTGGGTGTTTTGTGGGATGACGAGAGGTACGGGTGGGTGAGCCGGAGGGATGTTTTATGGAGCTGGAGTAAAGAGAGGGCGGTGGTGAGAGAGGAGACCGCGCGATCCTTCGGAGGAGAGAGAGGGGTGGTGAGTATGGGTGGGGTGGGCAAAGAGAAGGAATATGCATAGACAAACAGGAACACACATCTGCGGAAGCAACCCCATTACGACACAGGAGGGTGAGAGATGGAGAGAGAGACAGAGAGAGAAACATTAGTACAGTTTGCGTTGAAGAAGACATGATAAAACAAAGACAAGCTCAATTACTTTTTAAATTCCAGCGGGCTAAACTATCCCACTGGAATATCCTCCTATCATACAAGCACATATTTCCCCTTAAAGCACTAAAGAGCTGCATTTGTGCAGCCTGACTCACGCAGCCTGGCCTGGCAGAGTGCAGGACGGCCCAGGAGCCCACTGAGCGATCGGACCTCCACTTGGTACATCCTTCCTGGGACCAGCCCCGAGAACAACTGCAGTCGAACAAGCCTGGAGACTGTCCTGTTCACCAGAGCCACAGAGCCGTTCCACAACAACACGCTGTACTTCTCCCATTGGCCTCTAGGGGGCGACCACGTGGCCTTCAGGGTTTTGCCGTCGCTGAGAGCCACGAGGGAGAGGGAGATCACACGGTCTGGCACTGGAACGTCAGGATAATCACAAAGTAGAAGAAGAAGAACGTCAGAAATATTACAGATAAAAAGGCACGTTTCATTCTGCTGTTGTATTTATCTCACTTACACAAAGGAGGCTCTGAACAAAATGTGTTTGCGAATATTATCAACGTTTCCCAAACTCACGACAAAGACTACCAACCTGTCCTTCCTGTAACCTTGGTCTCGTTAGACTGCTCGTTGAACTTTGACCTCACAGACACCCGATAGGCCGTCCCAGGGGTCAGACCCTGAAACAACACCTCAGTGACATTGGCCGCCATTCGTCGCTCCTGATTGGTCGCTGAGCCGGAGGACAGAGTCACTAGGTAGGAGTCCACGCCGCCTTCCCCTCTGACCCAGGAAGCTCTTAGCGTGTCCAGGCTGCCGTTACTGTCCAATCGCAGGTCAGAAACAGCTGCAGGAACTGGGGAGGAGACGATACGATTGGTTGAGAGGACATGTGGTTCAAAGCTCATTTTAATGGTTGTGCTGATGTCATAATACATAAAAATGTCTTTCAATTAAACTTAAAGAAGATAATTGAATCTGAAGAAACTTTTTTTTAAAGTAGTAAAGTAGAACATTGAAACGAACTTGTTTTGAAAGAGCTTTCATAGTTAAGTATAGTTTTTTGGTAGACCTTATAAACACACTCACATACAAACTCAAACACGCATTATCGCAGAATTAATGTGAATATGAACGAGAAACTTTAGGATCCTTTTTCTTTGATTCGATCGCTTCACTAAAGAAACTTTTAACATTCCTATTTTTGAAAGTATTATTACTTTAAGGAATGTTTTCACACCTGCCTAAAATGTTGCACAGTTATGTACAGTACATACACACACACAGCCATACACACACACACACACAGCCATACACACACACACACACACAGCCATACACACACACACACACACACACAGCTATACACACAGATCAGCCAGCTGCAGACTCAGGATGGGTGGAGCAGAGAAAGGCCCGAAATATCCTGGAAACAATAGCATAGCTCTGTGTGTGTCTGTGTGTGTGCCTGTGTGTGCGCGTGTGCGTGCATGAGTGTGTGTGTATGTGTGTGTGTGCATACATGAGTGTGTGTGCGTGTGTGTGTGCGTGCGTGTGCATGTGCGTGTGCATGCATGAGTGTGTGTGTATGTGTGTATGTGTGTGTGTGTGCGTGTGCATACATGAGTGTGTGTGTGCGTGTGCGTGTGCGTGTGCATGCATGAGTGTGTGTGTGTGATTAATAAAGTGGTTGCAGTGATGGAAAATCAAACAAAGAGCTCTGAGGTGAGTAATGTAGAGAACCACCTAAGTGTCCATTTCAGTTTGGGTGGAAGGTTAGGGTGGAGCATTACGGTTAGGGCTTGAACACCACCCAACTTCAAACACCAATAACTACACATTTATCCTTGTACCTGTGACAGAACGTTGGGAGACAGAACTCTGCAGACCAGCTGCCTCCGTCACCACGGTAACATCGTACAGGGTTCCAGGCAGAAGTTCGCTGAGAGTGTAGGAAGAGATGCTGGTCTCCACAGTGACATTCCTGACCAGGACCCCCTGCTCCCGCAGCAGGACCCTGAAGAAGTCCCTCTTCCCTGGGCCAGCTGTCCAGGAAACACTGAGGCTTCTGGAGGTGGCAGAGAGATGGAGGCCGCCGACTGGGGAGGGAGCTGGAAGGGGCAGAATTGGTCACACATTGTACAGACAATACAAACATTCATATTGTTGATCTGAGTATAAAGGCACCTGTACTTTAGACAATGTAACAATACTATTATCTGGGCACTCGTCTGACCTGCATCCTGACTTACAGTAAAACTCACAAATTAAACATGTTAGGGTTTTTTTTCCAATTTCCTGTCTCTGTTATTGTCATTGATGGCTGTAAACTGTAAACAAGATGACCTGTCGCAGAGTAAAACATGCCCACCTATGGCTGCAGTGGTCCGCACAGGTGGGGCAGTCTTATTCCCAGATACGGCCACCAGAGTGAGGGTGTAGAGGCTGCCGGGGGTCAGGGAGGTGAAGCCTGATTGGGGGGCAGCAGTGGCCATCACCCTGGTGCTGCGGATCCCACCGCTGTCTTGCAGGGAGAGGTCGTACCAGTCCACCTCTCCCCGGGAGCGGGGCCAGGACACACGCACACCTGAGGCCCCAAGCTGGCTCCGGGACTGGACCTGTTCCACCACCAGGCTGACTGGACCCACTGGGTCTGAGGGAGGGAGGGAGGAGGGGAGCAATGGGGGAGTAAGACAGAGAGAGACAGAGAGAGAGACAGAGAGACAGAGAGAGAGAGAGAGAGAGAGAGAGACACAGAGAGACACAGAGAGAGAGAGAGAGACAGACAGAGAGAGAGAGACAGAGAGACAGAGAGACAGAGAGACAGAGAGAGAGAGATACAGCCGCCCAGTTTAGATGCAACATTAACCAGCTGTAATCTGGCGCATAAACTTTCTTGAAACTCAAATTGTAAAGTCCATTAAACATCTCATAGGAACGTGTAAATCAGGAAGAAACAGGTTTGTATTTTACACAACAGAAGGTCTATAAAAGTAGAGACAGAGAGTCTTAGGATCACGTCTCTGTGCTCCTACAGAAAGCTACTAGGGGTAGCAGCGATTGAGAGGCCTGATAAGATTGTTTTGGTTGCTTAAAAGAATGTGACATTTTTGCGCGAGGGATCTCAAGTTTGCGAGTCTAGAAAGGAAACAAGACAAAGGCACCTAGGACCAGAACCCCGCAGTGCAACCCTACAACTCAATGTTGAACTTTGACCTTTTCCTACGAAAGGCTGCAACTCCTTCCGAATTGTGTTGGCCACTCAGCACAACCTTGAGCGGAATGTCTTCAGCTGAACAGGCGACAGAGAGCCGCTGAAAAGGCGGGCATACTCTACCGCGTATGATCTTAGAAATGTATTAAACAAAAGACAAACAATGTGCACACCGTTTCCTGTTGAGATCTCCAGGAAATTCTGAGGTTCACTTTCTAAGACAAAAACAAATCGTAGGGCCACTTGGACCGCTCAGGTTCTTGAGCGCGCTCTTTATCTAATCTATCTGTGGCGCGAAAACAAGAAGCTTCGGAGGCCCCCGGTATCCGCTGCTGCTACGGAGAAACAATGCGTGTCGGAAAGGATCTCAGGGGCGCGAGGCCATCAGGCTGGAAACGCGCACTTAAGACGGGAACGCGAGGGCATTGTCCTCCGCTTCCATCCTCGCGTGATTAGAACAGCACCGGGACTCAGATCCGCTGCCAGAGAGGTCAAGACCGTTTCTTAGCGGGACAGGACTCGAGGCCATGACAATGTACCGAGTACTGTTTGTTAAAAAGGAAGGACAACAGTTTAGCTGGCACTTAATAACAGATTATCACTTTGGTGTAACGTAGGTTACGTTAAAAACTAACCGGAGGGGGTATTAACGCCATCGATCTGCCCAAACATCCACCGTTAGAGCGGTGAGTTCAAATCAGATTCAGGGACAAGACAAGACTCCTACACATCACTATAACCGTGACACGAGCCTGAAGTCCAAAACAAACTCTAATCTATTATGAAAGTTAATTTGATTTCCTATTAGGTATTGAGGTTGGTTGGTTGAGGATAGGTTAAAAATGTGTTTATCAAATTAAAAGACTCGTTGCAAACAACAAGATTTACAAGAGAGTTATCATAATGTTTTCTGCAAATGACTGCAGACGTTCGATTTCAAAATGATTAATTCATAACCAAATGTTCTGAACAACATTTCGCAAATAGATCTCATTCCAAACTCAAACTAACAAAGTGGAAGCCAGACTTATGTATCTCCACAAAAATGTACACAACAAATTGAACTTTTCTCGCAAACATCTTAAGTTCTACATCTGAGTTACATTTCGAATTGTTTACATATTCAAATGGTAAATACATCACGTGCTTAAATGATATTTACTTGATTCGATTTGTTTTATCCCATTGAAAAACTAAAACAACATTAACCGTGAAAAATAAACAACTGAGTTAAACGTTAAATAGCAGATTAGCGGTTACCTGTGCGTGCTGAAACGTAGGCGCTCTCTCCATCAGTCTTGGATATCACTCTTAAATGATGTAACGTCCCAGGCTCGAGGTCCTTTATCTCGCAGATGTAATCGTTTCTGCGTTCTTCATACTGATAACAGTCCGCTCTTTCTGTGCGATTATCCACTGACCACACCGTGAAATTGCATGCATCTCCATGTGTAGACAGTTTGATCATAACAGAATCCGTGTCTGCGCTGATCTCTGTCAGGTTAACTGAACACTTGCTCACTTCTGTAGTTTCAACCTGAAGAAAAAAATGAAACTACAGGTTAGCCAGATATGAGGTTTTCTATTCAAGAAAATCTCGGTAATTAGGCAACTCACCGTGACATAACGCCATACTACTAAACAAAGAATCAGTTTACGAATTGCACATCTAAACATTGCGGTCGCTGTTTTAAATCCGTCCTTTTAATAAATAAAACAAAAAATATAAAATATATTCCAACGTCGTATGTCATAATCAGTCTCTTAAACTGTCATTTACACTAGCAGTAGGCTATTAGATCATGCGAGTAACCCTCGCTATGACCTGAGCTGCACATCTCATTCTCTTGTCAAATCGCGGATAACTGTCGCAGGAACACCGTCTCCCCCGCCTTCCAGCTACTAAAATCACTCTGTACCAGCACCTGATTCAGGTGAGGTAGACAGCAAATGGGCTTACATGATATAACACGCATTATGATCAATAACTGTTATCAATAATATCCATCCCCATGGACGCAGACGTCACCATTTCAGCCGCGGTTTACTGTGCTCTTTAAATCAAATCCACAAAGAGGTCTTGAAACTTTCTCTTGAGTGAGACAGTAGCACCTAGTCTCCCTGCTCCCCCAGACACCCCACCCTCCTTTCCTTCCTGCCTGCCTGCCTCGGACTTTCTCTGAAGACCAAAGCCAGGAGGGGGGTCCTAACTTCGGGATGCAGCGATAGCGATTAACCAATTTGACTATTACCCTTATTTAACACCGCTTGGTTATGTAACCATAAAGGAACAGCGATACCAAATGTGTTTGTCCCCCCCCCTAGATAAATAGAGAGATAGATAATAGATAATTTTCTGTGAGTAACAGTTACACGGTGAAGAAAATTAAACAAACACTGTCGGAGTTTTCAAAGTTTTCTGGAGAATTCTGTACTCTTTCTGTGCTTACATGAAATCATGAAGATTTCTGCTGTTGTTGCAGGCTTGAGATGTTGGTAACCTATGTCTTTAATCATCACCAACTTTCATAAAGTATTTCATGAGGTAAATGTCTTGTTGTATGTAAATGACAAATACAGGCTTTAAAATATTGAATATATAGTTGGTGTTATTGCTCAACCGTAAGTCATCCATCCATCCATCCATCCATCCATCCATCCATTGTCTACTGCTAATCCCTGCAAGGGATTGCAGTGCCGCTTGTTCCCATTATTGGGGTCAAGGGTGACTGGAGCCTAACCCAGTAGCTTTCAGGCCATAGGCGGGGTACACCATGGACTGGGGCCAGCAAGTCGCAGGGCACCGTAAGTCATATGGATGCTAATTGTAGCTTTTTCTTGGCTAATCATTTAGTAAGAGAACTAATGTAACTGCTAGCTACCGTGCTAGCTACCGGACGTTGTTGACCTGGCCTACGCAACACACGCTGGCTGATACAGCCATCGCCTCTCGAATCTCAAGGTACTTTCCTAACATGCATCACAGCGGTGCACTAAGATTTACTCCTGAGAAGCACGCCTTGAAGTGTAGTTTCATTCACAAATTTTCTCATAATAGATCACTTTAATAATAATGTATAAAATACAAATGTAAACTACAAGTCACCATGTGAAGTAGCCTTGATCACTGGAGACTGCACTTACCAGGGGTGTGGTCGTCATGTGTGTTGTTGTAGGTGGCAAAGTAGTCGTTGTGGGCGGAGCTGTGGTTGTTGTGGGCGGAGCAGTGGTTGTTGTGGGCGGAGCTGTGGTTGTTGTAGGTGAAGCTGTGGTTGTGGGCGGAGCTGTGGTTGTTGGGTTGGTTGTGGTAAATGTGGTTTGTGCCATTGCTGATGTGGTGTGAGCATTAGGGGTTGTGGGTGGAGTTAAAGTGTTGGTAGATTGCGGTTTGGGAGTTTGTGAGGTAGTGCTGGCTGCATCTGGGGCTGCAGGAGATGTTGGCACAGTGTGTTTAACTGCCTGATTCAAAGTAGAAGACGCAGGAGCAGCTGGGAAAGAATCAGGAGAGGCAGCAGACGGAACGTAGGAAGAGGCAGTATGAGAGGCAGTATGAGAGGCAGTAGGAGAGGCAGTGGTAGAGGCAGTATGAGAGGCAGTATGAGAGGCAGTGGGAGAGGCAGGAGAGGGCGGCAGTGCTGTAGCTGCAGGGGGAACTATGTTCACTCTGGCTAGGGTTGTGCCAGCCACGGTGACAGGGTCAGAGGTCACGTAGGAAACAGTGGCTGGACGAGAGGGAGGGACTGTAGCCATGACGTCTACTGGTGAAGTTAAAGATGCCACCACAGATTCATCTGCTGAGTCGGTCTTGGTGTCGGGCTCTGAAGAGACAGCAGAGGAAGTCATGGTGTTAGAGGAAGTGTTGGTGTCGGAGGAAGTGATGTCGGAGGAAGTGTTGGTGTCGGAGGAAGTGTTGGTGTCGGAGGAAGTGATGTCGGAAGTGTTGGTGTCGGAGGAAGTGATGTCGGAAGTGTTGGTGTCGAAGGAAGTGATGTCGGAGGAAGTGTTGGTGTCGGAGGAAGTGATGGTGTTAGAGTAAGTGATGGTGTTGGAGGAAGTGATGGTGTTAGAGGAAGTGATGGTGTTAGAGTAAGTGATGGTGTTGGAGGAAGTGATGGTGTTAGAGGAAGTGATGGTGTTAGAGGAAGTGATGTCAGAGGAAGTGATGGTGTTAGAGGAAGTGTTGGTGTCGGAGGAAGTGATGGTGGAAGTGTTGGTGTCGGAGGAAGTGATGTCGGAGGAAGTGTTGGTGTTAGAGGAAGTGATGGTGTCGGAGGAAGTGATGGTGTCAGAGGAAGTGATGGTGTTAGAGGAAGTGTTGGTGTCAGAGGAAGTGATGGCGTTAGAGGAAGTGATGGCGTCGGATGAAGTGTTGGTGTCGGAGGAAGTGATGGTGTTGGAGGAAGTGATGGTGTCGGAGGAAGTGATGGTGTTAGAGGAAGTGTTGGTGTCAGAGGAAGTGATGGCGTTAGAGGAAGTGTTGGTGTTGGAGGAAGTGTTGGTGTCGGAGGAAGTGATGGCATCGGAGGAAGTGATGGTGTCGGAGGAAGTGATGGTGTCGGAGGAAGTGTTGGTGTCGGAGGAAGTGATGGCGTCGGAGGAAGTGATGGTGTCGGAGGAAGTGATGGTGTAAGAAGAAGTGTGGGTGTCTGAGGAAAACAACCCTGCAGTCCCAGTGTTTGCTGCTGTGGATAACTGTTTATCTATTTTAGCACCAATGGTATTGGGCCTAGTGGTGTCGGGCCTAGTGGTGTTGGGCCTAGTGGTATTGGGCCTAGTGGTATTGGGTCTAGTGGTGTTGGGCATAGTGGTGTTGGGCCTAGTGGTATTGGGCCTAGTGGTATTGGGCCTAGTGGTATTGGGTCTAGTGGTGTTGGGCCTTGTGGTGTTGGGCCTAGTGGTATTGGGCCTAGTGGTATCGGGCCTAGTGGTATTGGGCATAGTGGTATTGGGTCGGTGTGCCAACAGCGTCCGGTCTTCCCGGGTGTGCGTAGTGGTGGCACCTGCTGATTGGTCCAAGTTGATGTTTGTCGTGGACGAGGAGTCGCTAAAGCTGGACCCGTCGATCGATCCACTCCAGGTTTCAGGATGAAGCCGTTCAGTCGCGGTCCGTTTTGTGCGGGTAATGTGGTTAGTCTCGGTTGCTTTATTGACAGACGGGTCAGGGTTTCTGAGTGTTGATGTCTGTCCTTCCCTTTGATTCCTTGTACTGGATAGCTGGGTGTTCAAAACTGTTACTGGTTGTGTGGTTTGGCCTGGATAAATAGACAATAATGTACTTATAATATTGAAGCAGCTTAATGATTGATAAAATACAAACATAACCATGGTACTTGGGGGGAAAAAAAATAAACATCAAGATTAACTGTGGCTACTAATCATTTCTACTGTTTCATAATTTTGTAAAATAGATTCGTTCTGTTGCTGTGACACACCAAACCTAAGAAGACCAAAATAACAGAACAGTCTCTATATGACAGTAACATCTTAATATTTGGCTGCCAAGGTTTGAATTTTAAGTTAATTTTAGTTTCTGAAAGTTTATTGCAAGTCATTGGGGAAAATAGTGTAAATCCCCCACTGAAGAGTGGTGACAGTTGTTCAACAACAACAAAGATCTATATAAACAGTTTGAGGTCCATCCGAATCAGAATCTGCAAATGTTCCTTGAACAGTCAGCTTTGACCGGATGGACACTGCTGACGTTCTTCCTGAATGAGTGACTTGATAGAACGCCCCCACAACAATGTGAAGGAAAGCCCGTATCTACACTCTCATCCGCTTTCCTCAACTACATACCGTTAGTTCATTGCCATAGCAGGACTTGACTTCAAGTTTAAAGGCTTCCTGCAAACGTACGATTATTGTTGACACAGGTGAACAAGGAAACCCACCTTTCGTCGAACACAAATCAGTCAATTGCTCCCTCCCTCCTGTATCCACGTCGTACTTTGTCCAATTCGAATACATGGAGTCTGCTCGTATCACGACGCGTATGCCTTGTTTCTTTAGATACATTTGTTTTTCGGCTAATCCAACAGTCCCCTTCTCGTCGTAGCATTTCCAAGCAGGTGCTTCCTTGCAGTCGCGGAGAGCGGCCAGGCGCGCGTGCCTGGGTATCGTGCTGCTTGGATTGGCCCACAGACACTTGGAGGAGTGAACGTGCCACAACCTCATGTCGTTTGTCCATTCCCACTGTTGTACTAAGTTAGAGTAGTTGCATTTACCAAGAATAATGGTCGTTTTATGTGTTGTCAGACACAGTTTCTTAGGCGTCTGCATAATAAGGAATCCAGCTGTAAGACAAACGAGCTCCATTGTGAGGTGAATTGAGAACAAGATCATCATGTCATCTAGACCATCGTTTCAAATAATCTACTTTATTTATTGTACTCGGTAAACTATATGAAAAATACAACTAATTCAGGTTAGCCTGAATATAAAATGAGCATAACACTTAGCATAATAGGTTTCATACAGGCATAATAAAAACATTCATGGTCTTTAAATGTTACTTCGTTCAGATGTGAAATGATGAGACAAAAACCGTGCAAAACTAGTTTGCTTCTTTAAAGTAACATAATCTCAATGTTTTTAGCAAAAAGTAATCGTATGGATATAGAAAATACACAGGCCCAAACCAGTCGACAACGTATTAACGTGTACTGCTGTCAGTACAATCAAGCTTTCATAAAGTTCCATAATATTTTGATAACAAGAAAATTCTTAGCTTGACTCTTCGCGAGCCCACAGATAAGGATGAACGCGTCAGTTTCCGTTGTTGATTAACTTTACCAGTTTATCACACGTTTAAAACCTTCACATGGAACTACATGTAACTTACTTGTGGACGAGAATCGCAGAAAGATAAATAGGACGATAAACAAATAATCCATATTTTGTTTGACAGTGTGTTGCTGCCGGCAGGTTTTGATGAGCAGAGTTGAGGCGTAAGGGAAGTGTGCCTTCTGGTAGGAAAGCATGAAGTGACCGGAGTTTCCTTCTATTCAATTGTTTTGTGGTTTCATCGTGAAGTGGACCCCTCGGTGGCAGTCATATACATGTAACTAGTCCTCTTTCGGAAATACCAAAGCATCACAGATGTTCAAGAGTTCAAAACGACCGTTGCAGACGCATCGGGACAAGTCCGTGCGCGAAGATTTTAGGTCATGTTAACGGTAATATTCACACATAAATTACAAAAGGTCCTGTTTTCACAATGAACAATGTCAACGTTTATTGTAAACCGAAAGAAAAAGTGTAACGAATTATTTTAATTTCTTTCCCCCATGAATACATGTAGCATTCTAAAATACAGTACACAGACATTAAGTATGGGTTAAGGTTTATTTATTATTATTTTAACATTTTATTACAATGCATTAAAATAGTACTGTGGAATATAAACTATTGACATTTGTCCATGCACCCACAGTATTATGTTGTATTTGTCAGTCTTACAGATCAGTGTGAAACTGCATTTGGCAAACTAATCACATTACAAAGTGTGTTCAAATGACGTGACTCAATTAAGTTGAAATGACATAGTATGTCTCTCAAATCCTCGAATGGGATATTACAGTAATATGTTGTACAGAAATAAGATTCAAAAAAATGAGGTCGATTCACTTTAGTTGAAAGATTATTGTGGAGTTATGTCCGAATAGAGATTACTGTTATTTAAATAATAAAAGTTCCAGCTCTGGGAATGGATGTGACAATGTCTTCATACTTGTACTGTAGAAAGTGTACAATCTTGATCTGTAGATTCGTAGTTGTGTTGATAACAAACTCCCTCCCTCCTCCTGTTTCTCTGAAGAGCCACAGTGAAGACGCCCCTACTTGGGACCTGCACACAAACAGCATCACACAACAAACATTAGTGAAGACAAACGCTCACCCTTAGATGCAAACCTTCAGCATATGCTGACTGAACGACAGTTTGAAGGTTGAACAACATTTCTAAATCCCATTTGCTCAACAATAGGAATAAAATATAGATATACTGAAATGAATCGTGTCTTCCTGGAGTTTAATTTTAGCTGGTTTACAGCGTTGAACATTTTCTTGTGTTATTTTACTTCAAAGAAGTGTTCATATTCCCACACGGATACATCGTGTTTGTATTGGCATGATCGTACTAAAATAATATAGAGGAATATAAAAGAGTTCCTGGCGGGTAATAATAGATTCAGACCCTGTTTTTGAACAGTTTCAAACAGATCTCGTGAAATGATATCGATGAAGCGCTCTAATGACTGTGTATTAACAGGCCTCTTCCAAACAGGCTTAGAGTTACAGCATGACCAGGCTGATGAGGAGAAAGCACAGAAACATCTAGTGTGGAACTTCTCTGATGTCACAGTCATTCCAAATCGTAACCATGGTACCAGCTGGACCTCCTGGCCACCAGGCAGAATCAGCTGACAACAGGATTGGTTCAGACGTGTTCTAAGATGGAGATGGAAACACTTCAGGAACCGTCTTGTGCTGGCTGAGCAGAGCAGCTGTTCCTTTCCAGCACCCTCGTCTCTCGACGTGAGTCTCTCTGTGTAGGATGGGGGGCCGAAACCCCCCTCCTTCCTCTCCTTTCCTTTCCCCCCCTCGCCCCCCCCCCTCCTTCCCTGACATCCTGTTCTAGTCCTGGAGAGGGAGGGGGGACAGGACATCTCCACCCTTCCACATCCTCCCTCTAGCAAACCTCCTCTCACCATACCTTCACCCTTTGCAACAACCACAGACGCAAAACCTCTCATATTATTTCCACCCGCTCACTCTCCTAACACCTCTTACTTCTCACGCCCACACAGACAGAGTCCTGACCCTCTCACACTACCTGGTAGAACATGCCAAGAATACATATCAAAAAGAGTATATAATTTTAAGTACAAGCATTTGTTACTGTTTCTGTTTGAGTGGTCCACTTAAAAATACATTAAACGAAACACGCATGTCCTGTTTCTGAAATAGCGTAGACAAAATAATTATTAACCAGTTCCAAATGTCAGCACTGTGATGTCATCGGTGTGGCTTATCTGACAGGGAACTTCTCAAGTCTTAACACACAACAATGACTGTTGTCGTCAACAGGTATCAGATTAGACAGTTCATCCCAGACAGGAAAATGCAGAATGTATATCGTCAGTCTGTCAAACTGACTGTCTGTCTGTCTGTCTGTCTGTCTGTCTGTCTGTCTGTCTGTCTGTCTGTCTGTCTGTCTCTGTCTGTCTGTCTGTCTGTCTGTCTGTCTCTGTCTGTCTGTCTGTCTGTCTGTCTGTCTGTCTGTCTGTCTGCTTGTTCTTTTTTTGCGTCAGATATATTCTCTTGGTCTCTGCTCTTCTTCCTGCCTGTCCTGGTCTGGCGGGCTACTTGCCAATAGCATCTCTGTCATCGTAGAGTCCACTAATCATCACAACCTTGACTTCAGTCACAACCTTGACTTTTTCCGTTTAGTTTCCAACTATCCGCTAATTCACAACAGATTCTGGTTATCCACTTGAGAAGATTGTAGAGTTGTATAGTTTGTATGATGTAGATAAACATGCGTGACTTACCTGCTGGGTCAGGATGTGGCTTTTCTTTATCCTCAGCTGACAGTTTACTGAGAAGAATCTCCTTAACGTTCAGGGTGCCGTTGGAGACAAAGCAAACTAAAGGCAACAAACGCACTTTAAATCCTACCTCAGTCTACTCACTTACCCAAATCAAATCAAGATTTTCGCAACTTACGAAAGGAACAATGGTGAGACTTCTTTGAGAAACTTCTTTTACACAGGAGACGGTGTTGTAGTCTACAGGGAGATCCTGGTTAACATGCCCCCACCCCTCCAGGCCCCCACCCCTCCAGGCCCCCACCCCACCAGGCCCCCACCCCACCAGGTCCGAGACTAATCCCACCCTGCTGGGCACTGGTGCTCCTGAGGGAGAGAGGGAGCGAAGAGTGAAAGGGGTGGGGGATAATGGGAAGTAAGGGATGTTGTGAGAAAAAGTTTCCAAAAAAGTTTTCTTCAAATGTTTTTCAAAAATATCTGAAAATATAACGTACACACAAAATAAAAATAAATGGTTTGAAAGTTCAAACAAATATTTCTGAGGTAGAATTATTCTTTTTATGTTTCTAAATATGTTTTTTTTTAAGTTTACACAAAGAATTGTTGACTACTTGATGAGAACTCTACTTTGCTTTACTGTTCAGCATTTTATGTTCTTTCCTCATCCTCTTTCACAGTCAGATGTTCAAAAGGTTAACAAAAGTATTGTAGGTGGAAAAAATATTTTATGGATGAGACAGAAGGAGTTATCTTAGTTGACATGACTCAGAATAGACACATTCATGATCACCCATGACCACGTATAAGGTGAGATGTCTGCAATTGTTTGTGTCAAAAAAACTTCCTGGCTAATTATTTATAGTGTCTTTATCAATGAATTAAAATGATTTAAGGTCCAGTTACCAGTGTCGCACTAAAACATTTAATTTGTGAAAAGCTGTCAACACTTGTTGTCCCTGCAGTCTTTTTCAACATGATTATCTGTCCTTTTGCTTGATGTGTGTACTTTTGTCCATCTCTGGTCACCAGGTCTTTGTGGTTATTTCAATTTTTTCCATAACGCTCGTCTAGTCTTATAAGCCATTTGTGCTTGTAACATTTTTCTGTCATGGGGATGTCCTGGAGAGCTGTCACACCAAAGGATTTGGGAACTTTTGACGATCTCACTGACAGCTGAAACTTAACGGGCTCAGACACACGTTTTATCCTCCCAGCGTGTTTCGTGCAGAGTGCGTTTGTGTATTTAACCCCACTTGAAACTTTGATTGGTGGGCAGGAAGTTCCACCCTCTCCAGGAAAACATGTTGTATAACCCTGACCAACAGACTATCCCTGCCTGCCATCCTACCTCTACCTGTCTGCCTGCTATCCTACCTCTACCTGTCTGCCTGCCATCCTACCTCTACCTGCCTGTCTACCTGCCTGCCATCCTACCTCTACCTGTCTGCCTGCCATCCGACCTCTACCTGCCTGTCTGCCTGCCATCCGACCTCTACCTGCCTGTCTGCCTGCCATCCTACATCTATCTATCTGCCCGCCCGCCCGCCCACCAGCCCGCACACCTACCTGCCTGCTTGTCTGCTTGCCTGCCTGCTGCACTTGACTTCCCACCTGGCTGCCTGCCTGCACACTGACAGACAGGCAGACGTGAGGACAAACAGCTACACTTCCCAACCTGGGAGGACTCAGCTTGGAGAATAGAGAGACATACAGGAAGCCCTGTGTCTGCACAGCATGCTCACCACGCTGTGTCAAGAAAACACCAGCTCTCTTTAACGCTTACAGCATCCCTTAGCAAAAACTAATAACAGTGTTCTAATATAAGTTTAACAGTGCAGGTTTGAATGCTTTTTGAGTATTCAGTGGCCATTAAAAGACTATTAACAATGTGAATAACTGCACATGGGAAGGCTAATTGTGTCATTTCTATAGAAGGTGAAAAAAAGAAAAATTGGCCAGCGATAAAGCCTCACTTTTCCTTGATTCCGACCATCAAAATACAGTTACAACCAAACACTTCTGATCCTTGATTTTCTGCTGTACTTTTGGTGTGTGTTGTTTGCATGTCTGCTAAATAAATACATTGCAAATTTAAATAAAGCAACAGGTCTCTTGGATAATGGAAGCTAAACACCATCAGGCACAACGCTGCATGCGGCTGTACAGATTGTTGTTGCCAAATTGTTTTAAGAGGTCCTTGTGAACTTGGTGGAAAAGACAAATCATTGTGTCTCCTGTGTTAACCTTGAAACTTCCCTCCCTCCTTCCCACACACACACACACACACACACACACAAGCACACACAAGCACACACAAGCACATACACACCTATGCCAACAAACCCATGCTAGCCTACACACACACACACACACACACTTATCACAGCCCCTCTCTCTCATTAAAAAGAGCCATAAAGCTCTTTCACACATAGCCAAGCTGGGACTGGCAACAGAACCCAACTCAGGAAACTTCCCGTTTTTCTGCAATTATCCACTTCCTGCTTCAATCAGCCACTTCCTGGTTCAATCAGGACCCTGTGACCTTGAACCTGTGCCCAGACCCTGACTCCTTGACCCCAGAGGATGGCTGCGACCCCAGAGGAAGGGAGTGGAGAGATGGATGACCAGACCTGTCTCGTAAAGCCCTGGCACGCCAGCTAGAGCAGACAGACTGAAGTTAGCATTTACTTTCAAAGTTTAATATTAAACTTCTCAGATTTATTTATTTTTCTTCCTTTTTTCCCTTTTTTTTGAGGAGGGGAGGTATTTTTCATGTAAGAAAAACTATATATAGTGTGTATTTATAAGGGGAAAATATTTGAAAAACTTGAATCCCTGTGGTCAAGGCAGTAAGGCCATGTCCCTACAGTTCGCTGACAGTAGTCAGTCACTTGTGACCATGTAAGGACACATCAGGCACATCCAGGGACAGGTCACAGGTCACAGGAAATGCATCACCTACCTGGGCTACCTCAGGAAGTAGAAAGGGGTGTAGCAAGGTTACAGTTATCCTTCTATAACCAGCCGCCATGACAGATTCTGTGAGCTGGTTGTGTGCTTTCCAGTTTCAGTTCATGTCTCACACTGGCCACGCAAACAAGATACCGGAATTCGGTATCGTTTTAGTTCTTCTCAAATAAACGTCCAAAAGATGCAGACTACACACACTGCCACTAGGTGTCGCACTTGCACTTTAGATGCCCTTCGCGCTGCAATGTGGCCTTTTAATGTGGCCTAATTCGAGCGGAGCAAAAAAAGTAACGTCAGAATCCGTTAACCTAGCTTTTACGACAACCTCGATTCTGTCATGGATTCAAGTATTCGTTGAGGCTTATTTTGACGTTTCTTTCTATACTTAAAATTCGTGAATAAACTACGTCCACAACAGCTTGGATTTACAAAGAAATACAATATGAAATAGTTTTAAATGCAGCATTAGTCGTTGGTCATGAGAATGTATGATTCCTGATGGACTATAGGCCAAATGTATAGGCCCACTATAAGTATGGTTTTGCATTCGGCGGATGACGTGAAAGCGAACCCAATTCAGGAGCTATCCGTGGTCCTGACAGTATTTATGCTACGTTGGCCATCAGACAACAGGTGATTTGGTCGTATTACACCTTTAGCTCCCGTGCTTCGCCCCATTAAAAATTCGTATTAAGAAATGTCGATTTTTTTTATCCGCAGAAAAGGCATCACTTCACGTGAAACATTCTTTATCAAATGCTCATGATATTTATTTGATATGACTTTGTAAATGTAAGATACGTTTATTAGAGAAACGTTAATATAAGTAAAATATTTAAAACCTAATCTTTTAGTTACCTGGTTTTAATTTACCTGTGATATAAGGAAGTCAGCCACAAATGCAATGCACGTCACAATAAATACATAAACTATTTCAAAGGTTTTAAAACAGACCTCTCAATTGAACAAATGAACTCTCTGAATGATCTGCGTTTGAATGCGACACACACGTCCAGACTAGCACACAAATACATCGACAGTCCTTCAACGTTCCTCTGAAATTGGTTGCGGTCCCTTCACTTTGAATAAGGCCTACCAAGTTAAGAGGTAGTACCGTGCCCTGAGACACAACCCTTCAAACTGCCTGCTGACGTTGTGTACTGTACAATGTTCGGCGTTATATTTATACTTATCTTCGTGTCTGGAACGGCCAATGGCTCCGGACCCACGCAGCGACATGACAGCAACTGTCCAGCCGGTTGTAAATGTGAAAGCGACGGAATGCTCGTGCGGGTAGACTGCGTGGACGTCGGTCTCGAGGAACTGCCTTCAAACCTGAGCGTCTTCACTTCATACCTGTAAGTACAGAGAACACAGCTCTATTGTTAGTGTCGTTTCTAGGTCTGCAATATATGATTTTATTTCTTATATACAAATACCTCGCCCAGTGAATGAGTCAATGAATATATTTTAAGTTTAATTCAAACATTGATGCTTTAACTGCTGAAAATTAACAGCACAAAGAAAAGTACGAGTTCAGGTCTTGAATACTCTGCCACGAATGTTACTATTCCCTAAAATGCAAGAAAACAGGCCAAGTCATCTTATGACTTGCAGTGAGTAGTTTTCTAAAAGCTCATGGTAAATTTGAGCCATTTTTTATTTTGATGATGACTTTGCATCCAGACGTTTTTAATTATGCTTCTCTTTAGTTTGACTGTCCTCAGCCGCCCTGGGCAAAACCTCTCAACGGCTGTTCTCTGAATGTTCCCATTCTCATCAGCTAAAGGACACAACTGATATTCTTATGGCCTACTGTGTGAATGTAGTTGTCATTTTTTTGCGTTTAGAAAGGCTGTCGATGCAATGTCAGTGATTATTTGAAGTAGGCTATAACAGCCTCTAGTCTACCTCCTGCGACATATAAAAACATCTCGAGGCCCACTCGTGGACGGTTGTCTTGACGATGCACTCTGTTTCTACAGTGACGTCAGCATGAACAACCTCACCCTCCTTCCTGTCCACGCTTTGACTCATCTCCACTTTCTCCAGGAGCTGTGAGTAAGGCGGCTCTTTAGCAAACTGCGGCCCATCCAGGTCCCCACAACGGGTGTTCGGACTCACTGCATGTGACTCGGACTGCGGTACTGATCACATGAGCGCACATCGTTTTCTGCAAGTCATTCGTAATATTCATAAGAACATGATGTATGTTCTGATACAATCCATAACTTTAGATAAGTATTGGGTATTTGGTATATGTATTTGGTTTTTACTTTGAGACAGACTGAGAGAGTCGGTTAAACCGGAGTCCTTCAGAACTGGAACATCGTCCCTAAAACGTTCCTTTAAAACATCCGAACGTTCCAGAACACTAATGGCAAAGAGAGAATAAACTCCAGGATTAGTTTATTGTGTAAATATGGGGTTAGAGACGTGCCCATCCAGAGGACGCCTACATAGGCAGAAGTTTAACTCCAGATGAACTAACAGAATGGGATCGAGCCAAACTCACTAACCATGTTAAATTACACGGTCTCAATACTTTCTACAAAATGAAGTTGGCTTGCCAGACTGACATGGAAGGTTTACATATGTTATTCATTTTTTCCAAAATCTCCTTTTCACTTCTTCAGGTCCAAATAAAGATTTATGCGCAAACACGACGAATGACTGAAAATGATGAAGTAGAGATCTAGTGTTGTTACAATGTGTGCGCGTCATACTCCTTATTTGTCATCTGATATTATTGTTTCACTTGCAGTCGACTGGCAGGAATCGTCTTAACAGAGATCCCTGAAGGAACCTTGTCTGGACTCCTCAGTCTCAAAGTACTGTAAGTATTTCAGTCAAAATTCATCTCAAACTATATTTATAAATATGTAATTTTCTTCTCTGACCACATGTTTTGTTATGTGTTCTTCAGGATGCTGCAGAACAATAATCTTAAAGAGGTTCCCACCGCGGCCCTGGAGAACCTCAAGAACCTTCAGTCTCTGTGAGCATGCTCCTCCCACCTCAGTCTCCCCCCCACCCCCCCACCTCAGTCACCCCCCAAGCCCCCCCTACCTCAGTCTACCCCCAGCCCTCCCCCCACCTCAGTCACCCCCCCAGCCCCCCCACCTCAGTCTCCCCCAGCCTCCCCACGCCCTCAGTTCCCCACCCCCCACCTCACCTCTCCCCCCATCATGCCCCCCCCCGGCCCCACCAGCACGTACTGTAGAAACAGCTGTGCATTCATGATTAGCAAGAAGGTTCGTGTTAAATCATGTTCTGAGCCTGTCTGTTCGGGGCTGTGCTAAAGTGTCTGTTTGAGGCTGTGCAAGAGTCTGTTTGAGGCTGTGTTATAGAGTCTATTTGAGGCTGTGCAAGTCTGTTTGAGGCTGTGCAAGAGTCTATTTGAGGCTGTGCAAGTCTGTTTGAGGCTGTGTTCTAGAGTCTATTTGAGGCTGTGCAAGTCTGTTTGAGGCTGTGTTATAGAGTCTGTTTGAGGCTGTGCAAGAGTCTGTTTGAGGCTGTGCAAGAGTCTATTTGAGGCTGTGCTATAGAGTCTGTTTGAGGCTGTGCTATAGAGTCTGTTTGAGGCTGTGCTATAGAGTCTGTTTGAGGCTGTGTTATAGAGTCTGTTTGAGGCTGTGTTATAGAGTCTGTTTGAGGCTGTGTTATAGAGTCTGTTTGAGGCTGTGTTATAGAGTCTGTTTGAGGCTGTGCTATAGAGTCTGTTTGAGGCTGTGCTATAGAGTCTGTTTGAGGCTGTGCTATAGAGTCTGTTTGAGACTGAGCTATAGAGTCTGTTTGAGGCTGTGCTATAAAGTCTGTTTGAGGCTGTGCTATAGAGTCTGTTTGAGGCTGTGCTATAGAGTCTGTTTGAGGCTGTGCTATAAAGTCTGTTTGAGGCTGTGCAAGAGTCTGTTTGAGGCTGTGCTATAGAGTCTGTTTGAGGCTATGTCTGTTTGAGGCTGTGCTATAGAGTCTGTTTGAGGCTGTGCAAGTCTGTTTGAGGCTGTGCAAGTCTGTTTGAGGCTGTGCAAGTCTGTTTAAGGCTGTGCTGAAGTGTGTCTGTGGTCAGCCTTAGTTGTCTCTAATAACATATCCCTATTAAGTTATGGAAAACAGGTCTGCTTATATTTAGAAATTCTGGCTTTGCTTGATGACAGACTGACTATGTTTGATGCTAAGCTACATCTTCAGGTTTATTTCATGCTTTGTGTTTACACTCTGACTGTTTATACGTCGGACTCTACAGAGGGAGGAAAAACTAAGTATATTCATAAAAAGTTGTTTTTAGTGGTTAAGTTAGTCCAGAACACCACTAACGTAACTTTCCAAATGGAGTTTATAAATGTGGTTGAAGGGTTGGTAATGGAATTGTGTTCCTCTGCTGATATCGCACGCACAGTCATGCATGTGTGGGCTAAAACACACACACACACACACAAAGATACACACACAAAGATACACACATATACATTATAGGAAAGAAGAAAAAAAAAAAGCTTTTTAGGGCATTTCTGCTATATTTGGTCAGAGATAGTGAAGAGTGACAGGAAAAGTAAAGAGGACATGTTAGAATAACTCTCCTGATGCAGCCTCTCTACAGCCCCCCCTCTCTACAGCCCCCCTCTCTACAGCCCCCCTCTCTACAGCCCCCTCTCTACAGCCCCC
>BROE01000003.1:18599677-18699715 GCA_036571765.1 Plecoglossus altivelis
TACATCAAATCCGGTCTTCCCCAACCATAAAAACATACTACACAAAAAGCCCAAAACACTCCAGTATGGATAACCAAGAAACACATACTGACTACCACATTTCTTAACATTTTTTCCTACTTTTTGTTTTTCTCTCTTTTCTTCTCGTACATAAATGGAAGGGTCATGGGCAATCTCTTTGGTCCGGTTAGGCGAAAACCTTGTGATATGAGAATAAAATTTGAAATCCTTTTGGAGAATAAGTTTAATATACACCCCCCCCTCTCTACAGCCCGCGCACAAGATTGTGGATCTCTAATGCAGGGAGCCGACCTCGTCAACAGACAGACGCGTGTAGCCTCTCTTACAGCCCAGGCCTGCTCTTAAACGAGGAGCCACTCGCACTACTTTAACAGCAACCCGCACCGTCCTGATTAAGCAGGAACTCCCCGCTCCTCCCTGACATGTAGCCACTCTGCTTAACAGCCCTCCCGCCTACTACTAACAGACCCCCCTCTAAACTAATGACTACCTTCCTTTATTCTCAACATGCCCCCTTCCTCCTTACAGCCCCCCTTCTCTTGCATTGCCGCCCATCTCTACAGCCCCCCTTTCTTCTTCACTTCAGCCCCCACTATTACTACAGCGACACCCTACTCTACAGCGCCCCACTGCTCTACGCAACCTACCTTCTCTACAGCCACCCCTCATATCTACAAGGCCCCCTCTCTACAGGCACCCGCTCTGCTACGAGGGCCCGCTTCTCTATCTAAGCCCCCCTCTCTTACAGCGCCCCTCTCTACATTACCCCTCCTGCCTCCCTTGTCCGGATGGTTCGATCTTGATTTGCTGGCCTGTGTCATCTCAGAGTCGAAGGCTTCTATAGTTTGCTGCTAATGCTCACGAAGGAAAACAAACTATCGATCGTTTAGAAGAATATGACTGATCTCAACACTCTCACACGGTTAGACGGCGAGGGGGAGGGGGGGAGGTGTGGGCCACGATTCTGAGCCCGTACGCTGCAGTGGCCCGGTCAAGGCTTCTACGTCACAACGAAACGAAGTCACCACGAGTGGAAACAATCCGAAGAAAGCGAACTATGACTACCATGAAAATAGTAGGAATCCGTAATGCGAATACTCCCTACCTAGAACCGCGCCTCTCGGACGTGCATGCTAGCGGGAAGACGAAAGAACCTGCGTCTCTGGGAAACGGTTCTTTATAAACGTTAAAGGAATCTCAAACGAGGTTCTTCGAAAAGCAGACATTTCTTTGTCACATTCTGTTTACCCCCACGACTTCTTTCTTGCCGACAGTTCCTGTCGTTAGTTACTTCGTCTAACATACACATTATATACTGTATATATATAGTACTACTGTATATATATAGTACTACTGTATATTTTGCATACTGAATGTGTATGTCTCATTTTGTAAATTGCTGTCTACCCCAGAACTTACTTCCAGGAAGTTACTAAGCAAGTCTCTTATTTTCCAGACGTTTGGATGCCAACCGCATTGCCAGCGTGCCCAGCAGGTCTTTCAAGGGACTGACGTCCCTACGCCATCTGTGGCTCAATGACAATGCCCTCACAGATGTGCCCACCCCAGCACTAAGCGCTGTGCCAAGCCTGCAGGCAGTGACCCTGGGCCTTAACCACATCACCCACATCCCTGACAGCGCCATGGCAACCCTCGGCAGACTAGTGGTCCTGTAAGTGTTGCAGGAGAGCTGAAGATCTTTCTGGTGTTGCACTCTAGAACTGTACAGGTGTCCGCTCTCTCTCTTCCTCCCTCCCTCCCTCCCTCTCTGTCCCTCTCTCCGTCTGTCTCTCTCTCTCCCTCCCTCCCTCCCTCCCTCCCTCTCTGTCCCTCTCTCCCTCCCTCTCTGTCCCTCTCTCCGTCTGTCCCCCTCTCCGTCTGTCTATCTCTGTCTCTTTCTCTGTCTGTCTCTCTTTCTCTGTCACTCTTTCCCTGTCTGTCTGTCTGTCTCTTTCTCTGTCTGTCTCTCTTTCTCTGTCACTCTTTCCCTGTCTGTCTGTCTCTCTCTTTCTCTGTCTTCCTCTCCCTAAAGAAACACCCTCTGACCCCTGACCCCCTGATCTGGTCTCTCCTCTGGTCTCTCCTCGACCCTCCTCAGACATCTGCAGAACAACCAGATCATTTCTCTGGGAGAACGATGCTTTGTTGGACTGCAACGCCTGGAGACGCTGTGAGTTTCCCCAGTACAGCACAAACACAATACAGTACACAGTTCAAGCAGTACCAAAACTAGAGGTAGTAGTAGGTATTATTAGGTAGTATTACTATTGTGTATTAGTATTACGTATCGAAACAACAGAGATCGTGGGCGTAGATTTGGGGGTGGGGGGACACTAAGCACTAGTCCCCTCCAATATTTTAAAATGACGAAATTGTCTGGACCGATATTTGAGCAAATTCCTTCGTGCTGTTGAGTAAAGCGTAAAGTGTTCAGGGGATTTTCCCACTAAACCCACACCCTTGAGAGTGACTCCCAGGTGGCTGGAATGAACAGCTGATTCTGGACTGAGCATCATGGCTGTGTTCCTCTCAGAGCTGGTGGCATGTTGGTCATGCTGGAAGAAAGGGTTGTTGAACACAGCCAGACTGCAGGTGTGCTCCCTCTCCACTGACGTGCAAGCTGTCTTTATAAGAGTCTAAGTGCGGTCCTTAAGTGAGCCACCATTGCAGATCAAACAACCTCTAAATACTCATCTGCTGCATCCTAGTGTGTGGCCGCAACCCTGCGCCAATTACCCTCCGTCTAGATAGCACATGTTGCCTTAGTGTTTGCAGAAGAGCTAACAGCCACAGAAGAATTGCCCCCCTCCATCTTATACACTAACAGCAGCTGGGATTACTCTCCCATCACTCTACAAAAGAGGCAGTATTCCAGCATTCCAGAATTCTAGTGTTCCAGTGTTTGAGTGTTCCAACGGTTCAGAATTCCGATTTTTTCAGTTTCAGTTCTCCAGGTTTGCAGTACTGGTATTTCAGTTTTTCAGTATTTTAGCATGGCGATGCTGTTTTCCAAGTATTTTCCAAGGATAACACCATTTATTTCATGCACATGTTGATAAAAGCAAACACTTATCTGCATCTGGGTGAGATTTTGCTGTATTGAACCCATTACACTCCAGCCCTAAATAACAGAGAACAATTTGCGGTTTTGAAAAGAGTTCCGTCTGGTTTTTAATGTATGTTAGATACGAACTCAATGCAAATCCTACAGTAGGAAACGCCTAGCACTTGGTGCTCTTAGAGACCCGCAGAACTTCACACTGTAGATCAGTGAGCTTGTCTAATGGTGTTTAAGTGCCAGGTTGCAGGTAAATCTCTCATCAGGTTGATTCACACCAAACATATACGTTGACTTTGAAACATTTTTTGGACAGTTTAGGGAATTGTTTACCACCAACCCGACATCCCGAATCTTCTCATCTCGTTTCTGTTGCGGTTATTCCTTCTCACGGAGGAGTGATGGAGAGGGCTGTGAACCAATCAGCTCCCGGCGTTCCCCATCTTAGTTTACTAACAGGAAGCTGGAGGGAGTCAATGATCAGCACATCTAGAGATGAGAGAAGAGAGTCATATGTAAACATACGAAACAGAGCGAAACAAGAACCAAGGAGAGATACAGACGTGACTTCATCCAGAACACTATACTGACACACTCCTCTCCTCTAACTTCTAGAGATCTGAGCTACAACCACATCGACAGGTTTCCTGCATCCAGGACACTATACTGACACACTCCTCTCCTCTAACCTCTAGAGATCTGAGCTACAACCACATCGACAGGTTTCCTGCATCCAGGACACTATACTGACACACTCCTCTCCTCTAACCTCTAGAGATCTGAGCTACAACCACATCGACAGGTTTCCTGCATCCAGGACACTATACTGACACACTCCTCTCCTCTAACTTCTAGAGATCTGAGCTACAACCACATCGACGGGTTTCCTGTGGCCATCAGAACCCTTCAGAACCTGAAAGAACTGTGAGTGGAGCACCTAACTGATCACAGAGACGACACACCTCTCCACGCCACACCCCACGTCACACATGGACAGTACTGAATCACAATGACTCCTCCCCTTCAGGACGTTGCATAGCAACAGAATCACGTCCATTCCAGAACACGCCTTCGGAGGAAACCCATCCCTGAGAACACTGTACGTGTTAAACAGTTCAATTTTATTGACTTACATGTTGTAGTGGACATATTTTATTAAATTGACCATTAAGTTAATAATTTAGTTCTATTAACCCCATATGTACAGCTGGTGCCCACTTTTTATCTTATTTGTATTTTTTATAATAGATTTTTATTATAAACGTGTACGTTGGTGATTAAGGTGGTGATTGACAGTTGTGCTTGACTAATGATTCATCTAAAGATACTTCCATAATAATCCCATCCGGTCAATCTCTCCTCTGCTGTCAGAGATCTGAGCTACAACCACATCGACAGGTTTCCTGCATCCAGGACACTTATACTGACACACTCCTCTCCTCTAACTTCTAGAGATCTGAGCATACAACCACATCGACGGTTTCCTGTGCCATCAGAACCCTTCAGAACCTGAAAGAACTGTGAGTGGAGCAACCTAACTGATCACAGAGACGACACACCCTCTCCACGCCACACCCCACGTCACACGATGGACAGTACTGAATCACAAGACTCCTCCCCTTCAGGACGTTGCATAGCACAGAATCACGTCCATTCCAGAACACGCCTTCGGAGGAAACCCATCCCTGAGAACACTGTACGTGTTAAACAGTTCAATTTTATTGACTTACATGTTGTAGTGGACATATTTTATTAAATTGACCATTAAGTTAATAATTTAGTTCTAATTAACCCCAATCTGACCAGCTGGTGTCCACTTTTTATTTTCTATTTGTATTTTATAATAGATTTTTATTATAAACGTGTACGTTGGTGATTAAAGGTTGTGTGATTGACAGTTGGCTTACTAATGATTCATCTAAAGATACGTCCATAATAATCCCATCCGTCAATCTCTCCTCTAACCTCTAGAGATATGAGCTACAACCACATCGATATGTTTCCTGCATCCAGGACACTATACTGACACACTCCTCTCCTCTAACCTCTAGAGATCTGAGCTACAACCACATCGACGGGTTTCCTGTGGCCATCAGAACCCTTCAGAACCTGAAAGAACTGTGAGTGGAGCACCTAACTGATCACAGAGACGACACACCTCTCCACGCCACACCCCACGTCACACATGGACAGTACTGAATCACAATGACTCCTCCCCTTCAGGACGTTGCATAGCAACAGAATCACGTCCATTCCAGAACACGCCTTCGGAGGAAACCCATCCCTGAGAACACTGTACGTGTTAAACAGTTCAATTTTATTGACTTACATGTTGTAGTGGACATATTTTATTAAATTGACCATTAAGTTAATAATTTAGTTCTATTAACCCCATATGTACAGCTGGTGTCCACTTTTTATCTTATTTGTATTTTATAATAGATTTTTATTATAAACGTGTACGTTGGTGATTAAGGTGGTGATTGACAGTTGTGCTTGACTAATGATTCATCTAAAGATACTTCCATAATAATCCCATCCGGTCAATCGGGGTCTCAGCCTTCCAGAACCTTCCGGAGCTTCACACTCTGTGAGTCACCTTTCTCTCCTCTACCTCACCTCTCCTCACTCATCACCGAGGATTCCTTTTCTTAAGGAGTTTGTTACAAATACTCCTTCCTGCAGTACTTCTACTTCCTAGTAGTACCGCTAGATAGACAGACAGAGCGCGCATGGCTGGAATCTCGGCATCATCTGAAGCTAATTAGCGGACCGGTGGGGTTCCCATGGCTTTCCCATGGCTTTCTGTACGCAATCGACAAAGACACTTGTCAATACAGCACATGCTACTGCTAACATAGAGAAATCCCAAATCATTCTAGAAGGGTCTGACTAAATCGTCACAGAAACCTCTTCTCTTCCTGCCAACAGAACCCTGAGCGGAGAATTCCAGAACGTACCGAACTTCAAAGGGACACAGAGGCTTGAAAACCTGTAAGTCCACAACACACACGCTTGAGAACATTTATAAAAAACAAAACATCATATTTAAAGAAGGTAACGTTTACTTCTCTCCATGCAGGTCAGTTAGTGGCACACACATTACCTCCCTGCCTGGATCTCTCTGTGAACAGTTACCCAACCTGCTTCAACTGTAAGTTCCAGTCTAGCTGTCCCAATATCACTGGTCCAGTACCTTATCCCCAGCATGTTCTCCTCAGTGATCTCTCCCACAACCGGATCCAGAACCTGCCCAGCTTCTGTGGATGTAGGAAGATCCACACTATGTAAGTATTGTGACGCACCTGGTCCTGTTCAAAGTGGACCTAGAAGTGTTTAAACTGGACCAGTTCAAACGGGTTATCGGCTAGTACTACACACCAGGAGGATGTTTGTGTTGCCTGTGTGTTTGTCTGTTTGTGTGTAGTGACCTGCATCACAACCGGATCTTCAGACTACTGGCGAACACGTTCTGTGAGATGTCAGAACTCAGATCCCTGTGAGCCATCTATTGAGAGAAAACACACACACACACTATATGTAACTACACACACTCTACATGTGACTACACACACACACTACATGTGACTACACACACACACTACATGTGACTACACACACACTCTACATGTGACTACACACACACACACACTACATGTGACTACACACACACTCTACATGTGACTACACACACACACACTCTACATGTGACTACACACACTCTACATGTGACTACACACACACACTCTACATGTGACTACACACACTCTACATGTGACTACACACACACTCTACATGTGACTACACACACACACTCTACATGTGACTACACACACTCTACATGTGACTACACACACACTACATGTGACTACACACACACACTACATGTGACTACACACACACACACTCTACATGTGACTACACACACTCTACATGTGACTACACACACTCTACATGTGACTACACACACACACACTCTACATGTGACTACACACACACACTCTACATGTGACTACACGCACTCTACATGTGACTACACACACTCTACATGTGACTACACACACACACTACATGTGACTACACACACACGCTACTCAAAGTACATGTGAGAAGTGTGTGCGTGTAGTACTGAACTACACACAACCACCTAACATGACACACCCACGTACAACCGCTTTCAACTTCTTTTTCTTCCCCTCAGTGATCTCTCGTTCAACAGGCTGGCTTCTCTCTCTCTGGGGGGGCTTGGAAGTCTCAACCACCTGCGTCTTGCTGGTAACCTGGAACTGAGACGCCTCCTGCCCCACCCAGCCCTGCCCCACCCAGCCCTGCCCCACCCAGCCCTGCCCCTACTGACTCAACCCAGACTCAGGTATCTGGAGGGACGGACGGGTTAAGCTCAAAATCCAAGCCTTTATCTTCTTCACTACTTAGTAAATACATGGAAGACAGTCACTCTGACTCACACACAGAGAGATACACCCCAAACAAAGAGTTTGGATAATGTACAACGCTTACATATCTACATCTGTGCCTTGTTGGGTTATGTGAAGTTTCTCACAAGGATGTTGTTTGCTGTCGTCTGAGTGTGTGTTTTGTGCTTGTGCGTTGTCAGGGCTGGACAGAGGTGTGTGTTTGATCTGTGTCAGAAAGCCAACAGCAGACACCTTGAAGAGACAGGCAGAGGTGAGAACGTCTAGAACGATGCTTCAATATCGTACGTCCAATTATAGTGCACAGCTACAGAGGTGGGGGTTAGGTATACACAGAATATACAAGCATCAAAATATTTTTTACGTGTTTTGCTAACTCGTGTTGCCTGCAAGTGGGTGACTCAGGTGGTTTGTGGATGCCGACATGAGGGTAGGTACAGGTGTGGACCACTGAACTAAACAGAGCTTTTCTCTTCCCAGTGACAAGCAGACAACTGGATCTTTCTTTGCGGCTCAGAGGGGATGTAAGACCCCTGCACTCTGCTCTATGCTGCCCTGCCCCTGGTGAGTCTGTATCTGTATTTTCACCTTTATTTAACCAGGTGGGCTAGTTGAGAACAAGTTCTCATTTGCAACTGTGACCTGGCCAAGATAAAGCATAGCAGAGTGAACAGACAACACAGAGTTACACATGGAGCAAACAATAAACAAGTCAACACAGTACAAACATTTTAAACACAAATAACAATAAAAATAAGAGTCTGTATACATTGTGTGCAAAAAAGACATTGAGGAGGTAGGCGGATAATTACAAGTATCAGCGAGAGAGTTTGGTGTCAGAGTCACACTCTGCATTGTGGCAAAAAAGCCTTTACCTGAAGCCCACCTTGATGATGTCATCTCCCCCCGTGTGTGTGTTTGTCCTCCTCCGTCCGTAGGCATGTCTTGTCTCAGCGTGTTTGGGAACTCTCTCCAGCGAGGTGCAATCTGGCTCGTCATCATCCTTTCCTTTGCCTTCAACTCTGTGGTCCTGCTGTCTCTCATCCTCCCATCTGCGCCCTCGTGTCCCTCCCTGCACTTGCTGGGCGTCCTAGCCTGGGTGCATCTGCTCTCCAGCGCCGCCCTAGCTGTGGTAGATAGTACGACCATGGAAGAGTCAGGCTGTGAAGTGATGGATTTTGTGTTGACCTTCTCCTCGGAAGCCTGCGTGTTCCTGCTCACAGCTCTGGTTGCAGAGCGTGGCTACGCTGCTCAGAGATCAGCCGTGTTTGAACGGACCAGGAAGAGTTTGGTGCGGTCTAGGTCTGTCCGTGTGCTCTCTGCCTTATGCTGCACCCTAGCTGGGGCTGTCGCCTCCTGGCCTTGGCTGAATCCAGCTCTGCCTCCCCAGGGTGGGGCAGCTTCCTGCAGACACCCCTCCAGTCCAGGCTTCTCCTCAGGCCTGGCTCTGCTCAACTCCCTCTGCTTCCTGGCCATGGCGATCATCTACACGCTCCTCTGCCCCCTCCCGGACACACGCATGCCGCAGACAGGCCACGCCCACCGATGCTGCGCTCCCAACATGGTGGCTAGTCTGCTCCTCACCAACGGTCTACTCCTCCTCCCCGCGTCTCTCGCCCCCTCCATCTCTTCCTTCAGACAGTCTTTCCTGTCCGGTACAGCGGTTGCCAGATTGGGGAAAGTTCTCTCCCTGATGCCTGCCTGCGTCAACCCCCTTTTGTACATCTTTCTCAGTCCCTGGTTTCAAGAGGAGGTGAGCAGAGGTCTGTGCTGGAGGTCGTACAGGAGGAAGAGCGTGTGTCGCTCCAGCAGGAGGTTTGTGGACCAGGAAGCTGCTGACCCAGTGCAAGCTACCATCTCCTGATCCTAGCTACCATCTCCTAGCTACCATCTCCTGATCCTAGCTACCATCTCCTAGCTACCATCTCCTGATCCTAGCTACCATCTCCTGATCCTAGCTACCATCTCCTGATCCTAGCTACCATCTCCTGATCCTAGCTACCATCTCCTGATCCTAGCTACCATCTCCTGATCCAAGCTACCATCTCCTCTTCCTAGCTACCATCTCCTCATCCTAGCTACCATCTCCTGATCCTAGCTACCATCTCCTCATCCTAGCTACCATCTCCTCATCCTAGCTACCATCTCCTCATCCTAGCTCGACAGCTCCACCAGGAATACCATCGCGTCTAACGTTGAAGGAGAGGTTCTAGGATCAAACCAAACGTAAAAACAACTCACCTGGCTCTTTCCAGGGACATGAAACTAATGTTTTATTGGCATTGTGTTTCTTGTTTATAGGAGAACTCAGAACCCCCCCTCCCCCCTAAAGTGTCATGATACTGCTGTTCCCTGCCGAGCAGAGACAAGTGTGTTCCTTGATGCAGTAATAAACTTCAGTGCTGTTTTCACTCCTGGTCAAGCATGGTGTGGTTATTCAGTTGTTTGTACCAGATCCATGTTGTGAATCGCAGGGGTTTTAAGTTATCAGTATGTTTGCTGATTTACAAGTATCTCTAATTTGATATTATTTAATTTCAGTTTAGTTTTATGCTTTTGGGTAGTGCATTCAAAGCTGGAAATAAAAATGCTTTCTGTATAAATGTTATGTTTGAATTTCTGCCTACAGAAAGATTGGCTATATTAGTTGAAGTTTCATGAGACAAGAACATTCACACAAATAAATAAAAGACAAAAGATATTTGTTTAGAAAATAATTTAATATAAACATTCAAGTTCAACATACAAAATAACAGCTGAAGGACTTTTCGGCTCATAGTGAATACTCTTTAATCATTATATATTTGACAAAAAAACCTAAATTGCACATGAGAGAACAATATAGCTAGTATATTTAACCCGTGGCTACTGCTGGGTTTTAAGGGGCCTATCAGTCACTGTTGATCCACAGGATATGTCAGTCTCAAATACAAAAGGACAACCACAGGCCAAATGGAATACTTTGCAGTCAGACATTTTGTTTTTGGCCAATCGTTTGGATTTTTGTTCTTCTTTTTGCTCTTCTTTTATCGTTTCTATTGAAATAACGAGAGTCCATCCCTTCTCTAAGGAGACACCAGAACAAACTGAAACATAGTGGAAGGAGACTAATGTGACCAGGAGAGAGACTCTCCCATTAAAACACTGGTATCCACTCGCCTGTCGTCTGGCTCAATTAATAACCTCCCTCCCTCCCTCCCCCGATAAAGCAGAAGCCAAATGAATTATTAAAAAGGTGACAATACAAATAACAAACAAAACGAGAAACGTGTAAAACGTAAAAAAGGGGAAGGTGAGACGTGTCACTTGGCAGGGTCGATACTTACGTACATGATGGAGGCAGCTTTAAGAGGTCAAAGTTCAGGACACTTGAGGAGGCTTCTGCGACTCGTGTCTGTCCTGCGCCGGATCTCCTGGTGCCCTAGCCCTGCTCACCTCCTCTCTCTCTCTCTCTCTCTCTCTCTCTCTCATCTAAGCAGCAGCCTTTCTGTTAGCTTGGTCTAATTAGTGCTACGTTCATTTTTATTTTCTCCCTTTGTGTTTCTGAAGGGGGCGGGGAGGGGGGGGGGATTCACTGAGGGGGTGCAAGTGAGGGTCAGTGTTCCTGTCCCGTTTAGAACGAGCCTAAATTTAGGGGCTCATTTAGACTCACTCCCACCTTCTTGAACTGTGTCAACATAGGCTTACCTCAGTCCTATTAGTTTTACCTCCTCCCTCTGCAGCCTCAAACAGCAGACGCTGGAAGGAGGGAGAGAGAGGGGGGAGAGTAACAGGAGAGAGAGAGAGAGAGAGAGAGAGAGGGAGAGAGAGTAACAGGTGAGAGTGGAGAAGAGAGGGGACGAGAGAGAGAGGGGGGTGGGTAAGGAGGAAGATGAGAGAGGGTGAGAGAGTAATAGGTGAGGAGGAG
Organism: Plecoglossus altivelis; assembly: GCA_036571765.1. Taxonomy (NCBI): domain Eukaryota; kingdom Metazoa; phylum Chordata; class Actinopteri; order Osmeriformes; family Plecoglossidae; genus Plecoglossus; species Plecoglossus altivelis. The sequence goes on from BROE01000003.1 coordinate 18,611,097, forward strand.
AGAGAGGGAGAGGGGATGGGGTAGAGAGAGCAAGAGAGGTGGATATGGGAGAGAGAACAAGGAGAGACAGAGAGATGGAGAGAGAAAGTCACAGGCAGAGAAGAGAGGAGAGAGGGAGGAGAGAGGGGAGGTGAGAGTAGAGAGAGCAAGAGAGGGGGGGAGAAGTAACAGGGGAAAGAGAGAGAGAGGGCGGGGGGGGAGAAAAAAGGAGATGGAAAGGGTGGAGAGAGAGCAGAGAGAGGTAACAGAGAGGGGGAGAGATGCGCAGGAATGGGGAACATAAAGTCAGAAGAGCAAAAGAGAGGTATGGGGGGGAAGGAACACATCGTAAGGGTATAGTAGATACAGGGAAGAGGAGAAGAGATGAGGGGAGGGAAGGAAGGGAGTGAGGAGAGGAGAGAGAGAGATGGGGTGGGGGGGGGGGGAGAAAGGAGAGGGGAATTGAGTATCCGGATGTGTAAGAAGGGAGGAGAGAGAGATGGGGGAGGGTCAGGGACAGGAAGGGAGGAGAGAGAAAAGATGGGGCGGTGAGGCGATAAACAGGGAAGATTGCTGCGATCGAGATGGGAGGAGGGAATGGAAGGGATGGAGAGAGCGAGCTTGGGCAGGAAGCTGGGAACGAGAGGGAGGGAGAGAGAGGGAGGATATGGAGAGAGAGAGATATGGGGAAAGAGAGAGAGATGGGGGGAGGGGGGGAAGAAGGGAGGAGAGAGAGAAGATGGGGGGGAAGAAGGGAGAGAGAGAGAGATGGGGGGAAGAAGGGAGGAGAGAGAGATGGGAGGAGGGAAGGGAGAAGTAGGTGAACATACGTGCATATTGGCCAGTCGAACAAGAATAGAGAAGCTCACCCCCCTGTGATAAGAGGCATGTGTATGTCTGCATGTGTATGTCTGCTTGTGTGTGCGCGTGCGTGTGTGTGACAATAGATAACTGAGGAGGGAAAATTTACATCTTTCCACAAGGTGGCGCACAGAGGGAGCCTTTGCAGGGCTTGCTGATAGAGAAGTCGTACCTACAAAACAAACGAGGAAACAAACAAAAACAAAACACCAAACGTGGGAGCGCTGCGTCATTTGAGCAGAGGATAGATGAGAGGTGAGCGTGTGTGTGTGGAGGGGGGGGGGGGTGAGAGGAGGACTGTGACTGGGGGGCTGTTACTTTCCAACAAAACGCAACATTTACATTTCATTTCGTCACCCCTCGTATTGAAAGCCTGTCATACATTACTTTTTCTTCAACAGTGATTTAAAAAGCCTGCAGGGAGAAAAGTAAGATAAAACAACAGCAGAGCGATGATTATGGAACGGCTGAGGGAACATCAAATAACACCAGCTCGCTCTTACGCACAAACAGGAAGGCCACGGAGGTCATCGGAGTAGAGGACAAGTGGTTCAAGTCATCACGTACACAATCCAGATCTCTCCTTCACATCTCTGTGGTCTCCAAACTACACTCTAAGTCTTACACTCCCTGTGTTCGTTCTCCTGCCCCCCGCCCCTCCCTTTCTCTCTCACCCCCCCCTTTCTCTCTCGCCCCCCCTTCTCTCTCGCCCTCCCCCACTCCCTCCCCCTTTCTCTCTCACCCCCTCCCCCACTCCCTCCCTAACTCACCTCAGATCTCTGGTTCAGCTCTTTCTCCACAGTGATAGCTCTGAAACACACCAGACAGGGTTGTCAGCTCAGGTCCCTCCTCTGACCAGCTGTGCTCATGGTTTCAGCTGGTATTAGCACAGGTAATCATGGTTTCAGCTGGTATTAGCACAGGTAATCATGGTTTAAGTTGGTATTAGCACAGGTAATCATGGTTTTAGCTGGTTTTAGCACAGGTAATCATGGTCTCAGCTGGTATTAGCGCAGGTAAATGTGGTTTCAGCTGGTATTAGCACAGGTAAACATGGTTTCAGCTGGTATTAGCACAGGTAATCATGGTTTCAGCTGGTATTACATAGGTAATCATGGTTTTAGCTGGCATTAGCACAGGTAAATGTGGTTTCAGCTGGTATTAGCACAGGTAAATGTGGTTTCAGCTGGTATTAGCACAGGTAAATGTGGTTTCAACTAGTATTAGCACAGGTAAACATGGTTTCAGCTGGTATTAGCACAGGTAATCATGGTTTCAGATGGTATTAGCACAGGTAAATGTGGTTTCAGCTGGTATTAGCACAGGTAAATGTGGTTTAAGGCTGTATTAGCATAGGTAATCATGGTTTCAGCTGGTAATAGCGCAGGTAAACAGTTGGAACTTTCCTGTTTTGAAGGTGAGAAAGTTCGGACTTACATTTTCCAGTTGGCCAAACAGTTGGGAATGCTGGCGCTCAACATTCTGGCCTGGAACTTCAGATGTTCAACGTTCCCGTCCGTCCACTCCTGGTGCAGCAACCTAAACAACAACAACACCAGGTGTGTTTACCTGAGGGCCAGGTGTGTTTACCTGAGGGCCAGGTGTGTTTACCTGAAGGCCAGCTGTGTGTTTACCTGAGGGCCAGGTGTTTTTGCCTGAAGGCCAGCGTGTGTATTTACCTGAAGGCCAGCTGTGTGTACACCTGAAGGCCAGGTGTGTGTTTACCTGAAGGCCAGGTGTGTGTTTACATGAGGGCCAGGTGTGTTTACCTGACGGCCAGGTGTGTTTACCTGACGGCCAGGTGTGTTTGCCTGAGGGCCAGGTGTGTGTATACCTGAAGGCCATGTGTGTATTTACCTGAGGGCCAGGTGTGTATTTACCTGAGGGCCAGGTGTGTTTACCTGAGGGCCAGGTGTGTTTACCTGAGGGCCAGGTGTGTTTACCTGAGGGCCAGGTGTGTGTTGGTGGGCATGCTGTAGCGAAGCCTCTCCAGAACGTGAGGATGCTGAGACCCAGGCAGGCAGCTCAGGTAGAGAGACACCACCTGCAGAGAACACACCAGAGAGGTTAACACACACAAACAGCCCACCGAGTTGGAAAAGGCAGGCAGCAGATTCAGACAGCTTGCTGATGACGAGGACAGCTTCTAGAAGCGCAGACAGCTGGTCAGATGACCCAGGTTCACCTTGTTGTGAAACGTGAAGCAGCTCCAGTACCGGGCCAAGCTGAACGGAACCTCCAGTCTGGACGGTACCGTAACCAAGCAACGCTGGACCAAATCAGCAAACATCCTGAACTCCCGGCCGGTGGCCTGAGGACCCAGGAACTTACTGCTGGTAAAGATGAGATAACTGGAGAGAGAACACACAGGTGTTAGCTGCACACCTGTCACCTCCCACACCCCATCTGTGTGGACACGATGCAGCACCTTCCCAAAAACATACTCCCTGACCTTTCACCTTTCCTCCTGTACTTCCTTAACGGGACGGTTTCGGGTCTAACTTTGACTTTGAATGTTTCGGCTAAATGAATCAGTTGACAGGAAGTAACTGTACTGCATGCCAGATGTCAACGTCTGGGCAACGTCAGGCCAGGGAACTCTACTCAGCCTTGCCATGAGACGTCTGGACGTCACTCTGGTTCTTCTAAAAACCCATCACCAGTCTCACCATGGGAGCAGATCATGCGTGTGTGTCTGTGTGTGTGTGTGTGTGTGGAGGGTAACGAGTAAAGGGTGTAACGGGCAGTGTGTTGACATGCAGGACTCACTCCATCCAGAGCTTATGGAGAACATGCTGCTGCAAGATGGAGCCCAGCGCGCTCTCGAAGGCATCCACAGCCAGACCAGCTCCCCCGTGAGCCCACTGCCAGCAGCTGGAGACACATGAGCTAGAGTCAACCTCTCCAGTCAGGATGGAGACCAGACAAGGGTCTGGAGAGACCAGACAAGGGTCTGGAGAGACCAGAAAAGGGTCTGGAGAGACCAGACCAAAGTCTGGAGAGACCAGACCAAAGTCTGGAGAGACCAGACCAATGTCTGGAGAGAAGGGAGGGTGGGCAGGGGAGGGTCTGTGGGCAGGGAAGAGTGCGCCTCACCAGTGCACCAGGTGAAGGTATGGTTTCTGGTGGCTGATCTGCTCCTGAAGGTCCTTCTTGATGACTGGGCTTCGGAGGATGTCCTCTGTAGGAACACCCAGGATGAACCTGGACAGCAAAAACAACAACAACAACACAAATCCATCCTTTGAGATGGTCAAAAAGCAAACAAACATTCCCACTGCTACAAATCTACTTTTCCACTAACAAAACAATACACTCATCCGTTCAGTACTTCCCACAAATACTGACACGTTAGACATGTCTGTTTACCATGAGATGTTTACCATGATACGTCTGTAACATGTTTAAAATGACTCATATATAACATGTTTAACATGATGGGTATGTAGCGTCTGTTTGGATGGAACCACTTACCGGAGCACGTCTGCAGGCTGCCGATCGCTCTCATCGTTCTGGCAGAACGACAAGACGAAACCCCGGAACAAAGGCTCGATGATCTCAGGCTTCTCCTGCTCAAACAGAAGAGGAGAGGAGAGGAGAGGGGAGGGGAGGACAGGAGAGGAAAGGAGAGAGGAGGACAGGAGAAGAGAAGAGAGGAGAAGAGAGGAGCAGGACAGGAGAGGACAGGACAGGAGAAGAGAGGAGAGGGGAGGGGAGGAGAGGACAGGAGAGAATAGAGGACAGGAGAGGAGAAGAGGAGAGGACAGGGCAGGAGAGGACAGAAAAAGACAGGACAGAACAGGATAGGACAGGAGAGGACAGAACAGGATGTGAGCAACCTGGACACCATCAGAGCCTCCTTAGATTCCCCTACAGGTAACAAGCCTCACCTGGGTTATGAGGAACTTGCAGGCGTGGTAAAATATCTCAGCGTTGTGCGGACACTCAGCGAGGGCCCGAAGCCACACCCTCACGGCCTCGTCGCTGTGGCCCCTGCGGACGTGGAGGTTGGCCAGAGCGTCCAGCAGGGGGCAGGATTCGGGACACGAGGCCAGCAGGGTCTCACATAGCTCCACACCCTTCTCATAGCTGCGGGGCAACAATAGCAGCACGCGCACACTTTACTGTGCACGCTACGGATGTGCTGGATATACACACTCACAGAACGGACACACACACCTCACACACACACTCCGAACACACTCCAGACACACACACACACACACACACACACACACACTCTGAACGCACTCCAGACACACACACACACACACACACACACTCTGAACACACTCCAGACACACACACACACTCCGAACACACTCCAGACACACACACACACACGCACACACTCCGAGCACACTCCAGACACACACACACGCACCGTTCCAGTAGAGTGTTAAGGGTGATGAGGTTGGTGTGGAGAGGCAAGCAGGCGATAATCTTCTCCTTCTGAGGTAGTCTTTCATCTGAGCACTGCTGAACAGCATCTACACACGACAGAGCGCCCGCATCAGTCACATCTTAATGCCACCAGAGACGCCACATACATCAACCCTTTGTAATGGACCAATCATGCGTTGCTATCCTGATTACACAATAACAAGTTATGAGACAGTAAACAACATTTTGACAAATGCCAAAGTGTAGCACGTCACAGCTGAACAAATACTAAGAAATACGTCCCAGTTTGCAAAACCCACGTTTAGGAAACGTCTTCATCCAAAGTAGCGACTTACGATGCTATCCAAGAGTGCAATCAGAAGTCACACACCTTCAAACAGGGCGAGCAGGACGTCTGGAGAAGAGCTGATGTCCTGCCGAGAGACCCACGGCAGGACCACCGGCTCTGTGCAGACCAGCCTGGAGGGGTTGGAGTCAGCCGGATCGTACAGGCTGGCTGGCAGGCTGTCGAACTCCGTCAGGTGGATGTAGGAAAGCCATGCCAGGGAGCGATCGCTGACAGTCAGGTGGTCTGCAATGCTCCTCCCATCGGCTGACTTAAGAGCATTCTGGAACGGAAGATGAAGCTTGGTTGTCTGTGTGTGTTTCAGTCGGTCTGGTACTACGAGGGTCTGCTGCAATGCAGACTAAAGTGTGATGAGTAACCTGACCAACCTGACTAACCTGCGCTGTTCGGAATCTCTAAACATGTTTTTGGAATCTTTAAACATGTTTTTGGAATCCCTAAACATGTTTTTGGAATCCCTAAACATGTTTTTGGAATCTTTAAACATGTTTTTGGAATCCCTAAACATGTTTTTGGAATCTCTAAACATGTTTTTGGAATCCCTAAACATGTTTTTGGAATCTCTAAACATGTTTTTGGAATCTTTAAACATGTTTTTGGAATCTCTAAACATGTTTTTGGAATCTCTAAACATGTTTTTGGAATCTCTAAACATGTTTTTGGAATCTTTAAACATGTTTTTGGAATCTTTAAACATGTTTTTGGAATCTCTAAACATGTTTTTGGAATCCCTAAACATGTTTTTGGAATCTCTAAACATGCTTTAGGAATCTCTAAACATGTTTTTGGAATCTTTAAACATGTTTTTGGAATCTCTAAACATGTTTTTGGAATCTTTAAACATGTTTTTGGAATCCCTAAACATGTTTTTGCGGTAACTACACTAAACATTAATGACTTGTTATAGATTCGTGCTTCAGTAGTAAAATGAAATATAGGGATTATATGCAACGTCTTCTGAGTTGTGTCTCCCCTCCTGCGTGTCTGCAGCGACCCTCCAGAGGGACTCACCTGGAGGATGGCGAGGGCACTCTGCATGCGGCCAGTAAAGAGGCTGAGCTGCACCCGGTACAGCAGGGCCTCCAGCAGCAGGAAGGAGAGCTTGTCTGTCGGTCCGCTGGCCGCCTGGCCCAGCAGGAACTTCAGCAGACGATCACACACAAAGTCCTTCCCCTCGAACGAGCTCTCCAAGCTCAGGTACTGCAGGTGGGGGAGAGACAGCACAGGCTGGGGTTACTTCTGCACCTGGAGCTTAGAGGCCCAGCATGACCATAACTTAAGGCTGTGTCATGGGAGCTGTGCTTAGAGGCTGTGTTATAGGAGCTGTGCGTATAGGCTGTGTTGTAGGAGCTGTGTGTAGAGGCTGTGTTATGGGAGCTGTGCTTAGAGCGCTGTGTTATAGGAGCTGTGCGTAGAGCGCTGTGCGTAGAGCGCTGTGTTATAGGAGCTGTGTTTAGAGGCTGTGTTATAGGAGCTGTGTGTAGAGGCTGTGTTATGGGAGCTGTGTGTAGAGGCTGTGTTATGGGAGCTGTGCGTAGAGGCTGTGTTTTGGGAGCTGTGCGTAGAGCGCTTACCGTCCACCACACTTGGAAGTTGGCGGCGTGTTCCACGGCCATCTCACACATCTCCTGCACCTCCTCCTTCGCCCCGCGCCGAGAGAACAGCCGCAGGTAGTGACACCAGATCTCAGGGTTGTCCCGGTTGTCTTCCAGGGCGCGGGACAGCGTGTTCAACGCTGCGTCCAAACACTCCGAGGACGACCTGAGGGAAGACGAGGCAAACCGTACTAAGTATGTTGCGTAGGGACACTCGCGTGGTCTGCTATATGAAAACAGTCTCCTGTTCACTGAGAGGGTTGTGAATATATAGAGGACATCCAAACGTACGTCTCTTTCTGGCTGAGGTACTTGAAGGCCAGTTTGATCCAGAGCTGTGTGTCCTGTGGGCTCTCCAGGACACTGGTCTCCAGGTTGGAGATGTCGTCCGTCTCGCTGGTGAAGTAGCGCTTGTCCTCAGGCATCACACACACGTCCAGCGAGGGCAGGCTGGTCTTGGACACGTCGTCTGCGGAAGACAGTGATTCAATTGGACAGCGGTACGGTTTCCTACGGTTACGTCAAACGAATAAAGGTTCGAACATGTTTGATAGTGCACTGGCCTGGAAAGCAGACCAGCTAGAGTTTGATTGGCTCTGGGCCTCCTTAGACTGATTTCCAGCCAATCAGGCCTGGCCTAATCATGACCATGTATCTAATACAGGATGGGTTTGATATAGATGTCTGTACACGCATTTCATAGATCTGATTCGTTGCTCATCCGTCTAATTGCTTCCTGCGGCCTTCCGGTCAGTGCCGGTTGATAACGGCGTTTAGAAATCGAAAATGCCAGGATGATGCGGCGTATTTCCCATAGTTAGACTCCAAGATATGTGATAGAGAGTAATAATGCACTCTGAGAATGGTACAACACAACACAAACGATGATCAGATTAGAGAGAGAAAGTGGGAGAGAAAGAGGAAGAGAAAGAGGGAGAGGAAGAGGCTGAGAAAGAGGGAGAGGAAGAGGAAGAGAAAGTTGGAGAGAAAGTGGGAGAGAGGCAGACGCAGCCTGTGAGGGGCACAGAGAGACAGAGAAAGAGGGAGAGAAAGAGGGAGAGAAAGAGAAAGAGGGAGACGAAGAGAAAGAGGGAGAGAAAGAGGGCGAGAAAGAGGGCGAGGGAGAGGGAGAGAAAGAGAGATAGACAGAGTGAGACTCAGGTGAGACTCACCATATTTGACGGCAGCAATGCTGCGCTCCATGCCCTCGTCTCCACTGTCGTCCCCGGTGTTGGAGCCAGCCTGCCAGGAAGGGTGGGGCCTCCATGTCCTGGTGTCTTTACAGGTGGTGAAGGGAGGGACTGGGGGAGGACAGGGACCAGGTCTGTCATTATCCACTGACCAATTAACAACGTTTGATCTACACCCTGCTAGACTAGCTCATGGGACAGACAAGAGACTTCTTCAAGTGAGCACAGAGCAGACTTAGCAAGCAAGGTTCCACTGAGGAGATGTTACTGAGAGACAGGGGGAGAGAGGAAGTGTCTTACTATGTCTGTTACTAATAGACAGGAAGTGTGTTACTATGTCTGTTACTAAGAGACAGGGGGAGACAGGAAGTGTGTTACTATGTCTGTTACTAAGAGTCAGGGGGAGAGAGGAAGTGTGTTACTATGTCTGTTACTAAGAGACAGGAAGTGTGTTATTATGTCTGTTACTAAGAGACAGGGGGAGACAGGAAGTGTCTTACTATGTCTGTTACTAAGAGACAGGGGGAGAGAGGAAGTGTGTTACTATGTCTGTTACTAAGAGACAGGGGGAGACAGGAAGTGTCTTACTATGTCTGTTACTGAGAGACAGGAAGTGTGTTACTATGTCTGTTACTAAGAGTCAGGGGGAGACAGGAAGTGAATTACTATGTCTGTTACTGAGAGACAGGGGGAGACAGGAAGTGTCTTACTATGTCTGTTACTGGGAGACAGGAAGTGTGTTACTATGTCTGTTACTAAGAGACAGGAAGTGTCTTACTATGTCTGTTACTAAGAGACAGGAAGTGTCTTACTATGTCTGTTACTAAGAGACAGGGGGAGACAGGAAGTGTGTTACTATGTCTGTTACTAAGAGACAGGGGGAGACAGGAAGTGTCTTACTATGTATGTTACTAAGAGACAGGGGGAGACAGGAAGTGTCTTACTATGTCTGTTACTGAGAGACAGGAAGTGTGTTACTATGTCTGTTACTGAGAGACAGGAAGTGTGTTACTATGTCTGTTACTAAGAGTCAGGGGGAGACAGGAAGTGAATTACTATGTCTGTTACTGAGAGACAGGGGGAGACAGGAAGTGTCTTACTATGTCTGTTACTAAGAGACAGGAAGTGTCTTACTATGTCGCTTGCTTTCGTTCACTTTGCTGACGAGCAGCACAGCTTTCTGGTCCATCCCCATGCGGTCTTTATTGGCCCCAAACAGTTTCTTGATATACTTTTCTGTAGACAATCAACGCAGAAAACATCAAGACACTTCGAACGTGATCGATTTGTCGACAAAACATAAATCTAGCATTTCTACTCTCTGATTAAATCAGTTAAGGTCTTTGTGTGATCGAATCGCTACTCATATCTGTTTGGGCAAAAATAAATGAAGTCAGCGTGATCAAAGACCTGTTGCGGTGCAGATCTCATCATTGGTGCTGCTGTCTGAACAGCCAATCATAGGTAGGTTGTAGGACAGGATATCCTGGAACAGCTGGTTCCCACTAAAGGTGCAGTTCCTCATGTGTTGCCTGAAACACAATGGCATCTCCAGGTTGACTGATGAACATATCATCTGAATTTAGATTGAGGGGGAGGGAGGCAAGCACAGGTCTACTTCATCCTTTTCATCCTTTTCACTAGATTCATCAAGCAGATGCTTCAATGGAAAGCGAACAGCAGGACTCATGCAGTTGGACTGGTGCTGGGGCAGCAGAGCAGTAGAACTGGTGCTGGGGCAGTAGGACTGGTGCTGGGGCAGCAGAACTGGTGCTGGGGTAGTAGGACTGGTGCTGGGGCAGTTTGGCAGTAGGGCAGTAGAACTGGTGCTGGGGCAGCAGGGCAGTAGGACTGGTGCTGGGGCAGCAGGACTGGTGCTGGGGCAGCAGGACTGGTGCTGGGGGAGTAGGGCAGTAGAACTGTTGCTGGGGCATTAGTGCAGCAGGGCAGCAGAACTCACCACTTGCAGTCGTCATCGTTGCACGTTCCCGTCAGGTCGAAGCGGCAGAAGCATTTCTTGGCTTCGATCGTGTTGCTGTGGGTCACCGAGCTGAGGGAGATCTTCTCCTTCGTCCGGAAGTAAGGACTGAATCTGAAACAAGATGGCCGACGGGGTGAGAACACCTGAAATGTTGTCCGTTCCTCCTGTGCGAGTCGGGTCAGGAGCAGAGGGGTTACCTGTAGGATTTAAAGACCAGCAGAGGGCTACGGTACGATCCAAACGGAACCGGTCTGAGCTCTGCTCGGCTGGTCTGCGTCGTCATGGCGTCCACATCCATAGCCAACACCTGCGTATTTAAACACAGGCTTACTTCTAGGCAGTGTGTTCAGTGGACTTTGACAGTGGCTTTACAAATCGTAAATGACACCCTCCCACCCTATATTTAACTATATAAACTAACATGAGAAGCTTCTGCTGAATGAGTGAAACAAAGAAACAAAGACAAGGAGAAAAGAAGCTATTCATCTTGAACGTGAGAGAGCTACCTTTTCCGGAGAGTTCTTTTCTTCCCAGCCTCCCATGGTTCTCAGTTCCCCCAGCAGAAGCTCTCCTAGTCTGGCCTGGAAACGTAACAGCAACCATCAACATCACACGCAAGCTCATTGGTGGAAATAAGATGAACAGCAATAATGTGATTGGATAATGGTTCTCCAACCAAAAGCAATTCTACCCAAACTAAGGACAGATAAAGAACTAGTATGCAGTGTGCGGTCGTCACGCAAACTCTGGGTTATGTTGAAGAGAGTCTATTGATTATCTACTAGTTTACATTGACACTTTTTAAGCTAAATCTGTCAAGCATTCCTTTACCCAAGGGAAGGGTCTTGGGGTCAAAGGTCAGTACCCAAGGGAAGGGTCTTGGGGTCAAAGGTCAGTACCCAAGGGAAGGGTCTTGGGGTCAAAGGTCAGTAGTCTAGGGTCCTAGATATGAGCCCACAGGTAGCTGAGAGGTAAGAGACGAGCAGAAAGATCCAAACTCACCTGCTGTTTGTGCTTCAGCTTGAGAGCTTCCACATCAAGCCCTAAGAACAGCTCCGATGGCTCGCTGCACTCCGCCTCCACCTTGGTCGGTTTCACCGCTCCGTCTTTCACCGCCGAACCCGCAGCCAGTTCCAGCTTAGGCTTGGTGGAGGCGCCCGTCTCCCGGAAGGACTGTCGGCGGCTCCCCCTGGTGGTGCCTGAAGGCGCGGCGGGTTCCGGTTCGTTCCCGTCCTCGGTATCCTCACTGTCCAGGGTGAGCTTGTCCTGGGTGAGGTCGTGCAGGGAGGGCTGGGGCACGGGGAAGGGGCTGGCGGGCGGGGGTGGAGGGGTAGGGGGCCGCGGGGGGGTGGAGGGTAGGGCGGTAGGCTCGGGGGCCAGGCCTCGGTGCCGCAAAGCCTGAGCTTGCTTCAGCTTCTGGATCTTCAAGGCGTACTCAGACTCCAGCTGCTGCAGACGCTGCTTTTGGGCGATCAGGTCCGCCAGGTACCGGCCAGAACTGTCCACACGCTGCAGCTTCCAGGGCTGACAAACAAACAAACAAACAAACAAACAAACAAACACCACATTTACATCTTCACTAAGCAGACGCCAGTCTTCCAGAGTAACGTAGCAACAGTGCGTGTAGGGAGCACTGAGGTGCTGTGTTAGAAGGAGCAGGCCAGGCAGGTGATAACTCTGCTCACCTGGAGAATGCTGGTGTCAGCTCGTCGTTTCTGACCCTTCCCCGTGGCAGCCTGGGCCTGCAGCAGCTCCCGCTCCAGCCTCATGCTGTGGTTCTTCTTCACTAGCACACGGTGCTCCACACGGCTCACCTGGACACACGAGACGACCGTCAACCACACAGGAGATGATCAACCACACAGGAGACAACCGTCAACCACACAGGAAACCGTGGGAACTGCAATATCTACGTAGTTTAAACTATGTTAGCAAACTAATCCTGTAAAGTAAAAAAAAAAAAAAAATAAAATCATTCAGGCAGCTACCCAGACAGCTACCTGTTCCTGTAGCTTCTTGAGCAGGGTCCTGTTAGCGCTGACGATCTTCTCAGACGCCAGCAGCTGTTCCTTCAGCTTGAGAACTTTGCCCTCTGCGGCCTTCAGAGACTCCTTCTTCCTGCTCTCCTGCTGAAGAAGCTGCCTCAGTACAGCCTCGTCTCTCTGAAGAAGCTCCCTGGAGCACCAGCAAACACAGGGGGGGCAGTTAACATGGGGGGCAGGTAACATGGGGGGGCAGGTGTACAAGGAGGGGCAGGTGTACAAGGTAGACAACATCAGGTAAACATGGGGGAGCAGGTTAACATGGGGGAGCAGGTAAAGAGGGCAGTCCAGGTAAACACACCTGTGCTTGCTCAGCCTGTCCTCTGCTTCACTCAGGCACAGCTCAGCGGCTGCCTTGGCAACCAGGTCTGCCTCAGAATCTGATCCGGCCGGAGATGCAGTGGCACCTTGGTCCTTCACGATCTTCTTCTTCTCTCGACTGAAAGAGAAACACCGACCACATCAAGGCCCTCCTTTCTCACCAGGGACTGAGGCTAATATAAACACTGTACCTGGCTAACACAAATACAGCACCTGGCTAACACAAACACAGCACCTGGCTAACACAAACACAGCACCTGGCTAACACAAACACAGCACCTGGCTAACACAAACACTGTACCTGGCTAACAAACACAGCACCTGGCTAACAAACACAGCACCTGGCTAACAAACACAGCACCTGGCTAACAAACACAGCACCTGGCTAACATAAACACTGTACCTGGCTATTTCCTCTCTCAGCAGGCGGTACTCTGCCTTCTTGGCAGCAGGGAGGCTGTCTGGAGCCTTCACAGGGTGGTTCTCCTTCTCTGAAGCAGCTTTGGGCTTGGCAGCCTGGGGTTTTACAGAGCAACATATTATCACCTCACACTGGTAGGAGTTTTTACACACAGGGCTCCCATCACCTGTCCCCCAGGTTGCTTTTGATAACTGTGATTAATGAGTGAAGGCAGAAAAGGACCGAAGACTTTTTTTTTCTTCTTTAATGGCCGCTCACCTCCACAGTCCTCCGAGCCTCTTTGATCATGAACTCCAAACCTCCGAACACCGACGGCGTCGAGCTGGATGCCTCCTGCTCGTCCGAGTCGCTGTCGTCGGAGTTGTTCAACTGCACGACTACGGTCTTGTGTCTGGGGAGCTGAGAACACACATGCAGAATTCTAAAGTGGTTTTACATATAAAAGTATGCCTATCTATTCAGAATGTTGTGTTGAAAAGAATGAAAGTTATTTAGACGACACGGCTTAGCCAGAAATGTAAAACATAACTATGTGACACGTGGGAAGGTGTCGTACCACCAGCGGGACTCTGGAGACATGATGACCTCGGGAGAACTTGCTTCCACGAGACTGGGTCAAGACGTTCAGACTGGCTATGTTCAGGCTCACGGTTTGTAGGTTCCCTCGGGGGGCAGACTGTGGCAGGTTAGCGGGCGCGGGGGCGGGAGAAGAAGGGCCGCTGTCAGACATCTCCTGGAAGAGAGAGAGAGAGTGCGGGGGGGGAGAGAGAGAGAGAGAGCGAGAGAGAGAGCGAGAGAGCAAGAGAGAGAGAGAGAGAGAGAGAGCGCGAGAGAACGAGCGAGAGAGAGAGAAAGAGAGAGAGATAAGGAAGGGTTAAAGAGAGGAACATGACAAACACACAGTAGCAGGGGTTGTGTTTATAGATACATGGATAACCTCTGCTGAACTCCAGAGAGATCAGGAAATCACAATACAGAACAGACTCCACGCTGAGGAGCCATGAGTCATTCTACACAGACAGGAAACACGATTTTGTTCCACTTCCTGTGGTGCCACAGACAGTGTACCTCGGGTGCAGTGACCCGCTTGTTGGCCATGGACATGAGGCACGTCTCCCTGAGCAACATCTCCTCCTCCTCTTCCTCGTCCGCAAACGGGGGCTTGGGGGGTTGGTCGTGCTCGCCCAGCGGGGGGGCCGGCGGCGGTGGGGGCGGGGGTGGAGCCGCGGGGATAACAGACAGGAAACGCTGGGCTGTGTCCTGCAGACACACGTTTGATTCATCACAGGTGAACACGACTCTTTAACTGCAACAGTTTGTGCGTCATTGGCTGGAAATATATATCAGAGGCGGCAGCGGAACGTACCATTCTGTATTCGGGAGAGTCCATTGTGAGTGACTTGAGCCCGGGGAAGCACAGAGCATCGTCAGTGAATGGGTTGTGTACTGGAGACGGTACTGAAAGAGATAAGAACAGAATGTGACTGTTAGGCAAAGGTCCTTGACTCATACCCACACAGTATCAAAAGTTTGGCAGACTAGGTAAAGCTTTCTAAAAACCCACAGAATATCACACACACAGTTTGTCATGACGAAGTAATCAATGTCAGGTGAGCTGTGTGCTCACCTGGGGAATTGGTCTCACTGTCAGTATCCATGGCAACCTCGTCGTAATTGTCGTACTGGTACAGGTTGCCTGAGGTGTCCAGTCCCTGTTTGCCCACTGACTTCCGATCACTGTCCTTGGACTGATGAACACACATTCGAAAGCATATCAGCAGAAGACAGAGCAGGGCCTGGGTTCATAACTAGATATAACGCTGCTGTGATGATAACCACTGTAACGCTGTGAGAATTGTACACATGAATAAATACAAAAGAAAAATCCAAGAGTAGATGTTTGATCATCTGGTGCGTCTGCTTAGATATAAACACCAGCTACATGAATCAATGCAAGGTCTCACCCTGCTCCTCGTTTGCCTCTTGCCACCAACCAGCTTCATGAAGCGGTTGTACTGTTCATCCTGGTTGGACAGATCCCGGATCTTTCTGATCTCCTCCTCTCTCTTCCGCCGCTCCTCCTCCACCTGCCTCCTCTCCTCCACCTCCCTCTGCTGTTGCAGCTTCCAGGTACGGAGCTGCTGTTTCCTGAAGGCCTGCTTGACAGCCGACCCTGGAGGACCGAGGTAGAACGAGAGAACACGAGGGACGAAGAAGTTACAAATGTAACAACGTCCAGGTTTTCTGTTTTGGGGGGGGTTCAAAACCTTGAAATCTGCTAGAAAACCCATGCTGTTATGTGAAGATGGTTCCAGAAAAGGTGAATCCTACCTGGACCCTTGTCCCCCAGGCTGACAGCCTTCCTCCCTGTCTGGGGCTTGGCTGGACCCTTGCCCCTCTCTCCCGGAGCTCTGGCCCCAGCCGTGACCCTCTCTCCCTGAGCCCTGGCTCCAGACTTGGCCCTCTCCTGGGGCTTGGCCAGCACCTTGGCCCTCTCCTGGGGCTTGGCCAGCGCCTTGGCCCTCTCAGCGGCAGCGGACGAGGCTGAGCGCGTGGTAACTCGACCCCGGTCGGGAGGCCCGGCGCTGGGCACGGCGGGGCTCTTCTCCTGGGAGGCCTTGGTGATTCTCTCCTTGCTCTCCTTCATCACCTGCTGCTCCTTCTGTTGCCACTTCCTGCTAGCAGACTGCAGAGCGAGCAGACGTAGCTGCAGCTCTGACAGCTCCTCGTCTTCATCCTTCCCCCTCAGCTTAACCTGGGGAGAGCAAGACTGGACACACACACACACACGTTCTGTGACAAACTGCTGGTGGCTGTTTTTAACCAAAGTCGGATCAGTTGATTGACTGGCATTCCTACTTCTATTGAAATGGTCAGACAGTAAACAAACCAATGTGAAGAGATGGTTGTTTCCGAGGCATAGATAAAGA
Organism: Plecoglossus altivelis; assembly: GCA_036571765.1. Lineage (NCBI taxonomy): Eukaryota > Metazoa > Chordata > Actinopteri > Osmeriformes > Plecoglossidae > Plecoglossus > Plecoglossus altivelis. The sequence continues at coordinate 18,627,167 of BROE01000003.1, forward strand.
TTGCATAATGTAAAAATGTATCAAGAACAACATACAAAATAAATGCCATCCGAGCATCTTACTTTGACAGGGGATGGAGGAGAGTCCTCTGATTCGCTGCAGCACATGCCTGAGTTTGTCTTATCATCTTCCTCCTCTTCTTTTTCTTCCTCACCTGAAAGAATGGCGCTTCTTTATAGCAAAACTGTAACAACACACACACTCACTCCAATACTGGTGGCATCTGAGGTTACAAAAAGCATTTTTGGGTAAATAAAGTCAATATTGTATTGTGGTTCTTGTGCACCTTCGGAATTAGCAGCGAGATCACTTGGGTCTTTCTCTTCTTCTACTGCTGCTGCTACCTCTTCTACAGTCTCCTTTTCGCCTTCCTTGTCGCCGTCTTTTATCTCCAGCTCTGACGATCTACTTTTCAGTGCGTCTAACTCGGCAGGTTTGAGGAGTTTCTGCCGGAGAGGTTTGAGGTTGAAAGCTTGGAAGGCCTTTTTTTCCGCTCCCTCTGTGTCATCAGCCGCATCTTCTCTGGGAACAGTGTTTGGGTCGGCTACTGTATCGGCTCTGGAAATACTGACTGGGACTTCAGCCTCTTTGGAAGGTGACTCATCAGGTTTAAGAGCCATCGTTTCCTCCTTCCGAATACATTCCAGCTCCAACTGAATCTGCTTGTACTTTGATAGCAAATCCTCGAAGCTCTCGTCAACCCCGTTTTCGGTTTTGGCAACATTATGAACTGGTTTCCTTACCTGGTTCCTCCCAAATACTTTTTCTGAAGATAATAGGTCAAGGAGAGCGTTAGGTAATTAAAGAGTTCTTCTGGTGTCGTGTAAGGACAAGAAAATTGGCGTCAAACTTTAACTGTATTACCGTATTTTCTACGTACAAGTCAATTTCTTCCAAACATCTACAAGAAGACCTATAATTAGGCTTACCGCTTGATTCAATAGTTAGCAATTAAATCTACATAAAGTACAGTTGTCAAAAGACAAGGCTAGTGTAATATTGCTAACGTTATACATAATATGCTGACGTTCAATATTCTAGCAACATGTTCATGCAAAGTCCACCACAGTCCTCACAAACCACGTCATGTCCCATGTAACCTTACCATCTAGGGACATACAAGCCGGTTAAATACTAGCCGATGTTGTGCCAATTAGCTCACTAAGACATATTTGTTACTCAGCTAGAATCAATAAGGAAGGATACTTCTTGTGGGAGATTGTCTGATGTTGTTGTGATTCTCTCCGGACCCGTAACGACCCGGGAGAGGTCTCCCCGGTTCTCTTCCTCCAGCAAGCAAGTCTCCCCAGCCTACTCTGTCCCAATCCCCGTGTCCTTCATTTGGTTTCCCCCGATGTCTAAATCTTCCCAAGGCACTATGACTTCGTTCCCAAAAGCTAGAGCGTGGCCTCTGGTCTGGCCCTAACGGTAGTCCCGGTGGTGGGGGTGGTGGTCGGTCCGGTCCACTGGGTCCGCCTTGCTGTCGGTGATTTATGGGAAAGGGACTGTGCAAATGAGGTCCGCGGTTGTATGGCATTAAAAGTCGAAAATCTGGAGGTATAAGCGATGGCAACATATGCGGTTTTTGCTTCGATTTTCGTGTACTTCGTTGCGAGTTGGTGATCGGTCTACTACTAGGCCTTAATCCCTGTTGTACAAGCACCTTTTCCTCGGTTTCATCATCGCAAATCTCTCCGTCTTCGAGCTCCCCTTCTTCTCTCGGAGACAGACTGTTCGGTTTAAAATCCATTTTGTATCCTAGTACAGCTTTGTAGTTACATGTAAAGGTAAATTTACTACATATGTCTATAATTACAAAACCGGACCCATTAACAGGAGAGCTAAGATGTTTAGAATTATTAAACCCAATAGCACTGTTAGCTAGCTAGCCTGTGTGCTAGCTTCGCCGTTCTTACTTCCTGTGGTTTTGCTTGACAGGTAGTGACGTAATATCCCCCTACGGGGAGTGCCCGTGGTTGCGTTGCTTTTGTAACCCTTACTGTCATGCAGTAAACCAGGCAAAACTTCTGTATGTCTCTGTAAGGAGCACTTTCTACTCTTATGGAATGGACAACGTCTTTTATATACGTGATTTACTTCAAATATTATATTTGTGCTATCTGAATAATACATTATTGGAATAAATAAGTCATTCTGAGATCGAGGTTAAAAGATTTTAAGAAACACGAATTAAAACGGTCCGTTCAATATCATTTGTTTGTGATGAACCCGTTCTTTACTGCCAAATTCATGGCAACGCCTGGTGTTCACGCATGCGCAATCAAACATTTCCGGAAGATGACTTGTCACTGTTGTTGTGGAAGCTGTCAGGCACGTGAGCCATGCTACGTAGCTAGCTAGTCGAGTCGTGAGTGCTTGCTAGCAGGCGACATGGCGGCTGATACTCCTCCAAAGGTATTGCAAATACATAACCGTTGGAATTTGTTTATTTTGTTTGTATGTGACTTAGTTGTTTGACTTCTGTTGAAATCCATTTTTGTCAATATGAAAAAACAAAGGATATATACAAATTATGTCCATCCATGCTTTTGTTTTGAGTTGATCTTGCTTCGCCAGCTAGTAGACTGTGGTGTGGTTCTAATTTATCAAGAGTTATTCGAATTTATATCGATCAAATTAATTCTCAGAGACGCCGTTTCATAGCCCCGTAATTGGTTAATCATATAACTAGCTAAAACAAAGAAAAAAGAACCCTTTCCAGGTATCCTTGTCTCATATCGAGTCACTGCAAGTTAAAGCATACCACGTTAGCATTTTTGGACACGTCACGAAGCATCGTATCCTATCAGAGTTCGACAGATACGTGGCTATTTAACTAGCTAGCTTGCCTGAACCGCCTTCAGTTTGGGTCAATTTGTCCATCTACTGTTTCAAATCTCCCACTGGTTCAATTAAAATAACTATTTAATACTGTCTGAATGGCTAAGGTTGGCGCTAGAACCTGATGTATTCAGCCAGCAACCAAGATTAGCAACAAATCTTTAACAACCCACGGTGTTTTGTAGCTGCTAGTAGGTGGCTAGCCAAATGCTACGAAAGACCCATGCCTTCCATTTGAAGTTTAGACAACAGCAAGCTAGTCTAAATAATTACAGCATCTAACTTTACTACGTATAAAGTTCCCTACGTCGTTCAGTAATATATTGCATCAGTAGGTAAATGCTGCCTTTTGACTTGTAGAAGGTAGCCTACGTGTTTAATGGTTGCTGGATAGTCAGCTACCGCCACCGTCCAATACGTTTACACGTAAAGCAGAATGATTACTCTCAACGTTACCATTTAAGTAAATAAACGGCGTTGAAACGTTTCCTTGTAACATTGTTTTATTTCTTCCCTTTGAGGTTGTATTTGAACACGAAGGAGTCTTCATACATTCAAGCAATGATGACAGCGATGAGCAGGATTTCTCCCCAGGTGTCTTAAGATTGATTGACAAGGTGAGGTTTTAGCGTTTTAAATTCATGAGCCATTTAAAAAGGAACATTTGATTGATGTATTTCTTGTCCCCTCCCCCAAATCCAGGATGGGGACATTGTTGTGGAATACAAGCCGATGGAGGACAGTGTGGATCTTTCCAACATGCTGTGTGCTGGCAAGGTTAGACAGCGTTATTCTACAGAATAAACAGGGGTGGTAGTGTCTCCATTTGAACACATAGCAAGTTAGGATTTTAAAAAGAAAGGCAGTCAAATCTAAACTTTAGAGATATTTCCCTGCAACATTTGAATGGGTGGTGGCTGTTTGGTTTAAAGACAAAACTATTCAACTCCACACGGGCTTACGATGACCTACTTGTCCTAAAGTCACCTAAAGCTGCTTTTAGCAGTCATCTTCTGCATTTTGTATTTGAAATCCTGTTGCTGAACTTACTAAATAGTTCATAAGGTTGCACTTAAGATATGCCGCTGTTTTGCTGCTCTATAACACGGGTGGGCAACCCTGGTCCTCTGGGTCCTAAAGGTTTCTGATATTTGCCTGCTCTAGCACACCTAATTCAAGATGAATAGGTTGTTATCAAGCTCTATAGACGCCTGCTTGCAACTGTTCGTTTGAATCAGGTGTTAGAGCAGGGAAACATGTAAAACCTTCAGGAAAGTGGCCCCTATGGACCAGGATTGTGAATCCCTGATGTGAAACAAGGAGAGCAGGGGGCCCCAAGAGCCAAGGTTGTGATCCTCCTGAACTAGAGTCTGTGTGGTGTGAAGCTTGTGTCCTGGATCTCTGATGAAGCTGCTTTGTTTGGTGAGCAGGACTCCAGCTCAGTCATGGAGTGGACCAGGTGTCCAGGTGAGAGAACACTGGTGGAGCAGCAGCAGAGCTACGAGACCGAATGGGACATGATCAACGCTGTCACCTTCAAGAGGAGACCCTGCACCAACGGAGAGGGTGGGGCTGCAAGCTTGACCCTTGACCCTACCACTTGGTTAACAGGACTTCATGTGTAGAGGGAACATGTGCATCGTTCCTTTATAAATATATCCTCTCTTCTGTTTGGGTTTTCTTCTTAGGTGCTTTGAATCACGCTAACGGGAAGAGCAAGTACTCCTTCTCCTTCAGTGTGGATGACCTGAGGTGCGTCACAGTGAAGGAGGAGGGCTGGTGTTACCTGCTGTTCCAGCTCAAGGAGCCTTCCTGTGTCCCACCAGCGCTGCATTTTCACCAAGGAGGCAGTCAAGGCTTCCTGGACTGTCTGAGGAGATACGCTGTGCTTAGCGAGTGAGTACACAGGCCCAGCAAGCCAGGGTTCCACACAGCAAGGAAAACAGGCGTTCCCCTGAAGCATTGTGGTTGTTGTACAGATAGAACTTAGAACCATTTCAGGGAGGAATGTAAGTTCCGAATCTAAGTTTTGACTATTCTTCTTCTGACCGATAAGCAACGCTCGTTAACGCTTGTTAACGATTCACCGACCTGATTCAAATATTGAACGAACGAGCACCTGTAACTCAGTAGGGTTTGTCTTTGTAATAGCTGCGTAAACAACAACAGAAGATAAACACTTTAAAAACAAGAGTACGTTGCACTGCGCTTGTACTCAGAGAATTTGGACAGAACGTTTGCTACATGACGTGATTATGTGAATCCAAACCGTTCAAATGGTCGGTGGCCGTAACCACACGCGAGTACAAGTGATTTCCTGCTTCTACTCTTCAATAAAAACGGAGATTGCAGAAAGTCTCTATTTTCGTTAAGGGTTTGAGCCAATGTCTCTCTCTCCTTTTCTGCCTTTTGTGATTTGGTTAGCAAGCAGAAAAACAAGAAAAACAACCATCATCTTGCCAGAGTCTGTCTCTCAGCCAAACATCACAGATTGTTTCTCCTGTCTGTGGGGACGACTTTATCTCTAAGGAGGTAGCTGATATTAAAGTTGTTATCCAGGCTTTTCATATTCCAAGCAGTGCCTTTGTGTCTTCAGGTTTTGAGTTATGAAAATGCTTTGTGATGTCATCCTCGTAACGACAGCAGGTAAAGGTGCGATGAACCTCAAAAGGTGTTGAAATTAATTGCGAGAAAGTTGTTATTATTGAGTGGCGGACGAGTCTCTACGCGATGGCACCTGGCGCGGTTACCTTGGCAACGACGTCTAGACGTTCCCATCTCAAGCTTGTTTGTTTTGGTTTCGCTCTGGTGGAAGGTTAAGCGTCTCCGCTATTGAAACGCGCTACGGAGCTCTTGGATTTGTGTCTTGTGCTTTTACAGAGACCCAGAGGAGGAAGGCTGCTTGCTGGTCAGCACTCACAACAAAGCTCTCTCCCAGTCCTTTGAGAATCTTCTAGACGATAACAACTTCGGGCTTGTTCACGTAAGGTGGCCGCTATCACACAAGCATCGAAAAAAAATTCAAAATTGAGTGAGTGATGTTGTTAACCACGCCCACCCCCACCTCCACACCCACCTCCACCCTCCAGAAACTGAAGAAGGATCCTTATGTGACCACCCTGGGGGGCTTCTCCAAGGTCACCAACTACATCTTCGATGCATTCCGGGGTTCGGAAGAGCAGCAACAGCGCCCCCCAGAGGAGGTGGCTGACCTGCTGGGTGAGGTCATACCAGGTCTGGAGATCAACCAGCAGGAAGAGCCAGGCTTCGAGGTCATCACCAGGGTGAGCGGAGCCGCAAGAAGCAATACATCTCTGATTGGTTGTGGTCGTTTAGCGGACGCTGTTATCCAAAGTGTTGCCGAGGGGCTTGGCTGTTAGTGCTATTCTGAGCTGCACCAGTGCCTAGCAGACAAGCTGGATACGGTTCCTCAATGTGTTCATAGTGAATCAAACCCCTTCCTCATCTATAAAACCACTGAAGGACTTGTCCTCCACTGATCTGCTGTACTTCCTGTATGCGTAAACCGCTTTGGATGAAGTCGACTGCAAAGCGAACCATGCCATTGACAGGTCTTCTTGTCCCTCCGCTTGTGTCAGATCGACCTGGGTGCCAGACCAGACGTGCAGCGGAGAAGCCCACTGTCAGCTGAGGATCTGGCGGAACACCAAGACCCAGAAGGAAGAATACACAACGTTCCCCGTCTCAAACAAGCCATCTTTAAGGGGGTATGTTAAACAGCTTGTCTTCCCCAACCCACCAACATTCATCCTGCTGTCAAACTCCTCAAGGTGGATGTTGAACGGGATTCACTTTTTAAAAGCTTTTAGTGCGTAGTAGTGTCAATACTTGAGTGTTGTTGTTTTGGTGTTGTTGCAGGGTCTGTGCCACGCCCTAAGGAAAGACACCTGGAAGTTCCTGTTGGGGTACTTCCCATGGGACAGTACCCACGAGGAGAGGAAAACACTGCAGAAGAAGAAAACGTAGGCTGCTTATCTCTCTCTACTCCTGATGATGGAGGATTAGCTAGTGTGTACAGAGACACAGATGGAGAGACACAGAGACAGACACACGGAGATACATGCACACACACATACAGAGAGACAGACAGACACACACACACGGAGATACACACACACATACAGACAGAGAGACAGACAGACACACACACAGCATACAGACATACACACAGCAAAACTACACACACAAATACAGGGAACACACACACACAGGTGTACACATACAGACACACAGGCGCGCACACACACACAGACACACACAGGTGTACACATACAGACACAGACACACACAGGTGTACACATACAGACACAGACACACACAGGTGTACACATACAGACACACACAGACACACACACGCTGCTTTTCATCCCCTGCTCTGTGATTGATCCACTAGAGACGAGTACTTCAGGATGAAGCTGCAGTGGAAGTCAGTGAGCGAGGACCAGGAGCGGAGAAACTCCCGCCTAAGAGACTTCCGCAGCCTGATAGGTATCGCCACGGCAACCGCACACGCTTAGTCCTCTTTCCCATCCAGAGTCTTGGACTGTGTGCTTCATACGACTCTTTCTCCTCTCAGAGAAAGACGTCAACCGCACGGACCGAACAAACAGGTTCTATGAAGGCATAGACAACCCAGGACTAGTCCTCCTCCATGACATCCTGATGACGTACTGCATGTACGACTTTGACCTGGGTGAGAGAGACCGCTGTGTTCACTGCCCCTGCAGATGATCTCAGTCACACACAGACTGTTAAGGGCTCAACATACAGTAAAGCACATTGCTGTTGTTGTGAGCTTGGAGGTGTTTGTTATTGTCCTGCAGGTTATGTGCAGGGAATGAGTGACCTGCTGTCTCCTGTGCTGTATGTGATGGAGAGCGAGGTGGACGCCTTCTGGTGTTTCGTGTCCTTCATGGACCAGATGGTAAGGCTCCCTCGCTGCAGTGTCGTGTTCCTCTGGTAAAGACCTGGGTGTCCAAGGTCCATGTCCTGGACCTGCTGCTTTGTGGCAACCATGGAAACTATCTTTGGAGGAACAGTGTGAGATGTTTGACTTTTGTTTTTCTTCAGTCATGTATGTGTAACGTGTGTGTACGTGTGTGTGTATGTGTGTCTGTCGTGTGCATGGGTGAGTGTGTGTGTGTCTGTTGTGTGTGTGCGTGTCTGTCGGGTGTGTGCGGGCGTTGGTGTGTGTGTGTGCGTGTGTGTGCGCACTTGTTCGCTTGTGTGTGTGTTGTGTGTGTGTGTGTGTGTGCGCGCTTGTGTGTGTTGTGTGGTGTGTGTGTGTGTCATGTGTGTGTTGTGTGTGTGTCTCCATCTGCAGCACCAGAACTTTGAGGAGCACATGCAGGGCATGAAGACTCAGCTGATTCAGTTGAGCTCCCTGCTCAGACTGCTGGACGTGACCTTCACTAACTACCTCGGTACGACCTCTAGCTCGCCTCTCTCCTGCATCAGGCCTGCAGCCAGCCAGCCAGGCAGGCCTGCAGGCAGGCGCTTCTGTACACAGCAACACCAGTGCACTGCATGTATCAAACACAGCAGATCAATCAGGGATCAGCAGTGCAGCGTTGGCAGCATACCAGTGGGTAAAGTTAAGGAGCGGTCTGTTAGCAGCGCTAAGTAGCCACATTACAGCTAACAGGCAGAGTGCATGAGGCTGCTGTACAAACCTATGACTGTCCTCTTTCAGAACAGTAGCTTGTTGACGTGGTTTTGTTTTCTACATTTCTTCATTAATATATATAAACATACAGTATATGTGTATCTATATATATGAAATCAAATACTATTTAAAAGACTGTGGAAGCGTCTCTTGGGTCAGTCTGTTTACCTCATTCCTCCTGCTCTCCCTACAGAGGCACAAGATTCAGGCTATCTGTACTTCTGTTTCCGTTGGTTACTGATCCGCTTCAAAAGGGAGCTAAGTTTTCAAGACGTGCTTCGACTGTGGGAGGTGAGTTTCTTCAGCAGTTCCTCCCTTCCCCTGTGTCTCCTGCTGGGAGGAAACCTCAGTACACACCTGTGTCTCCTGCTGAGAGGAAACCTCAGTACACACCTGTGTCTCCTGCTGAGAGGAAACCTCAGTACACACCTGTGTTTCCTGCTGGGAGGAAACCTCAGTACACACCTGTGTCTCCTGCTGGGAGGAAACCTCAGTACACACCTGTGTCTCCTGCTGGGAGGAAACCTCAGTACACGCCTGTGTTTCATCCTGCACAGGTCATGTGGACTGGTTTACCCTGCCAGAACTTCCACCTGCTGGTGTGCTGTGCCATCCTAGACTCAGAGAAGCAGAGGATCATGGAGGAGAACTATGGCTTTAATGAAATCCTCAAGGTAAAGGAGTTCAACACGCTAAAGAAGACAAATTTCACTTTGCGTTTGTGCATTAGAATAACTATCGTCCATTCTCATTTCTGTTTTTTGTGTGTTTTCTGTTGAAACAGCACATTAATGAGCTGTCGATGAAACTGGACATTGAAGAAATCCTTCACAAAGCTGAGTCCATTTGTATGCAGATCAGAAGTTGTAAGGTGCGTCATAAGATAACGCTTTTTAAGCTTCAACTTCAAAGTGTCTGAAGCGATGTCTAAACTCCACAAGTGACATTTTCTAGATCTTAGCAACCTTTTTTTCTGTCACAGTTTGTGTTTGCGGCGATGTGCTGCATCTCATGTCATACTTCTTTCAAACTAAAGACGCCTAAAAGTCCACGTATGAATCCTGAGGGTTTGTGTGACGTCTAATACCCATCTTTCTTGCCCTGACAGGATTTGCCTCATGCAATAAGCGAAATCCTGGGGTTCAACATAGAAACAGAGATTCCCGGGTTTGAAATGAGGCAGTGTGATTCACCTTCACCATCCAGATCAACACAGAGACTAGAGGTCTTATCCAACGGCCACGGACATTTGAGAGAACCCCTTAAAAATGGCTGCACAGTTGCCTTCATATCATAGTGAACAATGCTCTTCAGACACAACCAAACTTTTCTTATGTCCTCCTATAAGAAGAGTACCAAGCCTGGAGCCGCTGGCATACTGATGCCATCATATCAAGTTCTCGAGGAGAGAAATTGAATAGAATGTACAAAGGATTTAAGATTATTCAAAGTTTATTATTTTTGTAATTTCTTGAACCATTTTGTCTTTTCATTGAGAGTCATAACTTCTCTCTTGCTAATGATTTGGATCTTAAGATGGGTGGGGTGTGTTTGTGTTGACACTAATGTTGTGCTCTTATTGTTTAAGAAACCCTTGGATGAGTCATGCACACAGTGTCCAAATCCTATTTTTGAAATGTTGGTTTAATTACATGCATATTTGGCAGAACATCTTAATTGCCACTGACAAACTGGATATTAGTGCCAGAGATGTCTAAATGAAATTTGACAAGGCAGGAAACAGTCTCCAGTTATAAGAGTTCTACAACAGTACTGGGATAATACAGTAAATACAAACCATTGTGTACTCAAAGATCAGTATTAATGAGTTTGTTTTATTTTTTATTATTCCATGTTACATGGATTAAAATATTTTCCTTATTTTATAGACTTAATATTTATTTCCATCTTTGAAACGTATTGTTGGCTTGGTTACTAACCATAATCCTTACATAAGATTGTCTTTGGATTTCAGTATAATTTTTAATACAAGCATAATCTTGATGAACTTTAAATACCTGTTTTGTTTTACTCTGATTCCTGAACAACTTTTTCTTTTTTGTTGATTTGAATTGATTCCCGTAAATGTAACAATATTCACACAGCTTTTCATTCATAAGTAGCGTGAGCACGTGATGGTAAGGGGTGTCTGTGGAGGAAATGGTTTCTTCAGGGTATAAAATCAATCATTCAGGATTTATTTCAACTTATCCTGGCGAACTGACAGTTCATTTTGTAATAGTGACACTTTTTCTAATTATTTCCTCTTCGGTATTTTAAAATGAACTCTCGATTACAGTAATGATTAAGCGAATCTACGTCTTCCTCCTTTTACTTATGAATATTGAGTTCTATAAATGTTTCTGCTTAGATCATTTGACTGTATTACAAGATATTAAGTTATATTATTTAAACTAAAATGAAACTCGTCTCACTTGCTGTCTAACTTGTAGTCAATGCAAGGAATATTCAAGTCCCAAAGACTGAAGTAGCTGTGTGGTTATTTCACTACTTTGATTCTTGTTTTGAACGTCGTACATGAATTTGTCCTAAAATGTCACGGAGACCTGAGACGTTATTCAGGCATTTGACTGTGATTGAAGAACTGAGTTACCCATCATCCTCTTCCTCCTCTCTCCTGCCACCATAATTCCACTTGAAATGCAGGCCATGCACTGCTCTAAATGCCATTTCGCTCTTTTTAAGTCTGTGACGGACGTCGGGTCGTGACGCGCGTCGTGGTCTGTGACAGTTCCCAGCGCTCCGCGCCTCTTTGATGGAAGACGTTTGGAGTTGTCTCAGGTTTACAGGCAGCCAGGTCGACGCTGCGTCCAGATCGAAGTATCAACACGCAGATCTGCTCATAATTCGGAGTCCCCTTTAGAACAAAGCGCGGCTCGGCGTTGCCTCCCAACACCGCGTGCTTTCATTTCCTGCCAAGCAGGATATTGCCTCAGAGTTGCCCGATAGCTTATCACCTACAGCTTATCTCCTAGGGATTTAATAAAAGAGAAGCGGCTTTGTTTGAACTGACAGCTACTTCACCATTCAGACCCACCTGTATCCACTGTACTTTCATGTCGACCAATCTGCGCTGGGAAAAATAGCCAGAACCGTTCCGTTCCTCATTTCTGTCTACTAACCCCTCTTACGTATTCTTGCGCCCAAAAAACCCTTCCATAACTAACCCTTCATCCTCTCGTCCTTAGTTAATTCTTGCATCTCTAGTCACAAAACCCCACATTACTTACAACCCGCTTCTTGTAATTTTTCCCTAAATCCACAAACCACCGTGCCCCAATTTTTCTTCTTTTCATCATCGAGTTCTTTTACTAACCCCTTTCACGCTGCTATTTTTATGGGCACAGCAAAACAATCTATTAACCCCCTACGTATTTTTCTTCTAATCAAAAATCACGTTCATAACCCTAACAACCTCCATTAGCGGATATTTTAGAGCACCCAAAAAACGTCCCATCATACCCTTAACCCTCTTACGTAGTGTTGTAGCACGCACCATATATAAAACGGTGGCCGGGTTTCCTTTAGCACGGGTAGCCACCTATTGTCATGCAAGTATACATTCTTTGGAAATCTACTAAACCCTATAACGCTCACTCGTGTAGTTAAATTTTTTTTGTCTCTGTCAACTCCACTTAAAAACCCGTTCTCCATCTCCTAAACCCCCTTCACCCGCGCCGTACTCTGTCATCCACAAAACGTCACACACATACCTAACCCCTACCCTTCCACATTCTACAATCAACATCAACGTACCATACTAACACCCACCATATCGATTCTTACCATCCAATCACATCAAAAGACGTCAAAGTACCCAGCCAGCCATCGGCCTCTATCCCGACATGGTCACTACGGGTCATTTTCAGGGCTAGCTCACCAAAAACCTCTTAGACGGCTTGACCCCTGAATAAGCGATCCCCCCTCCTCCCTCCCAGCCCCCTCCCAGCCCTCCTCCTGCCCCCTCCCCAGACCCCCCCATCCTCCCAACCCCCTCCTCCTCCTAACCCCCCTCCCCAGCCCCCTCTCCTGCCCCCCCATCCTCCAACCCCACCTTCCAGCCCTTCCTCCCAGCCCCCCCACCCCTCCCAGCCCCCCCCTCCCAGCCCTCCCCCTCTCCTAGCCCCCCCCTCCTCCCAGCCCCCTCCTCCCAGCCCCCCTACCTCCCCTATAAAGGAGCTCAGGGCAGTGGGTGGTAGCAGAGCGGAGGCGAGAGACGAGGGGCGCGGTGGAGAGCATCAAGGCGCTGTGTGGTACTCTGTCCTGCCTGGTCATGGCAGCATCATCACAGCCGAGGAAAAGAGAGGCTGTGCCCAGGATGCAGCCTGCCATGATGATGTTCTCCAGCAAGTACTGGGCCCGTCGAGGCCTCTCCCTGGACTCGGCCATGTTCAACCAACAGACCCAGAGACACACCGGTGGGCAGATGGTAAGAGCCAGAAACACGGTGCCCTGTGATTGGTCAGTTGGATTCGTTCCCAGTTTTGGGAGCACAGGTCTGTTAACTCAGTCTTGACACACTGGACAGTCATCATGACCGTTTGGTTGGATGGTTCTCTGGTGTAATAAATGGGTTTGTTCCGGATGTCTGCGGTGGTCTCTGGACCAGAATTGTAGATCTAGATACGTCAGTAGGTAGGTTGAGCATTGATTGGTCAGTTGATTGATAAGCCTCTGCCTATTGGTTGGTTTAATGATGGCATGAATTTCTTGTCTGTTGGAATTAAGTTATGCTTATTACTATGTGTATACTAGACAAACAGTCCTTTAAATATACATTATTGTGATCTTGTTATTTAGTCTACTTAAGGTTTAAAGTATGTACCATTTGTGTAATTTAACCATTAGTGCAATTTTAAGATCAATGTCTAAATGGAAATTATTTGAAATGCAACATTAAGTTCACGCAATGCCTGACAGACGTAATCAAACATTTCGTCTGTGGGTTTATCATCGTTACCTATCTCGTTGAGAAACTGACAAAAAAAAATTTTTTTATCTAACTTCCTGTTAAATTCTTATTAATCTGCAGTTGTGTCAACATTTGCTGTGAGGTGTGATAACCATAACACTTCATCGTGTCAAACCTAATTTGCGTTATGCGTTGCCCAGACACGGAGGCCCTCATTTTGTCCCATCGATGAGAAACCTGATACAGAGAGCCAGGATGCAGATTCAGGGAAGACAGCGGTGGTCTTCACCCTGAACAACGAGGTCGGATGTCTGGTTAGAGCACTGCGTCTGTTCCAGGTCTGTCACGTCTGTATAGAAATCCCATTTAAAAATCACGAAAGTTCGTTTTACTCATTTTCGTAGAAGGCTAATATTTGGCTTCTATAACAACATTCGTGGTCTTAAACACACTATAAACTACGTTTATAATCTAACAAACAGTCCTTTAAATATACATTATTGTGATCTTGTTATTTAGACTACTTAAGGTTTAAAGTATTTAAAGTAAGGTGTAAAGGCTTCTATTTGATTCGCCTTTGATTGATGACTAAAATGCACGCGTTAACCTGCTTTGTCATTATAAAAATGTTCCGCGAATAATTTTCTAATGTCCATCAGGAAAAACATGTCAACCTAAATCACATCGAGTCACGAAGGTCAAAACGTTTCACTTCGGAAGTGGAGATCTACGCTGATTGCAGTTGCACAAAAAAGCAGTTTAATGAGCTGCTTCAGCATCTTAAAGATCACGTTAACATCGTCTCCTTCAACACCCCTCCCCACGTGTGGTCCGCGGAAGCAGGTAGACTACTTTTCTCATTTGTCTTTAATCGCTGGCCATGGGTAAGTTCACGTTGATCAGCATTCCTTGTAAAATAAGCGTTCCTCCTTGTTGTGTAATTGTCGTATATTGACGTATTAGATTGCGCCTGTTTGTGTGGAGTGTTGCACAAGCCTTCAGTTGTTTGTATGTTCAGGAAGTCTGGTTATAGTTTTGGATCTGGTACAACATGTCATGTATGTCCCTGGGTCTGACTAGATGCGAGTTAAGGACTTGCAAATGGGCAGAGTAAAATATTTGTGTTTATTTTATTTTTGTGTGTATAAATAGTATAGTGTGTGTGTGTATGTGCATACTGTATGTGCAGAGTATCTTGTGTTTGCAGACTATACAGTGTGTGTGTTTGCGTGTGTGTGTTTGTTTGTTTGTGTGTGTGTGTGTGCGTGTTTGCGTGTGTGTGTGTGTGTGTGTGCGCGCGCGTGTGTGTGTGCGCGTGTGCGTGCGTGTGTGTGTGTGTGCGCGCGTGCGTGTGTGCGCGTGTGCGTGCGTGTGTGTGCGCGTGTGTGTGTGCGTGCGTGTGTGCGCGTGTGCGTGTGTGTTTGCGTGTGTGTGTGCGTGCGTGCGTGTGCGTGCGTGTGCGTTTGCGCGCGTGTGTGTGTGTGTGTGTGTGTGTGTGTGTTGTAGATGAGGAAGAGGTCCCTTGGTTCCCACAGAAGATCTCAGAGTTGGACCAGTGTTCCCATCGAGTCCTGATGTACGGGTCCGAGCTGGATGCAGACCATCCTGTAATATCTCTAGACTCTCTTCGTTATCTCCTCTCTCTCTCTCTCTGTGAAACTGGCCAGTTATCAGTTTATGAATGTTTCATGAATTACTGTCAGACGAGCTGTTTTCAGTTGAAAAGGAGGAACCACAAACTACTTTCTACCGAACTTCAGAGACATAACATAACCCTAATTGACCTCTTATCTCCCTACCTTTCCTCTTCAAACAGGGATTCAAAGATAACGTTTATCGCCAGAGAAGGAAGTATTTTGTGGAAGTGGCCATGAACTACAAGTTGTGAGTACGGTGTCTGATCTCATCTCTGCTTCAGGCTTCTGTGGCCGACTTTCTCCAACCCTTCGTGTATCAGTGTCGCATGTTACTCCCACAGTACAGAACCAAACCAGAACCACACCCCGCAGTACAGAACCAAACCATAACCACACCCCGCAGTACAGAACCAAACCAGAACCACATTCCACAATACAGAACCAAACCATAACCACACCCCGCAGTACAGAACCAAACCAGAACCACATCCTACAGTACAGAACCAAACCATAACCACACCCTGCAGTACAGAACCAAACCATAACCACATCTCCCAGTACAGAACCAAGCCAGAACCACATCCTACAGTGCAGAACCAAACCAGAACCGCATCCTACTGTACAGAACCAAACCAGAACCACATCCTACAGTGCAGAACCAAGCCAGAACCACACCCCGCAGTACAGAACCAAACCAGAACCGCATCTCACCGTACAGAACCAAGCCAGAACCACACCCTGCAGTACAGAACCAAACCAGAACCACATCTCACCGTACAGAACCAAACCAGAACCACACCCTGCAGTACAGAACCAAACCAGAACCGCATCCTACTGTACAGAACCAAACCAGAACCACATCCTACAGTGCAGAACCAAGCCAGAACCACATCCTACAGTACAGAACCAAACCAGAACCACATCTCACCGTACAGAACCAAGCCAGAACCACATCCCGCAGTACAGAACATCGTAGCAAAGTTGCACGTTTTGCAACAGCAAAAACAGCAGCAAAACGGAGCCTATAGTGACACGCCCATGTCTCCCTCTCACAGCGGTCAGCCAATCCCTCAGATAGAATACTCCCCCGAGGAGGTGAAGACGTGGGGGGTGGTGTACCGTGAGCTTACCAAGCTTTACCCCACCCACGCCTGCCGCGAGTACCTGAAGAATCTCCCTCTGCTCTCAAAGCATTGTGGGTACAGGGAGGATAACATTCCTCAACTGGAGGACGTGTCTGTGTTTCTGAGAGGTAGGTGGACATCTGGGTCCACGTTCAGACGGCTCGGACAGGTTCCGTCCAACGTTTCAAACTTGATGTTTGTGTGGTGACTGTTTAAGAGATAACTGGATGTTGGTGAAGGGGCTTTTTAAAAGATAACAAGATGTTTTTAAAGGGGCTTTTTTCTCAAAGATAACCGAATGTTTGTGGGGGGGGGGGGGTGACTTTCAGAGCGATCCGGCTTCACTGTGCGTCCTGTAGCAGGGTATCTCTCTCCTAGAGACTTCCTGGCTGGCTTGGCTTACAGAGTGTTTAACTGTACTCAGTATGTTCGTCACAGCACTGACCCCCTTTACACACCAGAACCGTGAGTACTCTACAGTGTCACCCTCCACTATGGTTGTGTAGTCTGATCAAACTCGGCTTTGTCGATGATAAAGAGAAGTAGAAAAGACACTGAAACAAGAAATGGTTTATGAATATCTGGTTGGTTAACTGTGTGGAAATGCAGAATTTTTGTTTTTTTTTCTCTGTCATTTGTATGTAATTATTGATAGTCTATATTCCCTCAAGCATGTTTTCGACCTTTCTCCTCAGAGACACCTGTCATGAACTTCTGGGTCATGTCCCTCTTCTCGCCGACCCTAAGTTCGCCCAGTTCTCGCAGGAGATTGGTCTGGCGTCTCTGGGGGCATCGGATGAGGACGTCCAGAAATTAGCCACGGTGAATGCTAGCTGGTCTACATCTGACCGACCGCCTGTGTGGTCTGTTCCAGCTGGTCTGGCCCAGCTGGTGTGGTACTAGTGTGGTCCAGCTGGTTTGATGCTAGTGTGTCCCAGCTAGTCTGGCCCAGCTGGTGTGGTACTAGTGTGTCCCAGCTAGTCTGGCCCAGCTAGTGTGGTACTAGTCTGGCCCAGCTGGTGTGATATTAGTGTGTCCCAGCTGGTCTGGCCCAGCTGGTGTGGTACTAGTCTGGCCCAGCTGGTGTGGTACTAGTGTGGCCCAGCTAGTCTGGCCCAGCTGGTGTGGTACTAGTGTGGCCCAACTGGTCTGTCCCAGCTAGTCTGGCCCAGCTGGTGTGGTACTAGTGTGGCCCAGCTGGTTTGATGCTAGTGTGTCCCAGCTAGTCTGGCCCAGCTAGTGTGTCTTGGTGTGGTTGACTGGTGGACGTGTCTGACTGTGTTCTTTCTGCAGTGTTATTTCTTCACCATTGAGTTTGGTTTGTGTAAACAAGACGGGCAGCTGAGGGCTTATGGGGCAGGTCTGCTGTCGTCTATTGGAGAGCTACGGGTAACATGCACCTGGAGTACTCACACACACACACACACACACACGCTTTACTCATAATGTACACACACACTGTTCTTATACTGTACACACAATCACTCTCTCTCACACACACACACTGTACTCATAATGTACTCACACACTGTACCTATACCGTACACACACTCACTCACACACACACTGTACCTATACTGCACTCACACACACACTCACTGTACTCATACTGTACACACACACACACACACACACACTGTACTCATACTGTACACACTCACTGTACTCACACACATATCAGACAGGGACAAAAACCGATAACGATACTTTAACATTCTCTGCGTGTTTGACACATTGTGTGACACAAACGTCCTGTCACAAGTGCGATGTGTCCTCCACCTTTCCCTCCAGCATGCCCTGTCTGACAAGGCCACGGTGAGGATGTTTGATCCGGGGACCACCTGTCACCAAGAGTGCCTCATCACTACCTTCCAGGATGTCTACTTTGTGTCCGACAGCTTCGAGGAAGCCAAAGAGAAGATGAGGTGAGGCAGGTGTAGGCGTGTCGTCGTCTACGTGACTCGCAGTCCGACAGCGGCAGCTTGTGTTCTGTAGACATAACAGCAGTGATGGATGGGTGAGAGGAGGGGGTATGAGGAGAGACAAGAGGGGGGTTTTCACCACTGCATTTTGGACTAAACCTCTGGGAAATCACCCTGCCTCATTGGTTGATATGAAACTGTGTGTTCTGGAGGGCTGCCTTAGATGGCACCTCACCCCACAGTCCATCTCTCTCTACCTGTTACACTCCTACAGTCCATCTCTCTACCTGTTACACCTGAGTCCATCTCTCTACCTGTTACACCTGAGTCCATCTCTCTACCTGTTACACCTGAGTCCATCTGTCTACCTGTTACACCTGAGTCCATCTCTCTCTACCTGTTACACTCCTACAGTCCATCTGTCTACCTTTTACACCTGAGTCCATCTGTCTACCTGTTTCTCTGCCTCCCCCATTCAGGGAGTTTGCTAAGACGATCAAGAGGCCGTTCTCCGTGTACTACAACCCGTACACTCAGAGTATCGACCTTCTGAAGGACACTAGGAGCATAGAGAACGTGGTCCAGGAGCTGCGTAGTGACCTCACCACCGTGTGCGACGCTCTGGGCAAGATGAACACTTATCTGGGCATCTGAGGATTCGTTCTCAGTGAGACTGATTCTGTTTCCTGTGAGACAAACACACTGTAACCCGGAGCCAGCGAGAGCAGCGCTCTGTCAGTGGATTCATTTTAATGTTTGTTAACAAACAAAGGAAAGCCAAATGTAAATAGTCCTTTTATTTCCTCTCCGTCGTCGGTGTTTCTGCATAACCACAGCACGCGATGAAGCGTATGAGTTTAGTGTTGAATGTTCTCCAAAAAAAAAAAAAAAAAAAAGGATTTTTTCCTGTTACGTGACATAGAGCAGCATGTCAATGCAACTTGGGCTTTTACTGTTTTGTGTCACTCTGCTCTTATCTCAAACAAGTCGTTGAATCTTGGATGTGTCAATGTGTCAGAGGTCTTAAGTCATGTAAGGTCTCTCCCTGATCAAACACACGTTATTGAAAAGCAAATTAAGATGCGTTTTTATGGAGCAGAACTTCAAGAACGTTTTTAATTTTTCCAGCGAGTGCCATCATTGGCTGCTTGTGCAGATGCGGCATGCGTGTTAGCTTGGCATGTGTCTTGTGGTACGACCAACACTCCACATTTAGTAGATCGCATGCCTTTATTTGTATGCAGTTGTAATACATTTAATTTCAAATCAAAAATATAATTGTGTAAAAAAAAAACAGTCAGATAATAATTCCAGTTATTTCAACAATACAAATCCCTGCATCGCTTCTTCTGAACCGTTACTACTGCTTGTGATCATTTGTCTAAATCAATTAAATTAACCAAATGTCATCATATTAAATATTCTGTCATCTTATAAAGCAAAACAACACTTCTGAACAATGACCGTTCATGAGAATGTCCTTGTGTGATGTGATGGCGTATCTATGGAGATCTACAGGCGGTTCTGGTGTGTTGCAAGTGTCAATCAATGGCTTCGGAATCAAAAGCTTTTTTCTAGGAGGAAAAATTGATTAAAGTAATCATAAGAATTGCTGTTACCGTAAACTAACCACCCAGCCTCTCTCTCACTCCCCCTGACACACTCACCCAACACCTCTCTCACCCCCCCTGACACACTCACCAAGCCCCTCTCTCACCCCCCCTGACACACTCACCCAACACCTCTCTCACCCCCCCTGACACACTCACCCAACACCTCTCTCACCCCCCATGTACAGTACCGCCCAGCCCGTCTCTCACTCCCCCTGACCACTCAGACCAACACCTCTCCTCTCACGTCCCCCCTTTCACCTGGACACTCACTCAAGTCGCCCCCCCACCCCCCTGACAACTACATTACACTCCCCCAACACTCTCCTCACTCCCCACAATCACTACAGACCAACGCCTCTGCTCACCCCTCACAGCTCACCCAGCCCCGAGCCCAACTCACCCACCCCCCATCACTCACTTCAACGGTCCGCGCCGCCCACAAGACTGCAGCTTCACCCAGCCCCCCAACACTCTCTCAGCATCTCTCCCCTCCCCACACTTCACTGGCCCCCAGGACCCAGCCCCCCCAAACTAACCCACCCAGCCCCTCAACACTCACTCAGCACCTCTCCCCTCCCCATACTCACCCAGCCCCCTTGGTGCTTAACCCAGGAGGAGTGGTGTATCTGGATGTAGCGAGTGCCGTAGCCCATGGCCCTACTCATGGGCAGCAGGTCGGCCGCTGACAGCCTGCTGGTCACCTCGAAGGCTACAGCGATCTGCTGCCTCTCTAGCCGATCTGGCTGTTCCGTCACCCGGCCAGCCCTCCCTCCGCTCACCACCTCCTGAAATCTGGAGGTCACCTCCTCAAACAGAGCGTAGGTGAAGGTGTTCGAGATTAATCTTGCATGCAATGGTTCTCTCATTAAGGGGATCGCCAGTACCCTCCACACTCACTCACCCGCGCCCCCCCACACTCACCCAGCCCCCCAACACTCTCTCAGCATCTCTCCCCTCCCCACACTCACCCAGCCCCCCCAACACACTCACCCAGCCCCTCAACACTCACTCAGCACCTCTCCCCTCCCCATACTCACCCAGCCCCCTTGGTGCTTAACCCAGGAGGAGTGGTGTATCTGGATGTAGCGAGTGCCGTAGCCCATGGCCCTACTCATGGGCAGCAGGTCGGCCGCTGACAGCCTGCTGGTCACCTCGAAGGCTACAGCGATCTGCTGCCTCTCTAGCCGATCTGGCTGTTCCGTCACCCGGCCAGCCCTCCCTCCGCTCACCACCTCCTGAAATCTGGAGGTCACCTCCTCAAACAGAGCGTAGGTGAAGGTGTTCTGGAGATACGTCTGCATGGCATGGTTCCTCTGGATCTGCCATAGGGTAAGAAGGAGGAGGGGGGGGGGTAGGAGGAGGGGGGCGTGAGGGGAGGGGGGGAGGGAGTGGAGGAGGGAGGGAGGAAGAGGGGGAAGGAAGACGAAGGGGGGATGGGAGGAGGGAGGAGGAAGGGAGAGGAGGGAGGGGGGAAGGGAGTGGAGGGGGGAGGGAGTGAAAGAGCGAGAATTGTGGTGATCCTGCTCGTAGCCACAAAAAATACATTATCGACTGAATTGTGTCCTGCGGTATGACTTAGTTATTCATGCAACACGGAATGAACTAAAAGGCCATTCCATTTTGGGAGAACAATTATCAGACAAAAAAAAATCTAAACCCAGAATTTACCCAGGGGTTATGGTCAGCTCACCCAAATCCCTGACACAGCAGGATAAAAGATGACAAATGCTCCCATTTAAAATGCATGGATGGGTCACAAACACCAACAGACACATGTACACACACATACACACGAAAACACGTATCGATACACACACACACACACACACACACACACACACAAACACACACACATTTATTACCTCCTCATTCAGCTGGTCACCAGAGTTCTTCAAAAGCTCCACCAGTTTCTGTATCACATCTACATAGAGGAAGTTGGGTTTTTTAGTTCAAACCTGACAATGACCATGGGCCAATCACGCGGGCCAATCACGTGGGCCAATAACGTGACAGCCGTTCTAAATGCGGTGGAAAGATGGCATGAAACATAACAACCAACTCATTCAGTCAGACAGATGTGATGCTTGTTATCCACACACTGTGTATAGAAAGAGAAAATAGAATCCATCCTAATCGTATGTGTGTTTGTGTGTGAAGAGACACAGAGAGAGAGAAAGGGAGAGGGAGGGAGAGGGGAGGAAGAGAGAGAAATGGAGAGGGAGAGAGAGAGGGAGAGGGAGGGAGGGAGGGAGGGGGGAAGAGAGAGAAAGGGAGAGAGAGGGAGGAAGAGAGAAAGGGGGAGAGAGAGAGAGAAAGGGAGAGGGAGGGAGGAAGAGAGAGAAAGAAAGAAAGAAAGAAAGAAAGAAAGAAAGAAAGAAAGAAAGGGGGCGGCAGGGAGAGAGGCCTACCCTCTGGGTCCTCGGGTGAGTCTGGTTCTAAACTGCTTGATTCTCCAATGCGCACAGCGTCTGCTATCTGAGTCAACCTGTCAGCCACACCAGTGACATCCCTGCTGTCATCTGCTGCCCCTGTCACACGTGCACACACACACACACACATCAACACACACACACATCAACACACACATCAACACACACACATCAACACACACACATCAACACATCAACACACACACATCAACACACACACGCACATCAACACACACACACACACACATCAACACACACGTGTGCACACACACACACATCAACACACACACGTGCACACACACACACACATCAACACACACACACATCAACACCAACACACACACATCAACACCAACACACACACACATCAACACCAACAAACACACACACATCAACACACACCAACACACACATCAACACCAACAAACACACACACACATCAACACACACAGCAACACATCAACACCAACAAACACACACAGCACATGAAACATGGAAACACACCACCAGTGTATCGCACAGACCCAGAGGAATCACAGGATACAGTACCAGAACAACGGAAACTAGATTGTGTGACGTCATCGGGTACCGAAGTCTTACCTTTCTTCTTCTTGAAGATGGATGCTACAGGCCCTGACAGTGAAACCAACCTGTCCGGTACATTAAAATGACTTAAACACTGTGATACCCCTTCCCATTGAGGATGTACTGGTGGAGGTCCAGGGCCCTGAAAAACCACACGGTATTCTGGATATACTAGTGGAGACCCAGGAGCCGGTGGTGGCAAAGGGCCCTCAGCTCTAATGGGAGACTTGGTGGTCTGCCAGGACCTCTTGGTGCAGTATGCTTGAAGAAGCTGGTACTCCTCACAGCTGGTGTCCACGTCATACCCCTCCTCCACCTGGAGCGCCATGGCGTTCGTCTGGAGACAGACGACAGAAACCAGGGCCAGAGAAACGCAACATTAAGACGTGGTGACCACGACGTCATGGTGACCACGACGTCATGGTGACCATTATTTCTGAAAGCAGTGCAAAGTGTATTTTCGATGTTTAAATGGTCATGTTATGTAGGTCAACTTGTGTGGTGAATATTCTGACCTTGCAGCCAGTACAGCCTGTTATATAAGGCTACTTTAACACTTTAATGCTTCACTTGTCCATTTAAATATCTTTATTAAGCCTTATGTAGAGTTTGTAAATGAAACTTGAGTGATATCATTTGGCTGTCATGGCATTGTTCTGATGCGAGGCGGTCATTAGTATTTTCTCTGCCTTAGGCTAAACTCTGAAAAATACTATTTCAAAAGCTAACAGTGAGGTCTAACTGTAACCCACGTCTATAAAGTTTCATTTGAGTTGTCTTAAAACGTTAGGTATTGAGTTTGTTGGTTGTATCTTTTGAGAATTACGTATTCATTATTATAATGCTATTTCTTTGCAGGATTGCATATTAGTCCACTCAGCTCAAATCAAGCGGTAGTTTCTAACCGCTAGCAATGGCTAGTTTCATTTTCTTAAACGAACTACAGACAGTATTATTTTAAAATGCATGCGTTTTTAAGGTGCCTACATACACATAGATGGTAACGGAAATAGTTTTATATACAAACCTGGACGTCTTTAGTTTTGAAAGAGATAAAAACAGAAGATAGAATCGTCAACTTTCCTCAATATTTGGCGAATCGTCGTTGAATGTAAGATGACACCGGTTAACGGGAACAGAAGGACACACAAGTGGCCTGAATCCACATCGAATATCAAGCGGTGGATGAATTAGTACAATTATCAGTCCAAAGACAAATGACTCGTCATGCAGTAAACCTTCTTGTTAAACTGCTTCCTGAAGTTGTTGTGATCTCACTGCCGCCTCCTCCTGGTACGTTAACGACTACATGAGTAATAAAACGGCCTTTCGGTACCGCTTTACTTCTCTATGTTAGTCATTTATGTGTGGTGACCAGCAGCTCTGGAGCTCGCCCTGTCGGTCAGCCGGTTGGTCCGGTCAGCCGGTTGGTCCGGCCAGCCGGTTGGGAATCCTTGCTTATTTAGTAGCATGTCAACATTAAGGCAAAGATCATGTGAAAAGTTTTTCTTTTAATATATTTATTTCACAGTCATGTTGATACCCACGAGGCCTGTAATTTGATGGAAACCCTTGAAATGATCTGACAAGGTTGTTCTCCTATTAAACATCGCCGATATTTTTCCGCTATATGCTTCCCGCCGTCCACCTTAGTATAGTTGAACGGGGTCGGATGAAGTCCAGCCGTACGGAAAACACTAGTTCTCCGCGCTCCGTGAAATCTGTCACCGTCCAAGTACCATCCACGTCACCGTCAGCGCACATCAGGCGGGACAGCACGCGCGTGTAGCGCTTTCCTTTAAAGGACACGTAGATTAGCTCGTCACGTTGACCTTCGCTTGTCGGTGTCGCGCGAGGTAGGCTTGGAGACTCATGGAAGGTCGATCCAGAGGCCGAGACCCAACGGGCACTGCACGTGGCTGGAGAGGAACCAGCCGAACAACAAGTGTAAAAATCTTCCGAACCGGAGTGTTCATGACTTGGCGAGTTCTCAGATGTTATCTCATCAGGTTGACTACATTTACAGGTGACCAATCTCGTGGTTACATCTCGATCTGCGCGCATCACCTCATCAACCTCCTCGTTCAGATAAAAGCAGGCCAGTGGAGGCGCGAGGGACGTCTCGTTGTCTCCGTCCGGTTTATGTCCCGGGGATGGTGGAAGACTGTACACTTCCACATTCCCATAGTGAAATAAACCGATACTGCCAAGCATAACTTCCAAGCGAATGTGAAGGCTCGGGATACTGAAGGAGAGCGACTGCAAATCGTCCGGTGTTAGCGGGACTTTTGAACGGTTTGTCACGCGCACTTCGACTCCGTGCTTGTAGCCGAAGCTGATATCAGTACCTGGTGGGGAGGAGCACACCTACATTAGGATGACCATGTCACACACCTGACACGAGTGTTTTTTTTACTCAGATAAAGACACTAGTAATCGTGGGCCCTTCTCATGTACCTACCTGCCCGTTCGTCTTTTGAATCCGGTATAGTTCCGTAACTAAAGATCATTGAATATCGATCTGTGGGGAGTTTTGATGACGCCATACTTGCGCGTTGGAAAAACTTGTATCCCAGCAAAGAGACAAAGGTTGAGGCCTCGGTTTGATGTCGACGGCTCGAGACCACCCCCCGTCGATGTAGTATGACAACTCCTGCCCATGGCATTATGACGTCACGAAGACCAAAATGCCTCAAAAGCTTCAAGTTGTCCATTTTCCAAACGTGTCGTAAAAATGGTCTATGACAGTTTGCCAACGAAACCATTGTAAATCTACTAACATGTAATTCATTACGTGTACAAACATTGTACATCTATTATACATCATTATAATTATTATTAGTGAGTATTGTATGTATGTTATACCAATAAAAGCTATTCATATTGTATAGCTGTTTATAAAAGTATATAATCATGTTTCTTTCTATGTTCTTTAGTAATCTGTTGCTAGTCAACCTACAGTATGATATACATCAGTGGTAGCATCCGGCTTCACACTGACACCAGTTTGAGGGGGGGCTGGAGAACGTTTGGACCCAGGATCATTTACATCCCACAGGTAAATATAAATGCATGAGAAAGGTGTTGACAAATGTCTAGGTGAGCTTACCTGACCACAAAGTTTTCTTTTCCATGGAAGATTTGCATGTGAGTGTTTGTTCAATTGCAAAAACAAGGAAAATAGAATCCTGGCAAACCATTGAATTCTGCGGCCATGTATTCACAGTTCCACTGGACCGTCACCAAAAAATGCAAACCGCACAGTCTTTTTGTCTGTCAAATGAACACGAGGAAAAGCAGTTGCATCCTGTCACTCTGAATCACAGTGACTTGTAGATGCGCATCGTCATATACCTGCACTGGTGAGTTCACTCACAGTCTAGTTTATCGCTCAAATATAGGAACTTTACTAATCTCTACCTTGTTTTATCGCTCAAATATAGAAACTTTACTCGTCTCTACCTTGTTTTATTGCTCAAATATAGGAACTTTACTGATCTCTACCTTGTTTTATCGCTCAAATATAGGAACTTTACTAATCTCTACCTTGTTTTGATGTCAAATAGTATGGACGTTTTGATAGCTTTAGTTCATTGTTTTTTATTGATTTTCAGTTGTGTAATATTTGTTTTTGTATGGTATGTTTGAATTCTCTTTGATAATTTGCCTGTTTTAATGAGCAAATGACAAGTTATCTTTTGGTAATTATTTTTTGTTTCAGTGAACAAAATGAATGAGTGCCCTGGTAAATTCATTAAGATTCCGTGACAGTTTCAGACACTTGATGTGCAACGCATCCATTTATCCTGTAGTAGTATCTTGACTGACATTGTTTTCTGATGATTTTCACGCAGGATGTTCATCTTGATTTCTCCCCAAACCGCCACAGAATGCCTGGTAACAGCAGCTTCTCCATGTTCGTCTCATCTTCAGGAAACGCATCATCCGGCAACTCCACAAATGGCTTCTCCGACTGTTCGTCTTTGTTCTGCTTCCTGTCAGTGAACATGGACGCGTTGATCGATCGGTGCACTATTTACTCCAACTCCAACTTGCTGCTAGCAGTCAAACTTCTCATCTTGCTAACGGGCCTGACGGCTAACGTTGGTCTAGCTTGGCTCCTCCTGAACCGCAGGAGGTCTCTGTCGGCCTCCGAGGTGCTTGGCTTCAACCTCTCCCTTCTGGACATCCTTTACTGCCTGTGCCTGCCGCTGGATGTTTACATCATCCTGCACCCGGACGCCGCTCTGAAGATACTGATGCTGTCGGACGCCGTCTCCGCCCTCAACGTGTTCGGTTGCCCGCTGCTGCTAGCGTTCATGTGCGTGGAGCGTTACGTGGCGGTCGCGCACCCCGTGGCGTACGTCCGACTCCGCAGACGGGAGTACCGTTGTGGCGTGTGTGTCCTCGTCTGGCTTCTGACTCTGATCGTGGCTCTGCTGGGGTATTACCTGGGCATCTTCAACATGATTCTACATCTGGCTGTGATCACTTCCGTCCTGTTCCTGGTCATGTTGCTGTGTCTGCTGGGGATGGTGTGGGTGCTGTGGGGGAAGGGTCCTGGGGAGGGTCAGCAGGATAGCGTACCGCTGAAGAGGAAGGTTCTGAGGACCATTCTGGCGGTGATGCTGCCCGCTGTGGTGGCGTACACACCTCTGTTGGCTCTGGTGCCTCTTCTGTCCATCATTTACTCCCAGAGGCGCATCGAAACCAATCAATGCTCCCTCCTACAGTTCCTCTGGATGTTCCCATGCTTTGGCACCTACATTGGGCCCATGTTTTACCTGGCTCGCATCAGACAGCTGGCTTTCTGGAGAAAGGTAGCGAGGGGTGTTACAGAACAGGCCCCTAACTCCAACACACAGGTAGGAAGATCTGTAAGTGTAGTTAACGAGACCTGTGGATAGGGGTCGAGTACGTGGCACTACGGCAAAAAATTCGGGATCAAACTTGGTAGTTCCAAGATCCTGATGTTGTTGTAAGAGCCGATACTGTACAGTTAGTAGCCATTTCTCTGTAAGTAAAGTGATTTCTGACCTGTAGACTTAGCCACTTTCAACATATTTCTTCATGTGGTAATGCATTTTTGGGTATACTGTTAATATATTCTGCAACGTGTGTATTAAAACATTTTTACATTATTCCTATTGATCTGTACTTAATAAACAAGGTTTCTTAGAAAACCGCTGGCTGTTGCTGCTTTGTATTCATAACCTTAAAGGATTCCAATCGGAAAATTTGAAGAGATACTTTAATCTTCAGCAGAGCGATTCATAAAACTAGAACCTATTCTGCTTGTTTCCTTCATGAACACGTGGGGTAACTGGGTGCAAGTGATCGTAGTCATAAATCTATTGTACTGTAATGTGCAAAACTTTTAGTCTTCTCTCTCTGTTCTTCCCTCTCCTCCTATCTAATCTCTCCTGTACTTTCACTGTGAGAATAGTGGCATTAATGTTAACTCACATAAATAATTGGTCTGTCAAATGTGTTCCCTATGGATAATGTAAGGTAACGAGTATTTTTCAGAGGCCCATACTTCTTTAGGTTAACTTGAGAGAAAGAAACGTAGTCAAGACTTCGACTTTAACCGAAGCCTTTTCAAACATGAGCGTTTGTACTTTTACTTGAGTGAAGGGTGTGTGTTGGCTCGCCATGTCTGTTTAGACATCCGAGTGTTTCAGCGCGTGTGTGTTTGTAACTACCACACCGGACCACCAGAGGACAATCACGAGCCTGTCTGCCGCGCGAGCTCAGGTAAGGTTATAATCGGTCACTTGCTAAATCGTCAAATGGGGTACCGCTGATATCAATTATTCTTCAAGTCTTCTCTATCAAGTATCCAGTTCATCAGTAGGTGCCCATTTCAGATTACGGAATCAGATTACGTTCTGAAAGAAACAGTCTCTCAAATGTTGACCAATCTATCACCGATCTTACAACACTATTCTGATCTTATTCAGAGCCTTAGTGGCCTTTCTTGGCACGCTAGTTTGGTTGTATATTACAGAGGGCGAGATAAATTGTGAATTTAGTTGGAAGAATATGTTGGTAACTTTTCATTCGTGTCATCGATGTGCACTAGGCTACAATAGCCTATTTTTTGTATTATCCTTTATGTATTACAATTGTCAAAATGTGCAGTATTCGGTCGACCAACCTAGATACAAACAATAGTCTACCTGTGGTTTGCAGTCGTTTGAAGCTTTAGCTATTATTCTAACAGTTGCTTAGCGGCGACAGCAGTATCAACGGCATCGCTTCCCACGGGACTCCTGGGGACGTCGCGCGTACAAATAGAAGCAGGGAGTTGCGGCGCGCGCTGCGCTCTAGTCACATTTGGCAGATCGCCTCGGCTGAAGCGGCACGCGCTCTCTGTCACTGTCTAACTGTACCTAGAGTCTCACCCCGATGAAACCGCTCTCTCTCTGTTTCTCTGTTTCTACTGCTCCGAGCTGACGGACGACGCTATGAAATGTATTATTTTCATAGTCAAATAGTCTACGCCAACGTTTGAAGAGTTGTCTGTTTTCTTGTACGTAGAATTGAATATCTATAACCGCGAAGAAGAACCGAACATTCACTTCCGACGGGAGAAGCAATCTTTTCAGTTCTCAAGCCAGATGGTGACTTCATCTGAGGTTAGTAAATTCATATTTTAAAACGTTAGAAATGTATGGCCATACAGCGTTGTAACGTATAGGTTGGTGTTGACTTGATTTAACCAAATAAATGCTGACATTTTGCCAACTTGCCTCAAAAGTGGTAGCCTACAGTATACACTAGGGTTTTCTTCAATCGGGGTATTAACTTTGCATTATATGTTCTGCATTCTTCTGAACTAGGACTAATTTATACAGTTAAACATTAATATATCCATATCCATTTTTTAACAACGGAACATCCCAAGTCTTATGTCCCGAGCGTCATATGAAACTTACTGATGAAACAGCAGCCAAACATAACTAGGAGAACAAGCTAGTGGTCAGTATCATGACGACCACACAACCGAGTACTGTACCAGGCGACTTGTTTGAGATTGAACACGAGTTTGAAACCAATAGGAGGTTAAAACGTTAAACTTTAATCAGTAATTATGGATGAAAACTAACCTGTGATGCCACCTAATATTCCTCCCAAATTGCCTCAGTGTGACACAAATAAGCTCCTATTCATTTGGTTACATTGACTCATTAAGTATAAACGAAATATCTGAACAGTAAATTGTTCAAGGGTAGGCCTATTGTATGAAATGAGAATACAGTGTTCTCTCGATTTTTTTTTTGTTGCCTGTCTGGGCTTTCAGCAAGGAAGACGTGCTTGCTTCCAATGTTAGACTCTGACTATTCACAGAGAGATGGAGCCATCAAGCTTCAAACAGATATCATATTCCACCTGCCACGCCTGCTGATGGGTAGAGAGAAGGAACAGGAGGATTCATTTGCTCAGTCCCCCTCACCTCCTCTGTCAAAGAAGAGTTTGAAGAACCTGCTCTGTGATCACACTGAATTATTTCTCTGCTCCGCTATAAATAGTTGTCCTGTGCACCTCGTAGCCCTGGGCTGGGAATCTGTGCACTGTGCTCCCAAAGCCTGCAAGGCACACACACACACACACACACACACACACACACACACACACACACGCCTGGACACACGCACACGTCTGGACACAAGCACATGCCTGGACACACGCACATGCCTGGACACATGCACACGCCTGGACACAAGCACATGCCTGGACACATGCACACGCCTGGACACACACATGCACATGCCTGGACACACGCACATGCCTGGACACACGCACACGCCTGGACACAAGCACATGCCTGGACACACGCACATGCCTTGACACATGCACACGCCTGGACACACACATGCACACGCCTGGACACACACATGCACACGCCTGGACACACGTACATGTACGAACACACACGCCTGGATACAAACTCTCAACGGCTCACACACATACCCCCCCCCTCACACACACACACACACACACACACGCCTGGACACACACACACACACACACAGTCATCCAATCTAAAACAAATACATACATTCCCTCTCTCTCACACACACACACACAACACACACACAACACACAGTCATCCAATCTAAAACAATTACATACGTTCCCTCTCTCTCTCTCACGCACACACACACAACACACACACGACACACAGTCATCCAATCTAAAACAATTACATACATTCCCTCTCTCTCACGCACACACACACAACACACACATGACACACAGTCATCCAATCTAAAACAAATACATACGTTCCCTCTCTCTCACGCACACACACACAACACACACACGACACACAGTCATCCCGTTTTAAATACGGGGGTTCTCCTGCACACACACACTGCAGACGCCACAGAGCCAAATCTTTGTGAGCTGTGTCAGAAACGACCTGATGACATGTCAAGTGATTTGTCGTCAGCTGATTGGTCCTCCTCTACGACCACTCTAGAACTCTCCGCTGCATGATAGGGAGTCGCCAAGCAAGATTGTAGGGTTATTAAAGAGCCCATAAAAACACTGTTAAGTTTAATCACCTCAGCCTAGATCATAACACGCTGCCATATTTCAGCTTTCTCCGCCGTGGTGTTGACTGAATCAGGTATAAAGATTCAATTACCTCCAACACCATCTGACCTTAAACTCAGTCTCAGTGGAAATGCAATGCATCCGATCTCCAGCTAATGAGAAAAACCAAACTCCCTTATTATGCATCGGCGACGTCAAATAAACCGCAAAGGGCGGTTATTTCAAGGGTGGAGACCATTAATATTACATCCAAATGATCCCCTGACTTTCTGAAACAGGTTTTGGTGTCTTCTTCTTTCCTCCCTGAGGATATAGTCATCCCACGGTGACCTTTGCTGTCTTGCGGGTTTTGTTTATCGTTCCTCTTGGGCTGGACAAGCAGGCGGAGTGTGTGTTAGTGAAGAGAGATGGACGTAATGGGTGTCTTCCACTCTCAAGACAAAGATCTGGGATCAGACATGCATCTTTTTAGCGACGCGTGTTAGCATCGCAGCTAACATATAACAGGTTTGTTGGGAGAACTGACACTCGTGAAGTTGGAGAGCTTTGTGTCACAGTTCACTCCACTAACTCTCTGACCTGGTGTTTTAACCAGCAGGCGTATCTTGATTGTTGGTTAAAACTACAACAACCTAATGAGAGACAGGAAGGAGAAATTTCTCCCAGTTTTCGCTAAACAAATAAACACACAGAGGTTACAGCATTTGGGTCTTGGGCCCATTTGCTTCATGTAAAAATTCCACTAATTACAACCATGTGTTTGGCGTTTTGCTATTTAAGGGTTGATTTACTGAAGATTGTTGAAAGGCCTGGGTCAAATAGTATTAGTAAAACCAAATTATCTTTCATTGGATTATAAAAATCCAGTGAATAGCCTACGTTTGACAGTAAGAAATACCCTCCCATTTTTCTGACAGAGGCCCTGAATGTGGTCTTTGTGGCTGAATAGAAGGAACGATGGCTCCCACTTTGAAGCCTTTCAATTTGATGGAAGCTAAGCAATCAAGACCCTGGATACAAGGAAAATGGGTCATATTGACGATCGACTATCTCACAATGGAGAGAAAAGTTTAGTTTGAAACGCTGTTGATCTGTTTCTACAGAGTTCAAGTGGAGGATCAGATGCAATCTGTGCTCGGTAACGATGTTGAGGTGAAACAGGATTTCAAAAGGAAACAGAATCTCGCCTTCTCGAAAGTGGCGATGACCGATGGTTCCAGTTTAGAACAATCGTTCGCTATCGCAAGATTTCGCCGATTCTATCGAACGATGACTTTCCGTCAACCTCCGTCCTCGGGCGAGAGTGTCCGTATAATCCTGTCATAATACTGCTTGAGAAAATAGATCAATCATGAGGGAGGCCTGAGAAAAGGGGTACATGGGTCTCTATCCTAACATCAGAGACATAATCTCTTAATCCCATGGTTTGAGAAGTGTCATACCTCTACCATAGTAACGGGGCTCACGCCACTCTGATGTCCACACGGGAGATTAAATCTCTGATCATCTCTGATGAAACAAATAATCTTATGTTGGCTTCAGCTGTGCTCTGCATTCTCTGCATGGCGTTGAGTTAAACGTGAGTCGCGAAGGTTAGATGTTGATGTTTTTGCCCTAAAAGAGGAGAATCGCGGCGTGGCAGAAGAACAACATTTCTGTACGTTTTTATGTTTTTCATCTAGTATGACTGGTTTTATGACCAGTCAACATGGGATGCACCATCACAACACCCCACTTTCAGCAGATTGGTGGTGTATTTTTAGCCGTTTTAGTACTTTAATCTGTTGATGTATAGATGTCCCCAACACATAAAGTGGATGTCTTGCAGTCCAAATACCGTCTTGAGTCACTGGTGGAGCTGCTCTGTAATAGAACCACAGACTCTTGCTAAGCTGTGTTTGCAAGGGGGCTTATCGCATTGCAGTCACAATATTGACACATTTTGGAGGCTTCAATATCTTTGTTTCCTATTTCTGCGTTTATGATCCACCTCGGGGTACTATGTGTTGCTGCTGTGCGTAATGGCGGATAACGCCTCCATCATTCTCTCTTTTCGGAGAGAGCTCTGATTGTCTGTAGTTTTTCAGGCAGCCTGTCCAGCGGTGTGTGCAGACAGCTATTGATCTCAGTGTGAGTTCTCCATCTGTCATGGTGCTCCGGCCACCACAGGGCACGGGATATGGCATTCTTTAACAGATCTGATCAAACTCGCTTCCACCAGAGTTAAAACTCAATCAGAACGAACGAGCAAGAAACAGGAAATGCACTTTCCCCCTCCTTGCTGAATCCAGATTGAGTTTCCCTGGATGGGTTCATGTCTGGCATCTGATTTGTTATTCAATACCCAAACACAATTAGGATTGACCAATAGGAAACTGGTTTTAGTTTCTAAATTTAATTAGAAAGGGTTGCATAGCGGCCATCTTTTTAAATGTGAAAGTAAGCTTCCTGGTTTTAGAGTTTGCAATGTTAATGCACAGCAAACACGATTGTGTTGCAGGAAGTCAAGAGACTAGTAAACAGTTTGAACTACGAACACAATGAACAATGTGTTCTCGTCGAAAGCAGTATTAATAATCACAAGCTGTTGTAGGAGGAAAACGCTTTCACAATCACAAGTATTGTTCTTCAGCATCGTACGTTCATTCTTTCATGTACGTTTTTTTGGGAGTCAGAGTATAATTATCATGTTATTTAATCACACCTCTGATTACTGAATAAGACAAGCAAGTCCTTCTGAAATGGAGCTACACAGGTCACAAGACGTATACATAATATTCAATTGACTAAAATGTCTTGTGAGGTGAATATTCTTTCGTGCAAGTATTCTAAGTGTAGGCATTTAGGTTGTGTGTTTGCGTATATATATATATATATATACGTTTGGGTGTGTGCAAGCCTTCGTCAAGTTAGTCCTGGTTTCAGTGAAATACAATATACAGGTGTTTTTAAGATGCATCGATTGCATTAAGGGTACATTAACCAACCTATAAATAAACAGCGATACTTTACATGAAGGATCCATTTTCCACCATGTTGCTACAGACCAACGCTTTACTAGCGAGTTGCTTCAGCTACCGTGTAGCTACATAGATATTGCTTGTTATAGATATTGTTATGTTCAGTTACACAGTAGCTGATGTAAGTCAAGAGAGAGTAAACGACATTGCCACCTAATGAACACGGACGCAGGGCTGTGTGAAATCTAATGCGAGCAGTCAGCATTGTTAAAGGTATTGATTTAAAATATCAGAGCAGTGTAACACATCACGGTTCAATGAATCTGCTTTGATAATACAAAATGTCACTGTTGTAATTATATCAGTCCCTACTGGGTAGATCAACATCGATGCCTGCAGCTGGCGTACAAACTAGACACCTAACAGATTAGAATGGTAATATTCAACCCATCATTTTCAGCACTAAAGGGTAGATTAGAAAGGGGAAAACAATCAGCCCTAGAGAAAAGTTGCAGTTCCCTTTCAAGGAAAAGCAATCAACACTCGCCACACCAGCGCAGATGAAGGGCAAGGCTGCTGTCTAGCTGGCCAACATCATCTACCTTCACTCTCATTCCCCTACGAGTAAATGAGCAAATGGTTGGAACGCTGTTTCCGTGTGTGAGATTGCGTGTGTGTTTCTTCGTGCGATTGGGTGTGAGCGTGTGCGTGTGTGTGCATGTGTGTGTGAGTGTCTGTGTGTGTGTGTGCGTGTGTGAGTGAGTGTCTGTGTGTGTGTGTTTCATGTAATTCTGTGTGTGTACTTCTGTGT
This sequence comes from Plecoglossus altivelis, assembly GCA_036571765.1. Taxonomy (NCBI): domain Eukaryota; kingdom Metazoa; phylum Chordata; class Actinopteri; order Osmeriformes; family Plecoglossidae; genus Plecoglossus; species Plecoglossus altivelis. The sequence goes on from BROE01000003.1 coordinate 18,662,273, forward strand.
ATGTGTGTGTGTGAGTGTGTGTGCGCTGCTGTGTGCTTCTGTGTGTGTGTGTGTGTGTGTATGTATGTGTGTGTGTGTGTGTGTGCTTCTGTGTGTGTGTGTGTGTGTGTGTGTGTGTGTGTGTGTGTGTGTGCATAGGCCACAGCTGATCTGTGTTGCTGCATGTTGTTGCTGTCACACCTGCTGTGTGTTTGACCGTGCTTCAGAGACAGGTGCGTCTTCCTGAACTCTGGGGAACAGCTGCAGAGAGCGCTCTGTTCAGGGCTGCTGAGAAGGAAACACACACACAGAAGCACACACACACACAGAAGCACACACACACACACACACACACAGAAGCACACACACACACACACACAGACACACACACACAGAAGCACACACACACACACACAGAAGCACACACACACACACAGAAGCACATACACACACACACAGAAGCACAAACACACACTCACACACAGAAGCACACACACACACAGAAGCATGCACACACACACACACAGAAGCACACACATACATACACACAGAAGCACACAAACACACACAAAAGCACACAGACACACACACACGCACAGAAGCACATGGAACACACACACAGAGGCACACAAACACACATATGCACACAGAAGCACACACACATACACACTCACGTACACACACAAACACACACACTCACATACACGCACACACAGAAGCACATGGAACACACACGCACACAGAAGCACATGGAACACACACACACACAGAAGCACATGGAACACACACTCAAACACACAAAACTCTACTACATCGTTAAAGAGATATATATCTTCTATAGGTCTTAGCCAGACAGGCGGACACATACACAACATGGATACATCCATCCATCCATCCATCCATCCATTATCTACTGCTAATCCCTGGGAGGGATTGCAGTGCCGCTTGTTCCCATTTAGGGGTCACGGGTGACTGGAGCCTAACCCAGTAGCTTTCGGGCCATAGGCAGGGTACACCCTGGACTGGGGCCAGCAAGTCGCAGAACATGGATACATACTTACTTTATACTGCCTTCCTTGCATAGCAACAGTAATATAGCATCATCATCATTGATCCATTCATTCATTCAACAGCCTGGTCTTAACATCTCCTAGAGCAGGGGTCTCCAATCCTGGTCCTCGAGGGCCGCTGTCCTGAAGGTTTTAGATGTTTCCCTGCTCCAGCACACCTGATTCTAATGAATGAGCCATTACCAAGCTCTGTGGAAGCTTCATAATGACCCTTTATTAGACTCAGGTGTGCTGGAGCAGGGAAACACTGAAAACCTTCAGGACAGCGGCCCTCGAGGACCAGGATTGGAGACCCCTGTCCTAGAGCAAACTGACTTAGAGAGAGGTTGGTCTCACCTGTCACCAGGTTCCCAGGCCAGGGCTGTGGAGAGATGCCTGGACTGGAGTGGGAGCTACTTGCGTCAGGAGGAGGCCTGTCACCATGAAGGTGCCCTGCTCCCTCTTCTGCTCCCTGTGGTTCCTGCTGCTGCTGGGGGCCGGATCCCTGCTGCTGCTCGTCCACCTGCAGGACGTGTCGGAGATACTGCAACGCTCTGCAGGTATGTCCCTACTGGCCACAGGTCAGTCTCTCAAGGCCACAGGTCAGTCTCTTCTGGCTGTAGGTCAGTCTCTTCTGGCTGTAGGTCAGTCTCTCAAGGCCACAGGTCAGTCTCTTCTGGCTGTAGGTCAGTCTCTTCTGGCTGTAGGTCAGTCTCTCCTGGTCACAGGTCAGTCTCTCCTGGTTGTAGGTCAGTCTCTCCTGGCTGTAGGTCAGTCACTCCTGGTCACAGGTCAGTCTCTCAAGGCCACAGGTCAGTCTCTCAAGGCCACAGGTCAGTCTCTCCTGGCTGTAGGTCAGTCTCTCTTGGCTGTAGGTCCGTCTCTCAAGGCCACAGGTCAGTCACTCCAGCCTTAGTGGACAGAGAGACATGTCTGTTTGTGACTGTGCTTCCACTGTTTGAATTAAGGAACTCAAAGATTGATTTCCCACGAGTCTGCAGGAGTGAGAGAGGGACTTGAGAGATGTGTGATATTTTTTATATGTATGCCTAGCAGATATAGAATAGCCTGTGGGCGTGACCAAGCCTGTGGGCGTGGCCATGTCTGTGGGCGTGGCCTTGCCTGTGGGCGTGGCCATGCCTGTGGGCGTGGCCATGCCTGTGGGCGTAGCCGTGCCAGCAGGACATAACACTCTTCCTGTGGCTCCTTAAATCAGTGTTCTTTTTTTTACTGCAGAGATTAACAAAGCAAACAGCAGGGTGTGTGTGTGTGTGTAGAGTCATGCTGACCTGGGTATCTCCATGTAGAGGGCTTGAATCCTTCAACACCTGGTCACAGTGCAGCACCTGCTGCGCTCTGTCAAGTCTCTACACAGCTCTCCCCCTCTTCTGATTGGTTCTCCCACAGTGTCCAAACGCTAATTGATTAGCTGTTTATTGATTTTCTCTTTCTGGGAGGGAGGGGCGGAGCGCTGAATGAGATTATCTTGGGAAACTGTAACTCACTCTGTTCCAAATATGTTGTTGATTGAACCAATCGCATCTCTGTTTCTGATGTGTGAAACCCGATCCCTTTGCTTGCTCTGCAACCTGCCATTTGAACTGCCACTTAACTCCTCCTATACTTGGAGGGATTATCTAAAAAAAAACTTTTATGGTTTGTAACTAGATTTCCGTTCCGCATTTGAAGATGAGGGGAGGGGGGGGGATTAATGTATATTCACAGCTATTACTTAGTAACATCTTATTTCCACCTGAACCATTGTGCCTTGGTCTCGTTTGTAATTACGTCCTGTGCCTGCTCGACTTCCTGCGGTAGCTTGAATGCCAGTGAGATAGTGGCAGTTTAGTTCCGGGCCTCATTCAACACTGTCTGCTTTCAACTGAGGTGAGTCTGCTGAAGAATAAGTCACATTTAATCACAACAAAGCCTTCTTTTCCCTTCTGGCCCTAGTTTGCACTCTGTGTAACTGTGAGACTTGATGTTTGAAGCGACCTAATGCTGTGTGAAAGTTTGAGTATGGGTGTGAGATGCATGAAGTATGTCCAATTTCAGTCAAAACAAAAACACGTCACGGCAAGTTAATTTGAAGTGGGAGGTTTAATTAATGTTCTCTGTGGGTGGTCCACTCTGGGATAGACTTCCTGCAGGGGTGGAAAACCATTACACAGGCTGTCTCACTGTCTCTTCACAATGAGGATGTGTTCAGTCAACAGAAATACCTCAGTTGGTATTTTCAGTGGGTCTTCGTCTGTCATGATTAATTTTTAGTTCAAGCTGGCGATTCCTCGTCAAGGTTATTTTGGGGGTAATTCTGCCAGTGTCTGTCTGCCTGCCTGCTGTGTGTTTTAAACACTGTCTACTGTTCTATAACTTCATCTATTCAAGTAGACCTCAGAATAAGTTGATGTTGGAGCCTGAATCCAGGGAAGACTGTTTTCTACGCAACAATCGTATCCATGTCGGAACAGAGTTATACTGTTGTGGATGTGCTGCAGTATCTGTACTGCTGTGGATGTTCTGCAGTATCTATACTGCTGTGGATGTGCTGCAGTATCTGTACTGTTGCGGATGTGCTGCAGTATCTATACTGCTGTGGATGTGCTGCAGTATCTGTACTGCTGTGGATGTGCTGCAGTATCTATACTGCTGTGGATGTGCTGCAGTATCTATACTGTTGCGGATGTGCTGCAGTATCTGTACTGCTGTGGATGTGCTGCAGTATCTATACTGCTGTGGATATGCTGCAGTATCTGTACCAGGGGTTTCTAAGTATGTTCCTGGAAAACATCCTGCCTCTTGGTTTTTGCTCAACCACACTCATTCGACCTAATTCAACACTAGTTCGTTATTATTATTATTAATTATTAGAATCAGTTGCGCTAGATTAGAGTTGGAGGGAAGACCTGTTGTGATGTGTAGATAAAGAACTGAGTTACTGTGAGAGTATTTAGATCCTCCACAATCAATCCGTTTGTTGAATGTCAGTGGCTTGTCATCTTTAATGCTTCTTGAACTATCAGACGCATGCCTAACAGTGCTCCGTGGAACAGACAGCGGTTGTCTGTTCCAGTACAGAACCCTTCCTGTCCTGGAGTGTGACATCACGGGTAAAAATAGTGGTTGGTAGACAGTGAGCATCACAGTGCATTATGGGTCCTACATTCCTAGCAGATGTTGCTCTCTCTTTCAGCACACGGCAGACTTTCGCTTCGCGCGGCGAAGACTAAGGGAACGTTGAGATACAGTAATAAACCAAACTCATGGTTATGCTGATGTGTGTGCATGTGACTATATCCACGAGTACGAAACACAAATTATAAATGATGTCTACCTAGAGATGCAGGACTGATTTGCAGACACACTTTGCAGTTGTAGGAGACTGAAAGAATGAACGAGGATGACAAACGACGATACATCTGTCATGTTGGATCATACCATGTGACAAACGACGATACATCTGTCATGTTGGATCATACCATGTGTTTGCTATCGGTCCACATGCTTGTACAATACCCGTAGATAATTCAATATTTTCCCACAGCAAATAGAGAGTTATCTCTGGGGAGACTATTTAAACAGGCCTTTTTAAAATATATTCCATCTCACCGACACTTCCATCTTGCTTCGTGGCCTTGCTCTTGCTGACGGAAGCCTTACTGTATTCATATTTTTACCATATGGGTATTGTAGTCAGCACTAACACAAGGTCATCGGCTTGGCAGGAAGTGGTCACAAGACTACAGTGATCTCCTGGGTGCTTCTTGCTCACTCCTAAAGAGCTTTCTAATGAGCTGATACTCAAGGAGTAGATTTTGATCTGAAAGAACGTGAGATTTCTTAATCTACACAAGGTTATGGGTTAATGTTGATGCCTTTAAATATGCGCCTTTCTCTCGCTGAGAGGAAGTAGGGTGTTGCGTCTCTCGCCTCGCTAAATTAACGCGTAGTAATTATACCACATCTGAACCATACCGTTATCTTCCAAAGAAGAAGTTGATAGTCTTAGTCTGAGGTCAAAGTTCACGAGCGCCACCGAGAAACGTGAAACCTTCCTCCTCCTAGATAGATAAGAAGAGGTCAAGAGGTCGCGTAGAGCGATCAACTCCATTTACATTTTATTCATTAAGCAGACTCTTTATTCAAGTGGCAGATAAGCAGTCTCTGGGGTCTATTAGCATGGACTGGGAACAACCTCACACCCACAGAGACAGAATGGAACATTGTGATGTCAGAAGGCAAACATTCTAAGGATCCAGACTTCTCTCCTCATTTGCCCACCCCTGTTCTCCAGCAGAGGAGGAGAGGAGAGGAGGGGAGGAGGGGGGGCAGGGGAAACAGACAACAGGCTGCCTAGTTCCACTTCCTGCACTACACCAAGCGCAAGCTAATTGGCCAGACATCACCTGTCACTGCGTTGGGCGGTTGTTTTGCAGTAGGCTGCAAGGCCTTTGCTCGTCTTTCGAAGGTCTATTTCCTGTGTTTTAGACTGTATGAATCTTAATCAGTTTGCATGTTCAGATGAGATGTTATTTGCATCCTCTGCACAGGGAACAAAGCAACCTAATGATTTGACAAATTTGGGTGAAAAAAGTACGTTGAAGATCAGAACAGAGGAAAGGACACTCGTTTAATAAACTACTACGGCAAGCGTGCTCACGGCCCAGACACAGAGGGAAGAGTGTTGCTCAAGCTCAGATGCAGAGATCTCATTCATATTCCTTGCTCACATACAGAGTAAGTGCAGCTCAGCCCAAGACTGAGAGACGATAGAGATGGGAGAGAGGGATAGAGGGAGAGAGGGAGAGAGGGAGAGAGGGAGAGAGGGATAGAGGGAGAGAGGGAGAGAGGGTGAGAGGGAGAGGGAGAGAGGGAGAGAGAGAGAGAGGGATGGAGGAGAGAGAGGGATAGAGGAGAGAGAGGGATAGAGGAGAGAGAGGGATAGAGGAGAGAGAGGGATAGAGGAGAGAGAGGGATAGAGGAGAGAGAGGGAGAGACGATAGAGATGGGAGAGAGGGAGAGAGGGATAGAGGGAGAGAGGGATAGAGGGAGAGAGGGATAGAGGGAGAGAGGGAGAGAGGAGAGAGGGAGAGAGGGAGACAGGGAGAGAGGGAGAGAGGGAGAGAGGAGAGAGGAGAGATAGAGATGGGAGAGAGGGAGAGAGGAGAGAGGGAGAGAGAGGGAGAGACGATAGAGAGGGAGAGAGGAGAGAGGGAGAGAGGAGAGAGGAGAGAGGAGAGAGGGATAGAGGAAGAGGGATAGAGGGAGAGAGGGAGAGAGGGAGAGATGGAGAGAGGGAGAGAGGGAGAGAGGGATAGAGGGAGAGAGGGAGAGAGGGAGAGAGGGTGAGCCTCAGTAGAGAGTTTGAACCACGTCAGACGTTGCCCGACCTGGGTTGACATGACCAGAGTCAAAGAGGGAAGCCAGGGCTACTGATGTCTGTCTCTGAGGAACCTCCACCTGTCTCTAGAGGAACCTCTGTCTCTGTGGAACCTCCACCTGTCTCTAGAGGAACCTCTGTCTCTGTGGAACCTCCACCTGTCTCTAGAGGAACCTCTGTCTCTGTGGAACCTCCACCTATCTCTAGAGGAACCTCTGTCTCTGTGGAACCTCCACCTGTCTCTAGAGGAACCTCTGTCTCTGAGGAACCTCCACCTGTCTCTAGATCTCAGTATTGTTTTCAACAGTTATGAATATACATCTCTCGAGAACATCTATTTTCCCTAACTCTAACCCTATTTCTAGACATAAAATGCCTTTCCTCTAATAATGCTTGACTATTGTGTCAATGACTGAGCCAGGATGTGTTTATAAAGGATTACAGAGTATGTGTCATCATAGGGATTCACGGTACAAACTAACAATTTCTACGTTTCCTGGCGCTGGATGTGCTTTGTGGGCTTGTCTCTGTTCTAATGGATTCTCACCCTGTTGTGGTTTGGCAAGCTTGCATGGAAGAGCCAGATAATTAATCTGACTGGATTTAGTGACTATGATGGCTGGTGATCGCTGTGTTGCTGCTGCTGTTGTTATGTTTTATTGTAATGCATGAGGAGTTTCATGTAAAATAAGTTTGGCTGGCATTCAATGTGCTAATTGTAGCGACAAGAAGCTGTATAGTTGAAAGGTACAGCAATATCAAAGTAACAAAGAGACATAAGTACTGCAGAGTAAGATGCAGCCATTGACAGTGAACATTTTGTTCCCAATCACTTAAGTCATGTGATTACGTTTGAATGCATGTTTGTCACAGCACGTTAAGGCCTTATAATGTTTGGATATGACTGTAAGATATACCCATCTGGTAGGAGAGAGAACAGGGCCAGTGTTATAGCAATGTTATCCAGCCCCATGAAGACGACTGCTGCACACAAGGAGGAAATATTGAGAAAATGACACAAAATACCCCATATTAAAACATTTATACCGATTTTAGGAACCTTTCTACACAATTGTGCTCCGGTGTAAAAGTATTCATTTGTTACACAGATTCAAACACTCCACATCCACATCTTACCTGCTCTTGGTATTTTGCCAATAAACCTTCCCACTAGTTTCGAACTTTCTTCAACAATTGATCACGTATGGTATTGTGCTGGACGTGATCTGAGATTCTCAGATGACTGAGATGAACATATGGCCAACTGGGTAAACAATGCAGCTAGTTCTGCAGAACTTTTACGGCTTCATTTTAAGTGTCGTTCGTGTGAAAGATGAGATGCGCCACCATATGGAGAGAGGAGCTGCAGTCATCGTGTCTGGAATAGAAATGAGCTGTTGTCCTCTGCTGCTCCTTAAAGACACATGGTACACGTGAACACACCTGGACGCACCTGAACACACCTGAAACACGCCTTAACACATCTGAACACACCTGAACACACCTGAACACACCTGAAACACGCCTTAACACACCTGAACACACCTGAACACACCTGAACACACCTGAACACATCTGAACACACCTGAAACACACCTGAACACACCTGAAACACGCCTTAACACACCTGAACACACCTGAACACACCTGAACACACCTGAAACATGCCTTAACACACCTGAAACATGCCTGAAACATGCCTTAACACACCTGAAACACACCTGAACACACCTGAACACACCTGAACACACCTGAAACATGCCTTAACACATCTGAACACACCTGAACACACCTGAAACACAACTGAGCACACCTGAACACACCTGAGTGCTCAGCGTGAGGCCATGCTCAGTCTCAGAATCTGCTAATCGATTGTTTATTCACAAGATGATGAACTTTGAACCTTGGGCGATTAGACGTGTCTAACATAACATTTGCTTTCCTCTGATTGACTTGCATTGGTGATCCTGCCAAATACCCCCAGTTTAATGCTGTCCCTGTTAATGTGGTTGTCAAAATAATGTATTCTGGTTTATTACTCTGCGTTTTCAGCACCTCTCACACGCTGTTTAGAATGTCAGATTCCAAAAGTTCTAGAACATCCCGCATGAGATTCATGAGCTTGGATGCATTAGTGTCCGTTGAACCACAACACATTATCTCATGCTGACAGCTTATCAAGCTAAAACGACTTCCTACTGCCTTAATTGCCTCTTTCACCTCTCTGACACGAGATAGAAAATGTTATGTATTTATTGGTGGGTTTTATGAGTGAATAGGTCAGGAAGAGTCTGTTTTTTGATGGGGCTACTCGCACTTTCATTTAGCCATCACAGAGCCATTAGAAACATGCAGTGCTTTTAAATCACAGTCTATGAGCTCAGAGAACTCTGGCTCAACAGACCATTCTAAGTTCTCCAAATTCTATATCTGGGTAGGACTTTCGTAAATATGTTGTTTTGCTGCAAAAGCCGCAATCAATATTAGCATGAAGTGATTATGTATTGTAGAATATTAATCCTACAATATATTCACATTGTACTCCATGCTGAAAAATACCCCATAACACATTGTACTCCATGCTGAAAAATACCCCATAATACAGTATATATCCCATGCCACAGAAAACTCCACTCAAACGTTCATTCCAAACTACTGTACATGATACCCGATACTGCAGCATGTTCTTATAGTGCTAAAAACTACAGTACCCTAGTACAGCACACTACAGTCTTCAAATCTACAATATATTACAATACAATGTATCATTGTATATTCTTGGGGTGATTATTCAACTACCACATTATGTTCCATAATACAGTATTTTGTTCAGATGAGGATAAACTACCACAGTGTGTCCAGGCTTCAGTTCTTGTGGCGAGGGACAACGATGTTTATTTCAAGTTACCAATTAACAGAGGGTGTGTATTGTGTGGCCGTTATGTAAATACGTCAGGAAACATGCATCAGTTGGAGACAGTGAAGCGATACAGAAATGGAATCTGTTTTGCATCTGTTTTGTCCTTTTGTCTCGTCAGCACAGACAACTTCTTGGTCCTCCCTCTGATCCTAACTCTGACCTTCGAGTTAACGTGGCCCCACGCCACAACGTCACTAAGTCACTCTGCCTCCGTCTTCTCTGACTTCATTCCTAAGGATTCCCTTCCTGCTTCTGGGCTGGAGGGGTGCTGAGCGACCTGAGCCAAGGCCTCAGAGCCAACCTCTAACGCAGAGGTTCTTAACCTTGTTGGAGGTACTGAACCCCACCAGTTTCATATGCGCATTCACTGAACCCTTCTTCATTGAAAAACGGAAATATGATTTTTTTCAAAGTCATATAATCACATGAGTCAGGTGTCTGTCTTGACCTCCACCGAACCCCTGAGACTGACTCATCGAACCCCTGGGGTTCGATGGAACCCAGGTTAAGAACCACTGCTCTAACGTCTGTCACCTCCTAGCCTGAGCCAAGGCCTCAGAGCTGACCTCTAATGTCACCTCCTAGCCTGAGCCAAGGCCTCAGAGCCGACCTCTGACGTCACCTCCTAGCCTGAGCCAAGGCCTCAGAGCCGACCTCTGACGTCACCTCCTAGCAAGGCCACATGTCCAGATCAGGCTGGATCAGATGTCTCCTCTCTCGGTGATCTCAGTACCTCTGTGTCTGCCTGGAAGCTTTTGAAGGCTGTGCTGTTGAAATGGCTGCTGTGTTTCATCAGTAATCATGCGCTGGTTTTACCTAAACAGATGGATTCCTCCCCGCTGTTTTATTTATCAGCTAGTTTTTGTGCTCTCAGATCCTAGCTTCATGTCATCTTGCTTGTCGTTGCCTTGAATAGACTCAACCACAGCCCTATGAATAACACAACCAGATGAATAATACAGGACAGGGAACAGGGCTTGTGTTTTCCAACTCGAGAGTGCACATTTTGTGTGTGTGAGTTGTGTGTGCGTCTGCTTGTGTGTGTGTGTGTGAGTTGTGTGTGCGTCTTCTTGTCTGTGTGAGTTGTGTGGGTTTGTCTGCTTGTGTGTGTGAGTTGTGTGTGTGCGTCTGTTTGTGTGTGTGTGAGTTGTGTGTGTGCGTCTGCTTGTGTGTGTGTTGTGTGGATGCCTCTGCTTGCCTGTGTGAGTTGTGTGTGTGTGGGTGCGTCTGCTTATGTGTGTCTGCGTGTTGTGTTTGTGTGTGTGTATTTGTATAGGTGTGCGTGTGCGTGTGTACACTTACAAGAACAGCCCAAACACTGAAAGCACGTATCACCTGCAAGTTCCAAACCTGGTAACGATGACACCATTCAGTCAAAACACAACCTCTATCAAAACCTGAACTCAGACACCAGGTTGACAACTTCTAAGCAGAAAGTTCCGGAAGGAGCACCATCAGTGAATGATGGAGGAAGGACAAGTGGGGGTGGGGGGGAGGAGGGGGAGGAGGGGGAGGGGGGTGAGAGCAGGGGGAAGCTGTGAGGGCTGAGAGCCAGAAACTCAAGTGCTGCAATGCATTCTGGGAAGGCTTGGAGAAGACAGCTTTATGCCAAAACACTGGAGACCTGTCATGGAAGCTGAGTGATGAAGCACATCGCATCAACAAAGTGCCACGACATGCAGAGACCTTGAACAGAAGGCTCTTCCAGAACGTTCCAGACAGGACGGGCTGTTAGAGGAAGACAGAAGGCCAAAGGACACCCTGACTTCTGGTGTTGCGGACGGAAGCCGGACTGATTCTCATTCACAACCACGGAAGCACGACCTGCCGAAGGTCGTAAGACGAGTTAGATGTGCAATGCAACAGAAGAAAAGGTCACTGTGGGTTTATGAATATTAGCATCTTATCTGCATACTGCCAGGGTTATTACAGCTTATAGCATCTTATCTGCATACTGCCAGGGTTATTACAGCTGATAGTCATGAAGTACTGGATCGATTCAGGAATTTTCATTATACTTCATCTGGGACTGGGGGAAATACTATGGATTTCAGGAAAAGAAATTCGTTTGGATTCATTTATAACTTCTTACATGAAAACTAGTGAATTTAATGAGCACGACTCTGGACATGATTGTTATTGATAAATGAAGTTCAAGATTACTTTCTAAGTACTGCCAGTGTTGGAGATTACAAGTTAGTAAGACAGCCAGGGTGATTTTCAACGTATCATGCCGCAGGTTGATTTGGTAATGGGCATGTCTCTGGAGTGCGGGGCAAGTGCGGTCAGTGAAAGCCAGCTCTTATCTCCTCACCTCTCCACCTCCCTGACTCTGACTCTCCCTGACTCTGCCTCCCTTTTCTCCCTGGACTCCCCCTTTCAACCTCGCCGAAGGTTATCTTTTATTGATGGAACAGTTATGAATATTTCAAAACGTTTCAGCGTGACTTGAAAGGCTTCCACCGTTTGCTGGCGAGCGAGCAAACCTGTCACAATGTTTCCTGCTCGGTGCCGAGTTAACGAGTTGAATCAGAGAGATGGAATAGAGAGCCTGGGGAACGCGAGAGATGACTTCGTAACGACGGCGCAAAGAAATGTCCGGCACGTCAACAAACTCAGTTCATACCTCTTAGCGTGTGGTACACACGTGTGCACTTACAGGCATGTGACTGCATTGTACCATATTAAACACTTTGACAACCACACCGAGATATTGTTTGTGACAACAAATGCATCTGCTTTTAAGAGCAAAAAGAAAATCTGTAATTCATCTTTCCCTCTTTGGTGTGATACTTACTGCTTGTTTACAGGCGTTAGAATAACCCTGATAACCATCTTGTTTGGGTATAGTAGATAAATGATTCCTGTGTGGTGCTGCACACTAAGGATCCCTTTTACGTGTAGTTACTGATGCTGAGAAAATTACAGCTAGGAGACTTCAGCACATCAACAGCCAAAGGACTGAGAGAGACTTTAAAAAAACCCCGAAGTCTGTGTGTTTTGTGTGTCTGATCTAAGGAAGTATGCTTTTGTGCTTCTCGTCTTAACAGGATGTGACACGTGTGGCTATGATTTATGAGCAGTTCAGTTACCTGACTTTCAGCTGCTATGCATGTCTCCTACATGTCGTCTCTAACATCCAAACTTCCCATGTCTTCTCCTGTGACTTCCTGTCATGGCCAAGAACATTTCATTAGTTTCAACCAGTCTTTAGTTACGAGACTTCCATGGGAATATGTGATCACGTGACAGATCGCTTCAGTAGTGATCATCAATCATTTCAATAGAAGTCTTTGGTCTCAGGTCTACAAGCATCCTCTGCTGTGAGTGGTGCTTGTTACCATGTTACTTACCATGCCTCGTGCTTTCAGACGAACAATATGATGAAAATACATATTTTTATATTTATGCACAATAACACGTAGATTTGCTGTCTCTCTTGTGTGTGTGTGTGTGTGTATGGAGGTCGGAAGAATCGCAGGATGTTTCCTCTTAAAGCATACGTCAGTGTCACTTTGTTGATGTCAAGTGACTTTGTTGATCTATTTCTTAATGAATTGGTATTTTGTTAGGTCGGTGCTTTTCACCCAGAATGCTGCATGCGTGATGATTCATTTGACTGCCCTTGACATCACAATGGCTTCCGTTCTGATAGGATTTACTGAAATACCTGAATGTGAATCCGCGTGGATAGAAGCGCGTGCGTTCCGGCGTTCAGGGGTGTTTACAGACACGTTACTATGGCAACAAATGAGCCCATGAGGTTTGAGCACCTATAGCCCAGTAACCCAGTCGACGGTGCCTCAGGCCTCTCCTGAAACAGGAGATCCAGTCCAGTATCTGGAGATCCAGTCCAGGATCTGGAGATCCAGTCCAGGAACTGGAGATCCAGTTCTGAAACAGGGGATCCAGTCCAGGAACTGGAGATCCAGTCCTGGAACAGGGGATCCAGTCCTGGAACAGGTGATCCAGTCCTGGAACAGGTGATCCAGTCCTGGAACAGAAGATCCAGCCCACACATAGGAGATCCAGTCCTGGTTTGACCTTTTCCCAGTCCTTAGTCAGCCAGTGTGGAGCGCAGCTCTGTCTCTTGGGGAGCAACACTAGAGAAGGCTGACCAACAGCAGACTGAAAGAGTTTGACTACAAAGCTGGTGTCGAATGGGTGAAAGCTGGACCGCAGAAAGTACAGCTGTCCATGTAGGAATCCCTTTAGTCCTGTTCTCTGTCGCCAGGCAAAGCCCTGCAAGCCCCCTGTCAGTTGAAGAAGCCCCTAGTTTAAGGAGGAACTCAAGTTAGGCTCTTTTGAAGCTGATTCTTCTTAATAGATTTCAGTTGTGCTGCCCATGTTCCCTGGTTGTGGATCTATTCTAGTTACGTAGGTCACACCTCACTCTGAACTCCAGCGTTGCCACAACATGTTTGTGTGAGGGAGACAGAGAGAGAGAGAGAGAGAGAGGGACAGAGTGGAAGAGAAAGAGACAGACAGAAAGAGAGGGAGGGAGACAGAGAGAGAGACACGGAGAGAGAGGGAGACAGAGAGAGACAGAAAGAAAGAGACAGAAGGAGAGACATAGAGAGAGAGGGAGACAGAGACAGACATGGAGAGACAAAGAGAGAGAGGGACAGACAGAGAGAGAGGGAGACAGCACGATAGAGAAGAAGACAGAGACAGACAGAGAGAGATAGAGAGAGAGAGTGAGGGGGATATAGAGAGAGAGGGAGATAGAGAGAGAGAGAGAGGGATAGAGAGAGGGATAGAGAGAGGGAGAGAGGGATCGAGAGAGAGGGAGATAGAGAGAGAGAGAGAGAGAGAGGGATAGAGAGAGAGGGAGACAGAGACAAACAGACAGAGAGAGAGAGAAAGGGAGACAGTACTCCTGTGCTATCATTAGCCTGTAGCGTTCCCAGGCTCCTGGCCTCAGCTGTGGTGTGCAGGGTTGGTTGAAACAGGTGCATAGCGAGCGAGGCTCTGTGCTGGCGGCATGGAAGTAGATCAAGCTGTTGACGTGGAAACGCCTTCAGCAAGGTCACATGTCAGGAAACACACCTGTGCTATGGGCTCTCCACGCTATGTTTTATTTGTTTGTTTGTTAGCTTGTTTGTTTGTTTGTTTGTTTGTGCACCTCAGCTGCTTGCGTATCCTGTTTTCCAGTTTGTTCGCAGAGAAAGAACAAGAGAACAATAAAACAAGAGAAAGTCTGATGGAAATTATGAGACAGAATGCAGAAGGTTGTAAAGTGTGGATGAGAGAGGATGGAGAAGGTTGTAAAGCGTGGATGAGACAGGATGGAGAAGGTTGTAAAGTGTGGATGAGATTTTAAAGTGTGGATGAGACAGAATGCTAAAGGTTGTAAAGTGTGGATGAGACAGGATGGAGAAGGTTGTAAAGTGTGGATGAGACACGATGATGGTGGTTGTAAAGTGTGGATGAGACAGGATGGAGAAGGTTGTAAAGTGTGGATGAGAGAGGATGATGGTGGTTGTAAAGCGTGGATGAGAGAGGATGCAGAAGGTTGTAAAGCATGGATGAGGTTGTAAAGCGTGGATGAGAGAGGATGCAGAAGGTTGTAAAGCGTGGATGAGAGAGGATGCAGCAGGTTGTAAAGCGTGGATGAGGTTGTAAAGCGTGGATGAGAGAGGATGCAGATTGGTACACTACTGATATTACTCCTACAGTGACACCAGCCAGGTTTAAGCTGTGGTCTCTGCCAGCCCACACTGAGTTGTTAACCATCATGTTTTCCCAACAGCACATTCTCACCAAAATGAAAGACTGCAGTTCTAGTGGCCCCAACATATTTCTCCCTCAGGGATGAATATTCAAATGTATGTGTTTCCCTAATGTTAAGAACAATACCCGCTCTGACTTCAGGGACATGGAAGGACAGCTGGCTAACTGGCGCATCTTCCTCCAAACTGACAGCAGACAGATTCAGGTCTAAATCTGCCGTTTGGCTGCTAAATAATTGGTTCTTCAGCACAGCAGGGCCTTCTCTCCTCTCTCCTCTCTCCTCTCTCTCTCTCCTCTCTCCTCTCTCCTCTCTCTCTCTCCTCTCTCGTTCAGTCTCCCTCCCCTTCATCTTCTCGTCTTCTTCTCTCTTTTCTCTCTCCTTCATTCTCCGTCTCTTCCTTCTCTCAGTGTCTCCCCTCCTCTCCTTGTCTCTCTGCTCCTGCTCCTCTCTCTCTCCTCTCTATCTTCGATAATCAACATTCTGTAAGTTGGCCGTATGACCACGTGCTTCCCTGGATGTATCGATGAGCAGAAGCAGTTGGATCTTGGATAGCTTCGACACAGCTCCTTCGACTGCTGACACTGCTGTACTCCATCCTTCTCTAATAACGCATCTACTCCTCTCCCTCCGTGATCACCTTGGCAAGGGGAGAGGAGGAGGCGAGGGGGGGGTGGGATTCAGTTGTGGCGCATACGGTCGCATCTTTGAAGGATAGATATGTATTTTACTTCTATTGTTCGGAGAGACCAGAATTATTGGCAGGCTGTGATATGGAAGCTTGTGAATGCTGTGGACATAGAAGGCGAGGGGAGGGAGAGGAGGAAGGGGGAGAGGGGAGAGAAAGAGGAGCAAAAGGGAGGGAGAAAGGGGGGGGAGAAGGGGGGAAGGGGAGAAAGGGGGAGAAAGGGGAGGGGAGAAAAGGGGAAGAGGGGAGAAAGGGGAGGGAGTGGGAGAATGGGAGGGAGAGGTGAAAGGGGAGAAAGGGAGGGAAAAGGGAGGGAGAAGGGGAAAGGAATTCTGGAAGGCAGCAGGTGTTGTGGTCGTTACGTCTCTCTGAAATAGAAACACAAACATGGCAGTTGTAGACGTACTTCTCATTAGAGAGCCAAACCAAGACAGTGGTAATGCAACTCTACTGTAACAGTCACGCCTGCAGTGTTCAGTCTCTCTACCCTACTGACGTCCTCCTCGTTTTCACACCTCAATATAGCCATCCCAGAATAGTTCCTGTAACATCCATCCTCGTACGCAGTCTCTCTATCTCTGGCCTCACTTCTCCTGAAACGTGTTTAGCTCCGTCGCCCACGTCGCGTTGCCGTCGACGACGAGCTGATATGCTGGGTGGCGACACGGTGGTTTGTCACGTTTTCCTGTGACATCACAGCTCAAGTTTTCTACTTGGCGATGGCTCCGCTGTGAGGCCACTATCCTGGATCAGCAGCCTACACTCGGTCACAATGAAGCGTTTAAATCTTGCGTTGTATTACGGTTGTGTGTGATGATTGTGTGTGCATCTGCACTGTGTACATGTGTTACTTGAGTTGCGCCGTGGGAGTGTGTGATTGTGTGTGAGAGAGTGGTGTAGTATCCGGCTGCTCCTGTTGAGCATTGTCAACAGTGTTGTACACCTCAGCCTTGGTGCTCATCTTCTGAACACAAAGCAAAGAACACAGCAGTGAAGCAACAGACAGAGAGGAGAGGAAGAGAGAGGAGGAGTAGGGAGGGAGAGAGCGGGGAAGGGAGAGGGGGAGAGAGAGGGAGGAGGAGAGAGGGAGAAGGGGGAGAAAGACGAGGGAGAGGGATAGAGGGGGAGAGAGGGAGGAGAGAGGGAGTGGAAATATCGAAAGTGAGCAGATTGTTAAAGGAAAGAGAGCATAGACTTATCAATTGCGACGAGAAAAGGAAAGTAGAAGTAAGTCCAGGTGGCAGTGGAAGAGTTAGGAGACGAGTAAAAAGAAAGCACAACTTGAGGGACAGAGAGATACACAGAGAGAGGAGAGAGATGAGGAGAGAGAGAAAGAGAGGACCGAGAGATGAGATACAGAGAGAGAGAGAGAAGTAAGAGAGAGAGATAGCGAAAATGAGGAGATGTGAAGGAAGGAGAGAGAGAGAAGAGGGAGGGGGGAGAGAGAGAGTTTAACTTGGTGTTCAGTAGATGGGGGGGGGAGAGAGATGGAGATGAGAGGGAGAGAGAAAGAGGAGATAGTTTAGAGGCAAAAGGAAAATTAGCAGCAGAGATGACAGCAACAATTGTTTGCTGCAGTAATTATGTGAGTGAGGCCTTGTGATATGACCCAGTTCCCTCAGTGATCAGGAGTTATGCAGGAAACACTCTGGGCTTACAGGCATCGGTCTCTGGCTGAGTCAGTGGAGAGTTTATCATCATCTGTAGGTGTAGTTGGTGAGGTTAGGTGTGTGTGGTTAGTGTGTGGTTAGTGTGTTTCTGGTGAGTGTGAGGTTAGTGTGAGGTTAGTGTGAGGTTAGTGTGAGGTTAGTGTGAGGTTAGTGTGAGGTGAGTGTGTGGTTAGTGTGTTTCTGGTGAGTGTGTGGTTAGTGTGTGGTTAGTGTGTTTCTGGTGAGTGTGTGGTTAGTGTGTCTCTGGTGAGTGTGTGGTTAGTGTGTTTCTGGTGAGTGTGTTTCTGGTGAGTGTGAGGTTAGTGTGTCTCTGGTGAGTGTGAGGTTAGTGTGTCTCTGGTGAGTGTGTGGTTAGTGTGTTTCTGGTGAGTGTGAGGTTAGTGTGTCTCTGGTGAGTGTGAGGTTAGTGTGAGGTGAGTGTGTCTCTGGTGAGTGTGAGGTTAGTGTGTTTCTGGTGAGTGTGAGGTTAGTGTGTCTCTGGTGAGTGTGAGGTTAGTGTGAGGTTAGTGTGAGGTTAGTGTGTCTCTGGTGAGTGTGAGGTTAGTGTGTTTCTGGTGAGTGTGAGGTTAGTGTGAGGTTAGTGTGTTTCTGGTGAGTGTGAGGTTAGTGTGAGGTTAGTGTGTTTCTGGTGAGTGTGTGGTTGGGTAAAAGGCTTGGATGGCCGTATACAAATCAGAGAAAGCAGGAGAGGAAGTCAGTGAGTGGTCGGTCATCTGTGGCTGCAATACAGCCTCGAATCATTTTGTCAATATTTGACAAGTTGATATTTTGAGTGTGTTTTGAGTGTTTGTTTGCAAAGTAATGAGCTCTTCAAAACCCTCAAGATGAACTACCATTAGCAGCAATGCAACATTAATATAGTCGTATGTAGTGTTCTGCTGTTCATGCTGTCAGCACTGATGTCTTGAGACGATGCTGACTGCATCAAGCACAGTCAGCGTTTATGGATATTTGCCGCTGTAATGATTTCTATCCTTGTTCTGCCTTGTCATTTGTTTTGTTTTTTGTGTGTTTTTTTTCCCAAAGACACATGGAACTGTTTTCAATAATCGTGACAAAATGACAATGAGCAGGTTTAAAAACATGGCAAGCTAAAGGTTTATCAAGGATTCTTTGTTTGTGGATAGAAACATCTAAAGATCAAAACTTCAGATGTAAATGATCAGTGTTTGAATCTCGTTTCTACAGGGATCATCTCCGGATGATGTGAGAAAGGCTGCCACAGCTTTCATCTTAGTGTCTCTATCTCTTTTAACCTCACAAATGCATCCTCTCCCTTATGTCTCTCTTGTTCACCCTTTGTCTTTCTCTCTCACACACCTGCTCTGGAGATCAAAACCTCATCTTGAGTCATCTCCTAGTAACGCTCTGTGTAGCACGCTGGCCCCTCCTGCCGCATGACTTCTCATCACAAGATTGTCATCTCAGCGGTATACGTACATCTTTAATCAGGACAGGAGAATATTATCTGAATCGAGCGTACGACAGCTTCAAACTCTCTGGAAGGAAGCAAAAACGTCAAAGGGTTCCAGTCAACGAGCAAAAGCACGTTGTCAGTTATTGTTTTCAGAAAGCTGTTCTTGACTTATTTGAGAGAGAGTTTTTTCTCTCATCCTGTTCAATTCATTTCTTTCTTTCTCCTCCGGCTCCAGGTGCGAAACCTGTAGGGGCTCCGAGATGGCCAGCTAAGAAGGTAAGCATGTCTGCGTGTTGTTGGGTATTAAAAACCATGAAATGGCACCACCTTGTGGAAATCTGCTGAATCACGCTTTTGTACCCGTTGGTGTGTTTTGTTCCTCAGGGCCAGGATGCGTATCCAGCAGGGATGGAAAGATCTGCTCCTAGTTTAGGTGACATCAGAGACGGTCCAGAGGTTGAGACTGAGTTCTCCACGTCTCCCCTCCCCAGACAAGCCACTCCCTCCCAGCCACTGTCTGACCCTCCTGGCTCACACTCTGGAGACGCAGGGAGAAACACCAAACTACCCATCGCCAAACGCCACAGGAAGCTTCTGTTAAAGAGTGGCACCCCTTCAGGCGAGGAGGACCAACATCAGCAGGCTCTGGCCCGCAGTCAGGAGACCCGTCGACAGCTTCTGAGGGAGGTCTGTGCTAAGTACCATCCCAGCGTGGCGGAGGCATCTGGCCGGCAGGTGGCCCGGGTGTTTGTGGAAGACAGGTCCGGTCTGCTGTACTGCGAGGTTCCTAAGGCGGGCTGCTCCAACTGGAAGCGTGTTCTGATGGTGCTGGATGGCAGTGCCGCCTCCATCCATGGCATCGCCCACAACGACGCCCACTACGCCAACCGCCTTCGGCGTCTGGACGCGTACGACGCCGCAGGCATCGCCCAGCGTCTCCGCCTCTACACCAAGGTGCTGTTCGTCCGCGAACCTTTTGAGCGCTTGGTGTCAGCGTTCAGGGACAAGTTTGAAAGCCCTAACTCCTACTACCACCCTGTGTTCGGCCGGCCAATTATCTCCCGGTACCGTGCCAACGCGACTCGCACCGCCCTGAGGACGGGCGCCGGGGTGACTTTCCGGGAATTCATCCAATACCTGCTGGATGTAAGGAGGCCGGTGGGCATGGATATCCACTGGGAGCCGGTGAGCCAGCTGTGTAGCCCCTGCCTGGTCAAGTACGACTTCATCGGGAAGTTCGAGTACCTGGAGGACGAGGCGAACTACCTCCTGCGGAGCGTGGGGGCTCCCAGTAATCTCACTTTCCCCGTTTTCAAAGACAGGAACCCAGATGCAGAGAGAACATCTGCCAGAATCACCCAGCGCTACTTTGCACAGCTGAACTCCACTGAGCGACAGAGGGCTTACGACTTCTACTACATGGACTATCTGATGTTTAACTATCCTAAACCTTTCATGGATCTGTATTGAACACTCAGGTTGCCAGGTTGGAGATTGTTGACATTTCTATAGAGAGATTATCCCGTGGGCCTTGAATTAGCACTACAGACACATTCGAAAACATTTTAAATGTTCTTAATTGTGATATTATATGGTGATGTGTGCTTTTTTTTATTTGACTGTTATGAGCACAGGTCTTATAACCTTTAAGTTTACTGCTTTTAAAAATGTTATTATTCGTAGGAAATGCACAAGCTAGTTGACTTGGTCGATGCACTTGTATACTACAATAGATTCCTGAAGTGATATTGACTGGGTGACATTGATTGGTGCGCTCTATAATGGGATTTCATAAACGTGACTGAAAACGTCTATTAGCAGTCCGAGAATGGAGCACTGTCTCCCTTTGAAACACTGCGACTTCTGTGAAGTCAATTATCAGGAGGTAAATGAGTTGTTAACAAGCTTGTTACCCCACACATTCTGAATGAAGTGTTCCCAGATAAACCAGCAGCAGTTTATAAAGTCTGATAGACGGCAAACCGCTGGGAGATATTCTCTTGGATTTCACTGATGACCTTTTGTTTGGAATGTGTTTTTGAAGATAACATGCAAATGTGCGGCGATAGAAAAAGATTCAGACAGGTGTGGGGTGTGTAAACATGAATCTGATGTGGTTCAGTCCGCTTCCTTTCGGCCATCAGTCCAACAGGTCAGTATTTGCTGTGAACACTCACCACACAGCAGTGTGAACATATCATCATGACAACGACTGGTGTTATAGGAAGATTATGACCACACAACATGACAGTATGAATGATGTTTTGTCAAAGTGCAATTGTATAATAATAATAATGATCCTAATAGTACTAATAATCTTGCTTTATTCATATGCCTACCAACAAAGGAAAATATATTTAAATCTTATAGTACTAAAACTGCCATTTAATGTTTGTTTTTATGCACTTTTTCTGTTAATAAATGTTAAACAAATATTTTCCAAACAAGTCCTGCAACTAAGCTCAGATCGTTTTTGTACCCTGGTCCTGTCCTCTAACCTGACTTTAGAGTCTCCCTGTCTCTCTGCTAGTTCAGTCTCCCTGTCTCTCTGCTAGTCCAGTCTCCCTGTCTCTCTGCTAGTCCAGTCTCCTGTCTCCCTGTGCAGTCACCTGTCTCCCTGCTAGTCCAGTCTCCTGTCTCCCTGTGCAGTCACCTGTCTCCCTGCTAGTCCAGTCTCCTGTCTCTCTGCTAGTCCAGTCTCCTGTCTCCCTGTGCAGTCACCTGTCTCCCTGCTAGTCCTGTCTCCCTGTCTCTCTGCTAGTCCAGTCTCCTGTCTGCTAGTCCAGTCACCTGTCTCTCTGCTAGACCAGTCTCGTCTCCCTGTGCCTTCTTCGTACCCTGAAGACCCAAATGATGGGTGAGGGGTGATGGGGGGTCCTTTGTCAGGCGAAGCCCCCCCCCCAGGCTGTGTATCAAGAAGGGGGTGTGGAGGTGGGGTGTTGAGGGTGTGGGTGGAGAGTGAACACTCAGACAATGAGATTATGTCCTTGCAATAACATTGAAATATGTGATAGCATAATATCTTTCCAGTAACATTAAACATTGTGATAAGGATATATTGGAAGAACTGTAAGTTAGCATTAGCACCGTGTATCCTTTTGTTTCACGGTGTTGTAATAGCTACCGCATCGTCTAATTATTAACGTCGTAAGTAAATTGCATTTTGAGTGTTATCTTAAAAGCACTTGATCATCCATTTCGCAGGGTATTGAAAATGATTTTTTGGTCGTACGCTTTAAGCGTATTTGAACCAGCACCACTGTTGGTTGGACCATTACAGAGACAGTTCACAATGATTAAAAACCAACTGATTCCGACATCTTTAACCACTGAGCTGCGTTTCCTCTCACATCATACACTCGGCATGAAATTCATAAATTAAGGAAATTAACTTTCAGCGCCTGGGGTGACTTTACAAGCTATTTAAATCTTTAAATTCACAACATCTTTTCCATACTTTATCTAATTGAACTAACCGCTGGGTTTCTTTAATTATAAAAAAAAAAAAAAGAAAAAAAATCAAGGCCTTCTGTTGATTCGCAGCAGAGGAAGGCACGTGCTCAGACTGAGCCCGCGGCAAAACCAAATGGAAGAGAAGAATTAACGCTGTAGTCCGAGTTCCGGTGTTAACAGACGCTGAGTGTATCCGACGGTATCCTTGTTTGACTTAGCTAAAACAAGACGTCGAGGCATTTAGCCTTTTGTTAAATGCATCAGCGATGCAATATGCCTTAACCAGATTTCGTAACGTTGCAGCAACATACACTGTCTTGCGTCAACAGATGAGTACAAAAAGCAAACTGAAACCTCAGTCTCAATGTGCTCCCACATAGACACGTGCTCAACAACCCTGGAATCCATCGGCGCAATGTCGTGCGCACATAGTTTACCGCAAAGGAGTGTCATAAAATTCAAACATATATAGAACGATTATATTTCTTAATCTAGTAGGCTACAGGAATGAAAAATATAATATACCCTACTGCCCTGCGGCACACATCTCCATCTACCAGTGCGCAGTAATTGAAATGGCGCATTTGACCCAAGGCGTTTTAAAGGGCGCTTTAGCAATGGCATTATGCATGACGATAGACATCATTTGTTTCTTGCGCCAGAAGGTTGTTTGAAGTTAAAAATGTGAGCTGTATTGGTGGGGGCGACGACTGAGGAAGATATAGGTTTTAACGCACATATCTAGGCAATTGCTGGTTGTATTTCAAGTCAAATAAAATAGTCTGGCGTCCAGAGATGATCCGACTTCCGC
This sequence comes from Plecoglossus altivelis, assembly GCA_036571765.1. Taxonomy (NCBI): domain Eukaryota; kingdom Metazoa; phylum Chordata; class Actinopteri; order Osmeriformes; family Plecoglossidae; genus Plecoglossus; species Plecoglossus altivelis. The sequence goes on from BROE01000003.1 coordinate 18,685,371, forward strand.
ACATCTGTATCTACAAATTATAAAAAAGCCTACGGTGCAAGAATATGTTGTAGGCTAATAAGAATAGATCTTCGTTGTAGGGAACAAGAACGCCATGCTTATGTTTAAATCAAATTGACGTGTGGAAAAGGAGGCGACTGGATCACATTTTCTTCGTGAAGAGAGCTGAAAAGGGAGGAAAAAGCTGCTCTGTTGTAACCTAATCCTTGCCCTTCTGGCGTTAGATAGCCCGAAGCAAGAATTCTTTCAGCTCTCCTCTTGTTTGGAGACGGACTGACGTTCTTGTGAGAAGCTCGGTGGCTTTATATCAGAAGACAGGCAAGAGCAACAACGGACACAGACGCTACAAACCTACATAAATCACACATACATTTGGAAGAGAGAACAGCTTTTTATGTCGTCTGTGTCTGTCTCTTCACAGGTAAGGTCGCGCTTGTTTCGTTCGTAATTTTTTTTTTTTTAGGAGAATCATGCTTGTCTGACAGGAGACTCTTAAAGCAACAGCGACTCTTAAACATCAAGATAATCTTAGATTTACAACCCAAGTTTCCATATATTTGGACATCATTCGACGAGAATACCGAGACAACGGTATTCATATCCGACTCTGGATTAAAACAGTATTTGCCGAAAGAGGAGAAAGAACGGAAGCTGCTACCGCGAACTAGAATCCTTCCCGGATCGCATCTGATCTCCTAAAATGTTTGAAACGGTACGGTGGCTTCCATTTATTAAGGTTAAATTATATGCAGCGCTAATGTTGGTCATGCATCTCTATTTTCCCAAGTGAAGGTTCAAAATTAGGCTTGGGTGTATTTTACTGTAGTTTTCATTTAGAGGTAAATGTTTTAAGCGTTATTTCTCGATTTGAGATATACAGGCTGTAGAATTAAATTGTTATGGACTGCTAGATAGATCACAACAGAGGAATATTAAAAAGTTAATAACATGGTCCAAAACGTTGATAACGTGTAGACTACACCATTTTAAATATGAAATTCTATCTTAAAACGGTTGCAGGGTTTTTCATTAGACAAGACAACACCCTGAAAATGTTTCCGAGGTCTGTTTGCGTGTTCTGCCTCAGGCACGGCCGGCGGCGAAACAGCTGAGCAAAGTTCACCTCCTGTGCACCTTTTATGGTTCAAAGAACTTCTTTACAATTGAGAGACTTTGCGGGGGGATGGTTTAATTAATCCATGCCCAATGCCCTGAGGTCCTGAACGCCCTCTGTCTCATCATCCTAAACTACTGTAGCCGTGAAAGTAGCCTTAACGTGAATTTGGATTTGAGCTTTAGATCATTCATAGCTAATCTCTCTAGAACAATATGACTGGAAAAAAGATGTATATTACAGTAACAACGGACTAGTCAAGTCTGGCTCATTGTCACATAAACTCAACGTACTTTGCATCAGTAAAAACTACTAAGTTTGAAAATAGTAGAACGACACACCTCTGCTAAACGTGGGCGTCTCAGTCATTATCCTTAATTACAAGGGCACGTTATAATGCAAAGCTGTTGGAATGGTGACGTCTCTCCATGTGTGATCAGTAAGATCAGAATGACTTGTGGTAAACGGTTACCCTACCTGTCTGAAGCGACTAAAACACAGCTCCTGTGCTTCTTATGGGAAAACGTCACCTTCAAAGTATTTTTTTTTTTTTTAACTAAAATGATTTTTAACGTGAACAGCTATGACAGGGAAGCAGGTCACATGGTCCATGTTGTGACGTGACTCGTGTTCTTGCCTTTTTAGGAGGGTCGCAGCGTGTCCAGGATGTCTCTGAGCAGGTCTCCTGTGTCTCCCCTGGCAGCCCAGGGTATCCCCTCGCCAGCCCAGCTCACCAAGGCCAACGCGCCAGTCCACATAGACGTGGGCGGACACATGTACACCAGCAGCCTGGCCACACTCACCAAGTATCCTGAGTCCAGGTGGGAGGAGTCAGGAGCAATCAAGCTTCCACATCATAGATGTTTAAGAAACTGTAAAAATGCTTAAGAAAGAATAGTCATGTTTGAGAAAGCATAGATGTGTTTGAGAAAGCATAGATGTGTTTGAGAAAGCATAGATGTGTTTGAGAAAGCATAGATGTGTTTGAGAAAGCATAGTTGTCTTTGAGAAAGTCTTGGTCTCTAGAGAACCAGGAGATCTTCTCCAGCAGGATGGGACACAGCAGAACCGCCAGAACAATTAGCACAAAACACATTTAATCTTAACACAGTTTGCATCACATTCTGCATTACAAATACTAGAGTGCCCAATTTATGGATGAGCGAGGCACATAGGACGCCAAGGCAGAAAAGAGAGGAGAGAGAGGAGAAGAAAGAAGGAGGGTATATTTTAATTGCCTTTTGGAGGACAAAGAGAGAGGAGACTTAGAAGGGCTGAGCCGGCCTGGAGCCACGAGGTGAGACTCCTGCTGGAAGACCAGAGCAGCACCTTGGGCACTCAGGAAGGAGGAGCGCTGGCTCTTAGAAAAGGATTTGGCATCGATTTACTGAGAGAGAGAGAGACACAGAGAGAGAGACACACAGAGAGAGAGAGAGAGACAGAGACAGAGACACAGAGAGAGAGAGAGAGAGAGACACACACACACAGAGAGAGACAGAGACAGTAAGAGAGAGTATAAGAAACAGAGAGTGAGAGAGACAGAGTAAGAAAGAGAGAGAGAGAGAGAGAGAGAGAGAGAGAGAGACGAAAAGGTAGAGCAAGAGATATGGAGGAGTGATAAAGCAGTTGGCTGGTACAAAGGAGAGAGGGGAAAAGAAAAAGATAATTGCGTTCCTCACCGATGTGGTACAATTGTCAAGATCAACTTAGTATGTGTCTCTACAAAGGTAATTTGAGTTCGATTTGATTCTTAATCATGAAAGAACTGACTTTGTATCAGCTATTTTAGCATGATAACTTAAACATTAGTTTGAGATATTTGTAGTTGCTAAAGTATCACAACATTATCTGTTATTGAAATGTACAATTACCTACCATCCAAATGACCATGTGTATTGATTGACATATTTACTTTGTGTAACCTTGCATTAACATATTTTCGATCATTGCAATCTTCCAGAATCAGCCGACTCTTCAATGGCACAGAACCCATTGTGTTGGACAGCTTGAAGCAGCACTACTTCATCGACAGAGACGGAGACATATTCCGCTACATACTCAGCTTTCTCAGGACGTGCAAACTGCTACTTCCAGAAGACTTCAAGGTTTTTACATTGATCTTACATTCACATTGGTTCATGTGGGAGGGTTCTAAGGTCCACATCTGACATGCCACAGAGATCAGACTCTGATCAGTCCAGTGCTGTTTTGGCTGCAGTAGCTGGTTGGTGTCGACATCGTGAGGAGCCGATATCTGACTTAACTAATTACTAGACATTTTCTGTTGGGTGGAAAAAGATCGTTCTTCCCTGAAAGTACAAAAGCTACAAAGTAAACACAGGAGAATGAGGTGATTGTGTGCATATCAGCGCATATCAGAAAGATTGTGGATGTCTACTGAAGGGGGATATTTTGGGACACTCCCCCCCCCCCCCCCCCCCCCCAAACCAAAAACCAAAAAAAGGATTTGAAAACAACTTTTATAGCGGAGCTATTACGCGAGCCAATCCTATCAGACATCTGAAATGAACAATGTGTCTCACGTCTAAAGCACAATTTAACAACTTAAATGGAAACAGCAACTTCCTCTTTATCCTAAGGCTTGTGTGGCTGAGTTATGTAAAAACGGAAAACTAAGGAAGAGGTCAAACTGATTTTTCAGATTTTTTTCTCTGCACAGAATCACATTGTTATCCTCATTCTATCACAGAACAGCAAATTGTGGAGTCTGGGTTGTACAGTCATTGATTGTGACAGTGTCATCAGTGTACCCTGGTAGCTAGATGGTAACGCACTGTGCATGGCTTGCAGCAGGGGGCAACAGTATGTTCAAAGCTAAATTGAGGAGCGAGGAAAGTGTGCGTGACCGCCACAGCATCTGTATTTATGCACGTGTGAGAGAAGTGTATTTGTCTGTGAAAGTCTTTCAAATGTGTGTGTGTATTTGTGTGTGTGTGTATTTGTGTGTGTGTGTATTTGTGTGTGTGTGTGTGTGTCAGCAGGCATATTGCCTCTTTCTCTCTCTCCTCGCATCTCTCCCTCCCTGTAGTCAGTGTTGCGTCTGTTATTCTCTCGCTCTGCTCAGGATGACTAAAACGCCCTGAAGGCAAAGCCCCTTTTTATAAAACACATCTATCCCTCGCTGGGAGCCTACAATAGAAGTTGAGCTAAGAGCCTCTGCTTTGATACCAAGTGATGCCTAAGGGGCCCAGCTCTGTGTACTCACTGTCTGCTTGTTGTCAGAAAGCGTACGGAGCAGGAAGAGAGAAAACGGAAGAAACCTTTTCTCCTTCACACGCTGGGAATTACAAAGCCATGTGTCTCCCATGTGTGGCTTGCAGTGGCTTGCACTGCGCCAGAACACTGGGTAGGGCATGCAGGGGGCAGAAACAGAACTTTGACCTGAGCATGTGACAGAGAGATGTTAAGATGTCTATTCTCTAATTATGAAAACACAAGATTTTTAAACTCTCGTGAATTTACACTTGTCTTTGATGTTCGTTGGTGGGTACAGATCTCGTGTGTGAGTGTGTGAGAGCGTGTGTGTGAGTGTGAGACGTGAAAATGTCTATTCTTAAAAAAAGGAAAACAAGATTTTTTTTTAGATAACCTCCCATTAATTTACAAGTGTCTTTGACACCGGTTGATGAGTGTAGGTCTGATGTTTGTTCTTTGTGTGTTGAAGGACTTCCCTCAGCTGTACGAAGAGGCACGTTTCTACCAGCTGGCTCCGATGGTACGCGAGCTGGAGCGTTGGCAGACGGATCGCGAGGCTCAGAAGGCGACGCCCTGCGAGTGTCTGGTGGTGCGTGTGACCCCTGACCTGGGGGAGAGGATCGCGCTGAGCGGTGAGAAGGTACTGATCGAGGAGATCTTCCCTGAAACCGGAGACGTCATGTGCAACTCGGTCAACGCCGGCTGGAACCAGGACCCAACGCACGTCATCCGATTCCCGCTCAACGGATACTGCCGGCTGAACTCTGTACAGGTGAAACTCTCCTCTGTCTTAGTCATCTCTGATGGCTCTTCACAGTACCTTAATGCACCTGCTAAAGTGGTAAACCCAGAGGAACTATGAACTGGCAAACCTAGCACTGATAACCTGTACTATAATAATAATAATAATAATAATAATATATATATATAATAATAATAATAATATATATATATAGTAATAATAATAATAATTATTATTATTGTACTGCAGATCCACTGAACACTGTAGCTAAGCTGAAGGTTTGCCCACGTGTGTCCTGAGTGTAACGTTGTTGTTCCTGCAGGTTCTGGAGCGTCTCTTCCTGAAGGGCTTCGGCGTGAAGGCGTCTTGTGGGGGCGGGGTGGACTCCTCCCAGTTCAGCGAGTACGTGTTGTGCCGCGAGCTCCGAAGGACCCTCGTCTCCACGCCCGTCCGGATCAAACAGGAACCTCTGGACTAGCTGATCGCCTTCGCCCTGCCGACGGACAATTTCTCTCTGCACCCAGAGACTTGTTGTTTGGCCTTTTGGTCCCGGTTGCCAGGTTGTTGGGTCTTTCCTGGTTCCGGTTGCCAGGTTGTTGGGTCTTTCCTGGTCGTTTGGAAACGAGCTTCAGTCTCAAGTTGCAGCTTCGGTCGTCTGGCAGGATACCGGAGAGTTAGCAAGGGAAACAGTCTGTTACCCTGCCGTCAATTACTTTACAATTATTCAGTACATGTGGGTGTGACCTTTCTATATTTGGACAGAGCGCTGGACAGCCTCTGTCAATGCTTCAGACATTTGCATCGCTGTACATAGATGTGGTGGATGGGTGGTTTTATATGTGATATGGAACCAACAGGGACATTTAAAAGACTTCTTTTGACACAAACGCGGAAACAGTCGTTTCCGTCGCGCGAATTTAACGTATTGGTTTGTTAATTCTCATGTTGTATTGATATAAAGCACAAGTCTTCCATGTTGTTTAAGAACACTGAAATTCTGCAAGTCGAATACTGTTTTCTTCTCTTTAATCTCCTCAGAAGTTGAATGAGACGCTCAAAGCTTTGACAGCTTGACACCGAACAAGAACGTTTCTTTTGAATCCATTTCTTTATTTAATTTTTTTTTGCAAAGGTACAAACAATAGTAAAATTGCATTGCCTGAAATGAATCAGGTTTGAATACAGACTGTAGGAAATATAAATAGTCACAAAAATGTGTCCTTCAAAGGATGATAAGCTGGACGTTCAAAATCCAGGTGGTTACTGAATATACACCACAGCTTCCTGTATCTGTTAGATCTATGCACTATACAAATAAATGCCCATAACAGTAAAAAAAAAAGAAATTTAAAGCATTAAAAACCCTTAATGTACAGTCATTCCAAAAAAGTCAAAAGAAAGTGACAAGATTTCAGCACATTAGGAAGCTGTGGACAATTCCATCGATGTTTCTGAAAATACTGAACAAAGAGACTAGGAAAGATATTCTGAGCATTAAAAGTAGTTGATAATAAGAATCTAAGATGGTGAGTTTCGTATAATGGTGCCGAAAGCCGTTGGATTATTTTACACAGAGAGAAACAGGGTGAACCATATCAGACAGGACACGTGTTGTAATGACCTCGAGTTTACTTCAGCAGTCTGCGTTATCTAGGTTCAAACGAGCCAGAATTGTACTTGCAGCTTCCTGTAGTCTGTTGTGGGAGAATCGTCCGGAGTCCTACTTTTATTTCAAAACTGCGTCGACCCCGTAAAAAGACCACACATAAGATGGCGGTAGGTGAAGGGTTCGTGGAGCGGCAAATATCTAAACATCCACCAAGACAGACCTCCTGCGTGTGCCAACGCCTTGTGTTAATGTCAATACAAACCAGGTCAAAACCAATACTTTCATTATCCTACTAGCACGCAAAACAGAAATGAAAACAATATCAATAGTCTTTCGAATTTATACCTAAAAGAAAGAAGGTTTGTTATCCTTGATGGTGTGACCTGCTGGCCTGTACATCGCTGGAAGGTCATCATCTCTCCGTCTTACATTCATCTAACCTCTAACAAGATTGACTACAACTGATTTGCCCTAAAACATTCAAAATAATGTGTTATAAATAAAATGTTAAAATACTCAGTACATGTACAAATACAAGATTCAAACATTATTGTAACTTTTTTTTTTGTGGTAGGTAAAGATTCATTTTGAAGTTCATATTTAGCCTGTGGTATCCTGAGTATCTGTGGGTAACAATAGCAAGATCTGACATTAAAAAATCGACTTGGATTTCTTTTGAAAATAAGACAAGAGACTAGAGTCGCTTCTTATAGTACAACTCAGAGTGACGTTCAAAACCTAACAAAAACCACCAAGTGTTTCTGAATTGTCCATTTTCAAACTAGATGTTAAACAGCCTTCCAGACCAGCAGCAGGACAGACTGAAGGACAGACTGGAGGACAGACTGAAGGACAGACTGGAGGACAGACTGGAGGACAGACTGGAGGACAGACTGGAGGACAGACTGAAGGACAGAAGGAGGACAGAAGGAGAGAGTCGACAGCTAAAGAGACACGTGACAGAGTGGCAAGCGAATGAGCGTCGAAAACGTTAAGGGGAGAGAGGAGCAGAGAGTGTTTCCACGGAGACGGTAGCATGGTGAGGGACCTCCCCCCCCCCATGTGGACAGCTACTTCAGCAGAGCCTTGTAAAGCATCAGGGAGTGTGATGTCGCTCGCTCCTGCTCCAAACACAAGATCAGGTCCCTGAGGTTGACTCGCGTGATGCGCTGACGAAGCTGCTGCCGCGAGGACGAGGCCGGGGATGAGCCGGCCCCCGAGCCAGAGGTCACCTGCAGAGAAAAGGGGTTATTATGGGCAAGGCCAGCCTCCATTGTGGGTGAGGCCAGCCTCCATTATGGGTGAGACCAGCCTCCATTATGGGCGAGGCTAGCCTCCATTATGGGTGAGGCCAGCCTCCATTATGGTTGAGGTCAGCCTCCATTATGGGTGAGGCCAGCCTCCATTATGGTTGAGGTCAGCCTCCATTATGGGAGAGGCCAGCCTCCATTATGGTTGAGGCCAGCCTCCTTTACAAGTGAGGCCAGCCTCCATTACAAGTGAGGCCAGCCTCCTTTATGGGTGAGGCCAGCCTCCTTTATGGGTGAGGCCAGCCTCCTTTATGGGTGAGGGCAGCCTCCTTTACAAGTGAGGCCAGCCTCCATTACAAGTGAGGCCAGCCTCCATTACAAGTGAGGCCAGCCTCCTTTAAGGGTGAGGGCAGCCTGCAGGCAGCTGGATGTTCAAGCTACATTTAACAAGGCTCAACTTTACTCAAGAACAAGAGAGAACTTAAATTAATGAGATTGTTTAACCATCAGAGATTTTAAAGCTTTCTGTTTTGGATTCCAAGAGAATCAAGTTCTTTGTTTTCTCCCTGAAGTTGAGTCAGACCCACCCCATCCCAACTGCTGCTCTCTCTGGAGGCGGAGGGTGCGCTGATCTCCGCACCTCGATCCACAAGCCGTCTGCGTCAGGCGGGTCACGCCCCAGGCTACAGTCATAGCTAGTACACCCCTGCTAGGCTACAGTCAGAGCTAGCACAGCCCTGCTACAGTCAGAGCTAGTACACCCCTGCTAGGCTACAGTCAGAGCTAGCACAGCCCTGCTACAGTCATAGCTAGTACAGCCCTGCTACAGTCATAGCTAGTACAGCCCTGCTACAGTCAGAGCTAGTACAGCCCTGCTAGGCTACAGTCAGAACTAGTACACCCCTGCTACAGTCAGGCCTAGTACACCCCTGCCTGGGGCTAGTCGAAGCTAGTACACCTCACGCCTGGGGCTAGTTGTAGCTAGTACACTTCAGGCCTGGGGCTAGTCGTAGCTAGTACACCTCACGCCTGGGGCTAGTTGAAGCAAACACACTCTGCCATTTAGAGACATTGCTCCAACAAACCTGATTGTCCAAAACTGTAAAATATATCATGAACAAAAGATATGTCAACTAAGAAAATAGTTCCCAAGCTTAACTCGTACGAAACAAAGCGTGACTGAAAGGGTTTCTTTCCCTGCCACTGAAAGGCCTCTGGGCTTGTTCAAGTTAAACGTTTAGAAGAGCAAAGATCCAGCCATATCTCTGTCTATAGCCATGTCCTAACTCAGCCCTTAACCACCGCACACCCAGGTGAGCAGACAGAGTCCAGCGAGTGACACGGTAGCTGACCTGGAGAGTGAAGAGGTTAGGACCAAGGTGGAGAACACGAGCCTGTCTGCTGGGAGTGCAGACAGGCAGCTACGTGAGATCAGACAGCCTCTGGCTGGGCCTATTGTATCCAGGAGGAGGCTGTGATGTGCGAGGCCTGAGGCCAAGGCTGACACCAGAGGATAGGAATGAAGCTCCAGGTCTATACAGGAATACAATCACAGTATTATAACATTCAACTGCCCCCCCAGGCCTGCTAACCCTCCCTCCCTCTCTCTCTCTGTCCCTCCCTCCTCCCCACCTCTATGTCCCTCCCTCCCCACCTCTCCATCTCACTCTCTCCATCTCTCCTTCCTTCCCTCCCTCCCTCCCTCTCGATCTCTCCTTCCCTCCCTCCCTCTCCTCCTCTATCTCCCTCCCTCTCTCCCTCCCACACACACACACACACCTCTCTTTGCTCCACATACAAACAAAACATCAGAAGAATCGTTCCCAAAGTGTCTTAAGGACAGCTCCGGATGACAGCTCTCCATGTAGTCATCCGCTCCTGGACTCCAGCTTTCAGACACAAGCAGACTTCAATCCTGTTTCTTTCCTGGAAGTGGGAGGGGGAGCTTCTGATCTGCCCCGCAGCTCCTACGCCTCATCTGCTTGATCACGTTACCCACAACCCCCTGGGGCAGGGTGTTGCTGCTAGCAACGCAGGCAACCTTACATTTCAACAAACTGAACTGGAAAATCAACAACATAATCAGACTTCTCAACTGCTAACCTATCAGTGACATCAGCCTTGTGCTGGCCAGTAGCTGTGCTGACCACATGGTCTGGAGCCATCCTGCAAGCAAACCAAACAGCTCTCACAGACCAACACACTGACTCACACAGGCAAAGCGTTTCCATATCGCTTCCATATCCCTCTCTGACTACAGCAGAATTAATTCTGGGCCCTAAAATGTTCTCTCCTGCTCCAGCGACCCCCCTGCCCTCCACCCCCCCTGCCCTCCACCCTCCCTAATCCAGGCCTCTCTCACCCAGCGCTGAGGCCACTGTGGTCTTTGTTTGCGAGTGTTGCTTGGGGGCACCCCCTAGGAGGGGGGCAAGGGGAGGGGGGGCAGATGCCCATACTGCTGCCTCGGGGGGTGGGAGGCCCCAGGGGGTGGGAGGCCCCGGGCTCATTTCTATATCTCTGCCCCCCCCCCAGGGCCAGGGAGCGAGCAGACACGCCCAGAACAGCCCACAGGCTCACACTGACCCCCTTCACTCAACTCTGGTCACAGTCACTGTGTGTGTGTGTGTCTGTGTAGGAGGGTGGGAGAGACAATGTGTGTGTTTTCATGTCAGGCAGGATTAACAAAGAGGTGAGGGGGGGGAGATGGGCCAAGAAGTGGTGTTGTGGTGGTGTAGTGTGTGAGGCCTGCAGTATTGTAGTGCTGCAGTATTGTAGTGCTGCAGTGTGTGGTGCTGCAGTGTGTGGTGCTGCAGAGTGTGGAGCTGCAGTGTGTGGAGCTGCAGTGTGTGGAGCTGCAGTATTGTGGTGCTGCAGTATTGTGGTGCTGCAGTATTGTGGTGCTGCAGTGTGTGGTGCTGCAGAGTGTGGAGCTGCAGTATTGTGGAGCTGCAGAGTGTGGTGCTGCAGTATTGTGGAGCTGCAGTATTGTGGAGCTGCAGTATTGTGGTGCTGCAGAGTGTGGTGCTGCAGAGTGTGGTGCTGCAGAGTGTGGAGCTGCAGTGTGTGGAGCCTCACGCACCTCGGACCCTGCAGAGGATCCCCCTGGTGAGTCCAGCTTGCGCTTCTTGCGCGGCCCAATGGCAGCCAGAGCCGTGAGGTTAGCCTCCCGCTGTCTGATCTGAGCCTGCTCCTGCTGCTGCATCTGGGGAGGCAGCAAGGGAGGGAGAGAGCCAGGGAGGGAGGGGAGGCAGGGAGGGAGGCAGGGAGGAAGGAGGGGACGCAGGGAGGGAGAGAGCCAGGAAGGGAGGGAGGAAGGCAGGGAGGGAGGAAGGGAGGGAGGCAGGAAGGGAGGAGGGGAGGCAGGGAGGGAGAGAGGCAGGTAGGGAGGGAGGAAGGCAGGGAGGGAGGAAGGAAGGGAGGCAGAGAGGGAGGAAGGAAAAGAGGGAGGGAGAAAATGAGGGAGGGATAGAGAAAGGATAAAGGAGACTATTTAATATATACTGTATATATTCTTAGACGACATGTCCATGCCTCAGAACCCCAATGTCCTGAAGGCTGAAGCTGCAAACTATGCTAGAACAGACCTTCCTAAGAGGCTGTGTGTGTAGGGGGGGTGGGGTCTGTGTGTAGGGGGGGTGGGTTCTATGTATGTGATGAGGAGCAGCATCGACAAAAGACATAATTCAAGGCAACGTTAGCATCCTCATGAACACACTGCAATGCTAATTAGGGAAGAAGTGATTCACATGGCAGGCACAGACACACGCACAGACACAAACAGACACATGCACGCACAGCTGCCTTCGCAGACTGGTGTCGTGCTACTGTGACCTCTGACCTGACCCCAAATAAAGAAGAGGTCTACAGCCAAGGGTAGCTCTGGATGTGAGTGTGGCGTGAGGGGGGCTTGAGGGGGAGGGGGGAAGGGGGGGCGTGACTGTTGGTGTGTGTAACTCTTGACATGCCATCAAACCTGACCACCAGAATAACAGGATTTAGAAATGCTTACATGCATCTTCACGACAAGCATGTGTTAAACAGCTTACCTCTTTAGCTTTCTGCTTTAACCGGGCCTGTTCTGGGTCCTCCTGTCTGGCTCGGCTCTGAGAGGGGAGGACAGGAGGAGAGGAAAGAGGAGAGGAAAGAGGAGAGGTAGGAGGAGAGGTAGGAGGAGAGGAAAGAGGAGAGGAAAGAGGAGAGGAAAGAGGAGAGGAAAGAGGAGAGGAAAGAGGAGAGGAAAGAGGAGAGGAAAGAGGAGATTGTACAGATGAAACTCTTTGGGGACTTTCAGAGTTACCAGGACAGTAACAGACCTGTGCTGTTACCAGGACAGTAACATACCTGTGCTGTTACCAGGACAGTAACAGAGTGAAAAGCAGAGCTGTGCTGTTACCTTGGCAGCCTTTAGAAGGATCTCTCTCTCCTGCTCGTCCTTCCTCTGTTTCTCCATCCTCTCCAGCTGCTCAAAGAAACGCAGCTGGGTTCTGACGTCTGACGACTGCTCGTACCAGTCCTCATCCTGCCCAGATAGGGAGGGGGAGAAGAGTAGGGGGAGAGATGGAGGAGAGACGGGGGGAGAGAGGGAGGAGAGACAGGGGGAGAGAGGGAGGAGAGACAGGGGGAGAGAGGGAGAAAGGGACAGTAAAGGACAGTAAAACAATATATAGTTATATGATTTTGTTTAGTACTTGCCAGTCAGAAGTCCTGCTTGCTTACATCAAAAGTTAAAAAACGACTACCGCAGTTAATAAGGATTGTTCCTGCAACCATGGTTACCTTTCCCCCGTCTGTGCGGTGCTGCGCCACCGTGGTAACCTTCTCCAAGATGGAACGCAGGCGTGTCTGGGTGGCATGGGAGATGAAGTTCACCGCCTCCACCGGGACCTCTGTCACTCCAAACCTCTTCACTGCACGGAGAGAAGGAGAGGGAGAGGTAGAGGGGGGGAGAGCAGGAGGGAGAGGTAGAGAGAGCAGGAAGGAGAGGAAGAGAGACAGGAAGAGAGAGCAGGAGAGTAAGTGAGAGAGAGAGAGGGAGAGAGTGAGAGGGAGAGTGAGATAGGGGGGGGGAGAGGGAGAGAGTGAGAGGGAGAAAGAACGAGCGAGAGAGCGAGAGAGAGCGAGAGAGGCGGAGGAGTTCACTGATTTGTCTTGTGAGGACAGCTCTCTGATCTGTGTGTGTAGGAGTTTACACTAGGGGGAACTTTGCTAGGCAGCTAGCCACTGTTAGCTCATGGTCGCCTTGAGAGTTCTGGAGCTACAGGGGAACTGCTGTCGGTCTCCTGAAATCAGATGGCGAAGCTAGCTGCTAGCAGCACAAACTAGCCCCCAGCAGCAGCTAGCCGCCAGCACCAGGTAGCCGCTAGCAGCACAAGCTAGCCGCCAGCAGCAGCTAGCCGCCAGCAGCAGCTAGCTGCTAGCAGAAGCAGCAGCGTACCAGTCTCCAGGATGCGGCGGTGCAGGAGGCCTGGAGGGAGGAAGGCCTCGTCTTTGCAGGAGCGGATCTTGGTCCCCACCAGCTCCGAGCTGGTTGCCAGGATACGTGCGTTCTCTTCGTTCAGGTTCACCCCGGCCATGGATGCCACGTCGTTGATGTCATCGTCATCCCTGCGGGGGGGCGCACACACAGACACAGACACAGACACAGACACACACAGACACACACAGACACACACAGACACACACAGACACACACACAGACACACACACAGACACACACACAGACACACACAATCGTGAATAACATTTAAGAAACACAAGACCTCACTGATAGATGGGCGCTTTAAGGGTGTTTATATGTATTATGAAGTTACTTCAACGTTTTGTAAAAAAATCTCAGAAACACGACAACCAGTCACCGTTATCACTACAACAAGCTGTTCTTTACACCATTAAATAAATGTTTCCAACGGGTTGAGTCGCTCTCGATGCTCTGTGATCCAAACCTTTTATCGTTTCGCCGCAGACCTTCCTGAAACAAGGAGAGTCCAAGTCAGCCCGCTGCGATGACCTGGAGTCCTTGACCAAGAAAGGCTGTGCGGTCGCCAAGATCGAAAACCCCCGGGGAGAGACGACCATCGTGGTCAACAAGCCCGTCACCAACCGCGTCAACAAAGACACATCTGTGAAGATGGATGCTAACCAGATCACTCAGATCCAGCCCCAGAAACTCTCCCTTAAGCTGCGCTCAGGTACGCTTGTTCTACCCCTGCTCAGGTACAACCACTCACACCCCAGACCTCTAGGGGGCTCCACCACTCTTCCTGCAGAGCTGCCTTTCTGTCGCTTTCTGCCGTCCCCCAGACCCTAATCTAGCACACCTGTTGACTCAGGTTAGTCAGGATTGGGGTCGAAGCAGAAACGGGCAGGTCAATCTGCAGAAGAATGATGAAGGATATTAGGTCGCGACTTGTGAAG